>JAGDYQ010000003.1:12968469-13317002 GCA_021962125.1 Bulinus truncatus | reverse complement strand
TGTCATCTGTATGATGGGGCTCAATGTGTCATGTGTAAGATGGGGCTCAATGTGTCATGTGTACGATGGGGCTCAATGTGTCATGTGTAAGATGGGGCTAAATGTGTTATCTGCACAATGGGTCTCAATGTGTCATGTGTAAGATGGAGCCCAATGTGTCATCTGTACGATGGGTCTCAATGTGTCATGTGTAAGATGGGGCTCAATGTGTTATCTGTACGATGGGTCTCAATGTGTCATGTATAAGATGGGGCTCAATGTGTCATGTGTACGATGGGTCTCAATGTGTCATGTGTAATATGGGGCTTAATGTGTCATATCTTAGATGGGGATCAATGTGTCATGTGTACGATGGGGCTCAATGTGTCATGTGTAATATGGGGCTTAATGTGTCATATCTTAGATGGGGCTCAATGTGTCATATGTAAAATGGGGCTCAATGAGTCATGAGTAAGATGGGGCTTAATGTGTCATGTGTAATATGGGGCATAATGTGTCATATCTTAGATGGGGCTCAATGTGTCATCTGTACGATGGGTCTCAATGTGTCATCTGTAAGATGGGGCTCAATGTGTCATGTGTAATATGGGGCTTAATGTGCCATATCTTAGATAGGGCTCAATGTGTCATCTGTACGATGGGTCTCAATGTGTCATGTGTAGGATGGGGCTCAATGTGTTGTCTGTACGATGGGTCTCAATGTGTCATGTATAAGATGGGGCTCAATGTGTCATCTGTACGATGGGGCTCAACGACTTAGTAGCCGTAACCAAGACCTTTGTTTCACGTGTCACGGGTTAGAGGTCTTGGGACTCCCAGGAATGGTATATTGTCGTCATCACGAGTGAGTTATCGGTTCAAACCCCTCTATCGTGTACGGCTCTGCTCTAATTTTTTATATTATCAATTATCATTACTAAAATTACAAACCTGAATGAATACAATATACTGGACTAAATATGTCTTTACATTAGTTGATACGTAACAATAAATTAATATTCCATTCACCGAGATTGGCCCCCACGCTTATATTTAATTGTAGGCAGTGCTTTTTTTTTCCTGGCGGAACGCACCGGAATTGCACCTTTTTCCCCGTATTTTAAGAAAATGACTCTTTACTGCACTATATTTACTGTTTACTGCACTATATTTACTGTTTACTAGACTATATTTACTGTTTACTGGACTATATTTACTGTTTACTGGACTATATTTACTGTTTACTGTTTACTGGACTATATTTACTGTTTACTGGACTATATTTACTGTTCATATTTACTGTTTACTGCAATTGTTACTGTTTACTGGACTGCATTACTGGACTATATTTACTGTATATTTACTGTTTATTGCACTATATTTACTGTTTACTGCACTATATTTACTGTTTACTGGACTATATTTACTGTTTACTGGACTATATTTACTGTTTACTGGACTATATTTACTGTTTACTGCACTATATTTACTGTTTACTGGACTATATTTACTGTTTACTGGACTATATTTACTGTTTACTGGACTATATATACTGTTTACTGCACTATATTTACTGTTTACTGCACTATATTTACTGTTTACTGGACTATATTTACTGTTTACTGGACTATATTTACTGTTTACTGCACTATATTTACTGTTTACTGCACTATATTTACTGTTTACTGCACTATATTTACTGTTTACTGCACTATATTTTCAGTGTTATTTCTTTATGACATCAATAGAAGTTCCGGTACCTTTTTTTTTAATAAAAAAAAGTACAATGATAATAGGGCTTATGATTATTTCTATAAATGTAAGGTGTAATGAATTATATTTGTTTATTTTTAGTACATTTTAATAAAAGCTTATTTTTTGAAAAAAAGTTTTTCTCATTTTTTAAAAGTGTGAAGTGAGAGACACCATGTCTGACATTCTACTATTTCTTATTGTCTTAAAATTCTGTTTATATTTTTTGATTCAAGATTTATCAAACAAGAGCATCGATATTTGTCTTTAAGATATAAATATCGTTTTAAAAATATTTTTGTATACTTTCATAATAATTGTCTAAAAATAAATAAAGAAAAATATCTATGACTTCATATAATTAAATATACATGCAGCAATTATCTCTATAATGTCAGTTGGTCTGGGACTGTGAGGCTAGCAGGACAGTCTAGCTAATGTCAGTTGGTCAGGGACTGTGAGGCTAGCAGGACAGTCCAGATAATGTCAGGTTGTCAGGGACTGTGAGGCTAGCAGGACAGTCCAGATAATGTCAGGTTGTCAGGGACTGTGAGGCTAGCAGGACAGTCTAGCTAATGTCAGTTGGTCAGGGACTGTGAGGCTAGCAGGACAGTCTAGCTAATGTCAGGTTGTCAGGGACTGTGAGGCTAGCAGGACAGTCCAGATAATGTCAGGTTGTCAGGGACTGTGAGGCTAGCAGGACAGTCCAGATAATGTCAGGTTGTCAGGGACTGTGAGGCTAGCAGGACAGTCTAGCTAATGTCAGGTTGTCAGGGACTGTGAGGCTAGCAGGACAGTCCAGATAATGTCAGGTTGTCAGGGACTGTGAGGCTAGCAGGACAGTCTAGCTAATGTCAGTTGGTCAGGGACTGTGAGGCTAGCAGGACAGTCTAGCTAATGTCAGGTTGTCAGGGACTGTGAGGCTAGCAGGACAGTCCAGATAATGACAGGAACTTGTTATTAAGTTAAACTAGTGGATCCGATGTAAAAATATCGGCTCTACATAAAGACAGTCTACCTGATATTTGTCATACATATGTCCGGTGAATATTTCTTGCAGAATTATGGTAGTGTATTTATAAACACATAGTTAATTCACTGCGACGGTAATTTCTTACTGGATCAATTCACCCAATGAAACATTCACTTGTTAACAATCTAACAATTTCTTAGACTACCACATATCTCCGAATTCAACAAAGGTTCTTTTTTTTAAATAACGGCACTGTGTTTAAAAAAAAATGTCTTCACACGTATAATACAAAAAAAAAACAAATACTGACACGGAGATCTAAGCTATACCGATACACATATGGAAGTCACATAAACATAACCACCTTTCCTCTGTCACCTCCATATGTTGCTGGTGACACGCATACCAGGCATAGGTTTACTTACACTATATTTGGCTCGCGGTCCTTCCTGTGGTTTTTTTTTGTTTGTCATGTTTAAAGTTGTCTAAAGGAGAGGGGGTAGGGGGAGCAACTCTAACAAGCAGATGAGAGTAACGGGATTAGTACAGAGGGGAACAGAGGGGAGTGTAAATTGTGAACCCCGCCACCCATCAAGTCACAGACGGCTTCATTCCGCACTAAGAATATTGTGGGCGTGTATTGTAGACGGTGGTGGGGGTGAAGGGGTGGGAGTAGGGAAGGAAGACTACCGGTTTAACATTTTGACAGAATTTTATACCACAATTAAATAAAGGGGGAAGTGGTGGTATATTGTTCTTTTAGTGGCTTACATTGGGGGAAGTGGTGGTATATTGTTCATTTAGTGGCTTACATTGGGGAAAGTGGTGGTATATTGTTCATTTAGTGGCTTACATTGGGGGAATCGGTGGTATATTGTTCATTTAGTGGCTTACATCGGGGGAAGTGGTGGTATATTGTTCATTTAGTGGCTTACATTGGGGAAAGTGGTGGTATATTGTTCATTTAGTGGCTTACATTGGGGGAAGTGGTGGTATATTGTTCATTTAGTGGCTTACATCGGGGGAAGTGGTGGTATATTGTTCATTTAGTGGCTTACATTGGGGAAAGTGGTGGTATATTGTTCATTTAGTGGCTTACATTGGGGAAAGTGGTGGTATATTGTTCAGTTAGTGGCTTACATTGGGAAAGTGGTGGTATATTGTTCAGTTAGATTTAAGAGTTACATTTTGTTTCCGTAACAGCAAGTTGGTTTCTTCTTCATTCGGTTCTACAGACCATTTAGGACAATGGACTGCCATACTACTCTTCTCCACTTTTCCCGATCCATGGTCTTCTTTCTCCACTCTCTCACTCTTATGGCTTTAAGGTCTTGCTCCACTTCCTTTCTCCACAAGTTTGTTTAGCTTTACTGATTTTTTTATGTTTAAAGTTTAATTACAAAAGTCCTATGGCATTTTGAGAACAACAACAATATATATTTGGTTATCACAATTTTTATTTGTAAACTAATCTTTCAATAAAATATTTTTTTTGTACACAAGAGCTCGACTTAAAATTAAGTCTTAATATTAATGCAATATTGAATAAATTGATAGCAACAATAGCAACTACACGTATTTTACGTAAAAATTTAAAACTAAAATCCATGTCGGCCATCTACAAGTTTTAATTTTTTTTTATGAAATCATAAGTAATTCATTTGTATTATTTTTTCATTTATGATTACTGCAGATCAGAATTAGGCCTTAAATATAGTAACATATTTTACTGTTCTACTATCACTTATAATGAACTTTACGTACAGAAAAGTGCTAATATATAACACACTTTAATGAACTGCTGTCAGTTATAACACATTTAACTGTACTGCTGTCCTTTTATAACATTTAACTGTAGTGCTGTCATTTTAGAACACATTTAATTGTACTACTGTCATTTTATAACACATTTAACTGTACTGCTGTTATTTTATAACATATAACTGTACTGCTGTCATTTTAGAACACATTTAACTGTACTGCTGTCATTTTATAACACACTTAACTGTACTGCTGTCATTTTATAACACACTTAACTGTACTGACTGCTGTCATTTTATAACACACTTAACTGTACTGCTGTCATTTTATAACACACTTAACTGTACTGCTGTCATTTTACAACACATTTAACTATATTGCTGTCATTTTATAACACATTTAACTGTACTACTGCCATTTTATAACACATTTAACTGTACTACTGCCATTTATACAGTACATCACCCCCCCCTCTATGTTATTATCTGCCCTATCTCTACCCTTGGAGTAAAGTATTGACTGAAATATTTGCGTGTTGTCCCTTTGAGCGACAAACTGGTTCTACATGTTTCACCAAGATCTTTTTATAGAGTCTTTTGTCCTAGATATCAGTTAACTAAATAAAACATTTGCCTCCACTATGAATAGGATTCAGTTCATTGTTGATACTTTACAGATTGGTGATAAAATAATTCTAAAGGTTGACTGACACGTAACTCTACTGACTATATCATATAGTACAGGTATCTATCTATCTATCTATCTATCTATCTATCTATCTATCTATCTATCTATCTATCTATCTATCTATCTATCTATCTATCTATCTGTCTGTCTGTCTGTCTGTCTGTAGGTATGTCTGTCTGTCTGTCCGGTGAAAGCAAAAAGAGAGAGAGAGTGAGAGAGAGGTAACGGGAAGACGAGGGGTTTGACAAGTGACTGGTCGTGGAGTAAAGCGCTCGACTGTCGACCTGAAGGTACCTGGTTCGATCTCCGGTGAGGATCAAGAAAATGTTCAGGTCATGGCTAAAAGTCCTTGCTATATCTCCCGTGGTTCCTCCATGGCCATTGCACTATCGGCTATGGTGGGGATGACAGAAGGGGACCATAAAAACCGTCCCATTAGTGGTTTATAGAATCTAAGAGATTTCATCTCATCCTTACACAAACACACACACAAACTTAATATCGCATACTTTTAATTGAGAAATAAAGTCGACGAATCATATGATATTGCGAAATAAAGTTACTGTGTTTTAGAAGTCGGTAAGTTATCTGAAATTGCGAAATAATGTTACTGTGTTATAGAAGTCGATAAATTATCTGATATTGCGAAATAAAGTTACTGTGTTTTAGTAGTCAATAGATTATCTGATATTGCGAAATAAAGTTACTGTGTTTTAGTAGTCAATAAATTATCTGATATTGCAAAATAAAGTTACTATGTTTTAGAAGTCGATAAATTACCTGATATGGCGAAATTTTCCCATCTCACGTCATTTATTAGATACGAAACATAAAAAATTTCGTAAATGCTTTTTATTTTATCAGGTCATACAACAGGAGAAAATATTTTTATGAATACATTAATAGAAGAAAACAAAATTTATTAGAAAGATGTTTCAGAATAGGCACTGATAGAGCACAAATTATTGTCGGAATAAATAAAGGACTCGTGGTAAGAGTCCTTGATGTTAAAGCCACAGTTGCTACATACACTGAAATACTTTGGGTGACAAATAAGATGTCCGCTAATATACAGAAATTTGTGGATTAAAGCGTGAAAATCATGAACTATATTTAATGCTGCTATCTCTTGACTACACGACTTTGTCACAATTGTGCCCATAAATAGGCAGCAGTCAGACTCAACTTTCTCTTACTGATGTTCGTTGGCTTTCTGGAGGAAATTTCTATATCGACCCTAACCTTAACCCTAAATCTAAACTTGTTTAAAACTAAACATAAAAATGTATTTTGTTTTGTCAATAATAGATTTGAACTGCTTCAACTGTTTGCAAAACTGGAAAATGCACTTTAAATTGACACATTTAACAGACATATTCCCTGTCTCGTATTGCCTTAACTTTGCAAGGAAATTAACTTCATTGTCCCACGTTCAATATTATGTTAATCGAACCTAAATTAAATCCGTGGCAAAAGATAGTTGATAATGAAGAAGTGGACACGATTCCCTTATCGATTTATGATGGTAAAATTTCGATAATTCTCTGAAATGTATAACACAGCATTTAGAGAATTCACAAGAATATTTTGCTGATTTTTACAAAAGAATTAAATGTAAAGATATCAGTTCAAAATAAATTTACTATACAACATACAACATAAAACTAACTACCGACAACCTACAACATACATGACAATAGTTTAAACAAAGCAATAATTGTTGGAAGTAGTCTTGCTGTGGAAATAGCCATATTTGATACTGTTGCAATCTAGTTTAAATCCCTTTAAATAGTTCGCAAATATTATCTTTTAAAAAAATAAATGAATGATAATTGTCCTAAAATACAAACCACCATCATAGCTACCAGCAACTATATCTAAAATAGTGTCTATCTTTTGAATAACTTATATATTTAAATGTATACAACCCAATGTAAAATCATCTTAGCCTAAATAGCAACAAGCCAACTATCACAATATCAAGGCAGACAAACAGACAAAAAATCGTATTCGCATTATACTGAAAATGGCCTCTCTCAAACCTAAGACTGATTTTAATCAGCGTGGTGTGGCATTATTAGTGGCCATATCTATCAAAGTGTACAAATGGGGTTATAAGAGTTTCATAAAATTTAAGTGCGGAACGATTCAAGAAAACACTAATATTGCCAAGCGGGGATGTAGGTCTACAGGAAATACAGTATCTTTATTCAATAAAACAGCTAAGAAAAGTAACCACACGACCATCCAGAACATTTATCAAATGCTTATCTGTTATTACGCTTCATTTTTCTTTTTATGATTCATTTTATTAAATACAGAAACACACACATTTAGTATCCAGCTTTTTCAGAAAATTGTTTCAAATTTTCATTTCTAAAGATTATTTTAGTTGCCAATTTTAATATTTGCCTATGCAGATATCTACAAAAACCGACAAACAGACAGACGGGATGGTAGATAGCTGCATAGACAGATATTAAGGCAATATTTAAAATAATCTTTAGAAATGAAATTTGAAACAATTTTCTGAAAAAGCTGGATTACTAAAAGTAAATGTGTGTGTTTCTGTATTTAATACAAATGAATCATAAAAGAAAATGAAACGTGAAAAACAGGTAAGCATTTGATAAATGTTCTGAGATGGTCGTGTGGTTTACTTTCTTAGCTGTTTTATTGAATGGGTACTATTGTACTCCTGTAGGCCTACATCTACACTTTAACATCTCAGGTGTTTTCTTGAATAGTATTCCGCACCGTATTTTATGGCCCTCTTATAGCCCCATTTGTACACTTTGATAGAATATGGACCACTATTACAAAATGCCACACCACGCTGATTAAAAAATCAAAGCCAGTCTTAGGTTTGGGGGGGGGTATTTTCAATATATGCGAATACGTTTTTTTTTTAATCTGTTTGTCTGCACTAATGTGTAATAGTTGGCTTGTTATGGTTTAGGCTAAGATGATTTTACATTGTGAGATTGTATACGATTTTAAATGCAGAAGTTATTCCAAAGATAGACACTGGCCAAGATATAGTTAACTGGTATACCGATGGTGGTGAGACCATTAATGTTGTTAGGACAATTATCATTCATTTATTTTTTTTTAAAAGAGTCTATGTGCGAACTATTTCAAGGGACGCAAACAAGATTATAATAAACAGTATCAAATACTATGAGCTATTTCCCTTGTAGAACTACTTCCAACAATTATTGCTGTTCTTATGTCATGTATGTTGTAGGTTGTCGGTAGTTAGTTTTATGTTGTATGTTGTATAGTGAATTTATTTTGAACTGATACCTTTTCATTTTATTCTTTTGTAAAAATCAGCAAAATATTTTTGTGAATATGCTGTGTTATACATTTCAGAGAATTATCGAAATTTTACCATCATAAATCGATAAGGGAATCGTGTCTACTTCTTCATTATCATCTCTCTTTTGCCACGGATTTAATTTAGGTTCGATTAACATAATATTGAACGTGAGACAATGAAGTTAATTTCCTTGCAAAGTTAAGACAATACGAGACAGGGAATATGTCTGTTAAATGTGTCAATTTAAAGTGCATTTTCCAGTTTTGCAAACAGTTGAAGCAGCTCAAATCTATTATTGACAAAACAAAATACATTTTTATGTTTAGGGATAAACAAGTTTAGATTTAGGGTTAAGGTTAGGGTCGATATAGAAATTTCCTCCAGAAAGCCAACGAACATAGTAAGAGAAAGTTGAGTCTGACTGCTGCCTATTTATGGGATCAAATGTGACAAAGTCGTGTAGTCAAGAGATAGCAGCATTAAATATAGTTCATGATTTTCACGCTTTAATCCAGAAATTTCTGTATATTAGCGGACATCTTACTTGTCACCCAAAGTATTTCAGTGTATGTAGCAACTGTGGCTTTAACATCAAGGACTATTACCACGAGTCCTTTATTTATTCCGACAATAATTTGTGCTCTATCAGTGCCTATTCTGAAACATCTTTCCAATAAATTTTGTTTTCTTCTATTAATGTATTCATAAAAATATTTTCTCCTGTTGTATGACCTGATAAAATAAAAAGCATTTACGAAATTTACGTCTAATAAATGACGTGAGATGGGAAAATTTCGCCATATCAGATAATTTATCGACTTCTAAAACATAGTAACTTTATTTTGCAATATCAGATGATTTGTCGACTTTATTTCTCAATTAAAAGTATGCGATATTAAGTTTGTGTGTGTGTTGGTGTAAGGATGAGATGAAATCTCTTAGATTCTATAAACCACTAATGGGACGGTTTTTATGGTCCCCTTCTGTCATCCCCACCATAGCCGATAGTGCAATGGCCATGGAGGAACCACGGGAGATATAGCAAGGACTTTTAGCCATGACCTGAAAATTTTTCTTGATCCTCACCGGAGATCGAACCAGGTATCTTCAGGTCGACAGTCGAGCGCTTTACTCCACGACCAGTCACTTGTCAAACCCCTCGTCTTCCCGCTACCTCTCTTTCACTCTCTCTCTCTCTCTCTTTTTGCTTTCACCGGACAGACAGACAGACATACCTACAGACAGACAGACAGATAGATAGATAGATAGACAGACAGACAGACAGACAGACAGACAGACAGACAGATAGATAGATAGATAGATAGATAGATAGATAGATAGATAGATAGATAGATAGATAGATAGATAGATAGATAGATAGATAGATAGATAGATAGATAGATAGATAGATAGATAGATAGATAGATAGATAGATAGATAGATAGATAGATAGATAGATAGATAGATAGATAGATAGATAGATAGATAGATAGATAGATAGATGCCTGTACTATATGATAAAGTCAGTAGAGTTACGTGTCAGTCAACCTTTAGAATTATTTTGTCACCAATCTTAAAGTATCAACAATGTACTGAATCCTATTCATAGTGGAGGCAAATGTTTTATCTAGTTAACTGATATCTAGGACAAAAGACTCTATAAAAAGATCTTGGTGAAACATGTAGAACCAGTTTGTCGCTCAAAGGGACAACACGCAAATATTTCAGTCAATACTTTACTCCAGGGGTAGAGATAGGACAGATAATAAAATAGAGGGGGGGGTGATGCACTGCATAAATGGCAGCAGTACAGTTAAATGTGTTCTAAAATGACAGCAGTACAGTTAAATGTGTTCTAAAATGACAGCAGTACAGTTAAATGTGTTCTAAAATGACAGCAGTACAGTTAAATGTGTTCTAAAATGACAGCAGTACAGTTAAATGTGTTCTAAAATGACAGCAGTACAGTTAAATGTGTTCTAAAATGACAGCAGTACAGTTAAATGTGTTCTAAAATGACAGCAGTACAGTTAAATGTGTTCTAAAATGACAGCAGTACAGTTAAATATGTCATAAAATGACAGCAGTACAGTTAAATGTGTTATAAAATGACAGCAGTACAGTTAAATGAAATAAAATGACAGCAGTACAGTTAAATGTTATAAAATGAAAGCAGTAAAGTGTGTTATAATATGACAAAAGTACAGCAAAGTATGTTATAACTGACAGTAGTTCATTAAAGAATGTTATATATTAGCACTTTTCTGTACGTAAAGTTCACTATAAGTGATAGTAGAACAGTAAAATATGTTACTATATTTAAGGCATTATTCTTATCTGCAGTAATCATAAATGAAAAAAAAAAATAATACAAATGAATTACTTATGATTTCTAAAAAAAAAATTAAAGCTTGTAGATGGCCGACATGGATTTTAATTTTAAATTTTTACGTAAAATACGTGTAGTTGCTATTGTTGCTATCAATTTATTCAATATTGCATTAATATTAAGACAATTTTAAGTCGAGCTCTTGTGTACAAAAAATATTTTATTGAAAGATTAGTTTACAAATAAAAATTGTGCTAACCAAATATATATTGTTGTTGTTCTCAAAATGTCATAGGACTTTTTGTAATTAAACGTTAAACTTAAAAAAAAATAGTAAGGCTAAACAAACTTGTGGAGAAAGGAAGGGAGAGAGACCTTTAAGCCATAGGAGTGAGAGAGTGGAGAAAGAAGACCATGGATCGGGAAAAATTGAGAAGTGTAGTATGGCAGGCCAGGGCCCTAAACGGGCTGTAGAGCCAAAGGAAGAAGAAGAAACTAACTTGTGTTACTGTTACGGAAACAAAATGTAACTCTTAACTCTAACTGAACAATATACCACCACTTCCCCCAATGTAAGCCACTAAATGAACAATATACCACCACTTTCCCCAATGTAAGCCACTAAATGAACAATATACCATTACTTCCCCTAATGTAAGCCAGCAAATGAACAATATACCATCACTACCCCCAATGTAAGCCACTAAATGAACAATATACTACCACTTCCCCCAATGTAACCACCAAATGAACAATATACCACCACTTCCCCCAATGTAAACCACAAAATGAACAATATACCACCACTTCCCCCAATGTAAACCACCAAATTAACAATATACCACCACTTCCCCCAATGTAAGCCACCAAATGAACAATATACCACCACTTCCCCCAATGTAAGCCACCAAATGAACAATATACCACCACTTCCCCCTTTATTTAATTGTGGTATAACATTCTGTCAAAATGTTCAACCGGTAGTCTTCCTAACCCTACCCCCACCCCATTCACCCCCACCACCGTCTACAATACACGCCCACAATATTCTTAGTGCAGAATGAAGCCGTCTGTGACTTGATGGGTGGCGGGGTTCACAACTTACACTCCCTTCTGTACTAATCCCGTTACTCTCGTGTGCTTGTTAGAGTTGCCCCCCCCTCCTCCCCCCTCTCCTTTAGACAACTTTAAACATGACAAACAAAAAAAAAACACAGGAAGGACCGCGAGCCAAATATAGTGTAAACCTTTGCCTGGTATGCGTGTCACCAGCAACATATGGAGGTGACAAGGAAAGGTGGTTTTGTTTATGTGACTTCCATATGTGTATCGGTATAGCTTAGATCTCCGTCTCAGTATTTGTTTATTTTTGTATTATACGTGTGAAGACATTTTTTTTTAAAAAAAGAACCTTTGTTGAATTCTGAGGTATGTGGTAGTCTAAGAAATGATTAGATTGTTAACAAGTGAAAGTTTCATTGGCTGAATTGATCCAGTAAGACATTACCGTCGCTGTGAATTAACTATGTGTTTATAAATACACTACCATAATTCTGCAAGAAATATTCACCGGACATATGTATGACAAATATCAGGTAGGCTGTCTTTATGTAGAGCCGATATTGTTACATTTTAGTTTAATAACAAGTTCCTAGCATTATCTGGACTGTCCTGCTAGCTCCACAGTCCCTGACCACCTGACATTAGCTGGACATTCCTGATAGCATCACAGTCCCTGACCACCTGACATTATAGAGATAATTGCTGCATGTATATTTAATTATATGAAGTCACAGATATTTTTTTTTATTTATTTTTAGACAATTATTATGGAAGTATACAAAAATATTTTTAAAACGATTTTTATATCTTAAAGACAAATATCGATGCTATTGTTTGATAAATCTTGAAAAAAAAAATAAACAGAATTTTAAGAGAATAAGAAATAGTAGAGTGTCAGACATGGTGTCTCTCACTTCACACTTTTAAAAAATGAGAAAAACTTTTTTTCAAAAGAATAAGTTTTTATTAAAATGTACTAAAAATAAACAAATATAATTCATTACACCTTACATTTATAGAAATAATCATAAGCCCTACTATCATTGTACTTTTTTTTAATTAAAAAAAGGTACCGGAACTTCAGTTTATGTCCGTCGTGTCATAAAGCAATAACACTGAAAATATAGTGCAGTAAACAGTAAATATAGTACAGTAAACAGTAACTATAGTGCAGTAAACAGTAACTATAGTGCAGTAAACAGTAACTATAGTGCAGTAAACAGTAAATATAGTGCAGTAAACAGTAAATATAGTGCAGTAAACAGTCATTTTTTTTTTAAATACGGGGAAAAAAGGTGCAGGAACGCCATTCCGGTGCGTTCCGCCAGAAAAAAAAAAAGCACTGCCTACAATTAAACATAAGCGTGGGCGCCCATCTTGGTGAATGAAATATTAATTTTTTGTTACGTATCAACTAATGTAAAGACATATTTAGTACAGTATATTGTATTCATTCAGGTTTGTAATTTTAGTAATGATAATTGATAATATAAAAAAATAGAGCAGAGCCGTACACGATAGACAGGTTTGAACCAATAACTCACTCGTGATGACGACAATATACCACTCCTGGTTATCCCAAGACCTCTAGCCCGTGACACGTGAAACAAATGTCTTGGTTACGGCCACTATGTCGTTGAGCCCCATCGTACACATGACACATTGAGCCCCATCTTACACATGACACATTGTGCCCCATCGTAAAGATGACACATTGAGCCCCATCGTACCAAGGACACATTGTGCCCCATCGTACACATAACAAATTGAGCCCCATCTTACACATGACACATGGAGCCCCATCTTACACATGACACATTGAGCCCCATCTTACACATAACACATTGAACCCCATCTTACACATGACACATTGAGCCCCATCGTACACATGACACATTGAGCCCCATCTTACACATGACACATTAAGACCCATCTTACACATGACACATTGAGCCCCATCTTACACATGACACATTGAGCCCCATCGTACAGATGACACATTGAGCCCCATCGTACAGATGACACATTGACCCCCATTGTACACATGACACATTAAGCCCCATGGTACAGATGACACATTGAGCCCCATCGTACAGATGACACATTGAGACCAATCGTACACATGACACATTGAGACCCATCGTACAGATGACACACTGACCCCCATCTTACACATGACATGTTGAGCCCCATCTTACACATAACACATTGAGCCCCATCTTACACATAACACATTGAGCCCTATCTTACACATAACACATTGAGCCCCAACTTACACATAACACATTGAGACCCATCTTACACATAACACATTGAGCCCCATCGTACAGATGACACATTGAGTCCCATCGTACAGATGACACATTGATCCCCATTGTACACATGACACATTGAGACCCATCTTACACATGACACATTGAGCCCCATCGTACAGATGACACAATGAGCCCCATCTTACACATGACACTGAGCCCCATCGTACAGATGACATATTGAGCTCCATCGTACAGATGACACATTGCGCCCCATCGTACAGATAACACATTAAGCCCCATCGTACAAATGACACATTGAGCCCCATCTTACACATGACACATTAAGACCCATCTTACACGTGACACTATGAGCCCCATCGTACAGATGACACATTGAGCCCCATCGTACAGATGACATATTGAGCCCCATTGTACAGATAACACATTGAGCCCCATCGTACAGATGACACATTGAGACCCATCTTACACATGACACTATGAGCCCCATCGTACAGATGACATATTGAGCCCCATCGTACAGATGACATATTGAGCCCCATTGTACAGATAACACATTGAGCCCCATCGTACAGATGACACACTGACCCCCATCTTACACATGACATGTTGAGCCCCATCTTACACATAACACATTGAGCCCCATCTTACACATAACACATTGAGACCCATCTTACACATAACACATTGAGACCCATCTTACACATAACACATTGAGCCTCATCTTACACATAACACATTTAGACCCATCTTACACATGACACATTGAGCCCCATCGTACAGATGACGCATTGAGACCCATCGTACAGATGACACATTGAGCCCCATCGTACAGATGACACATTGAGCCCCATCGTACAGATGACACATTGCGCCCTATCGTACAGATGACACATTGAGCCCCATCCTACACATGACACATTGAGCCCCATCTTACACATAACACATCGAGCCCCATCGTACACATGACACATTAAGCCCAATCGTACAGATAACACATTGAGCCCCATCGTACAGATGACATATTGAGCTCCATGGTACAGATGACACATTGCGCCCCATCGTACAGATAACACATTAAGCCCCATCGTACAAATGACACATTGAGCCCCATCTTACACATGACACATTAAGACCCATCTTACACGTGACACTATGAGCACTATCGTACAGATGACACATTGAGACCCATCGTACAGATGACATATTGAGCCCCATTGTACAGATAACACATTGAGCCCCATCGTACAGATGACACATTGAGACCCATCTTACACATGACACTATGAGCCCCATCGTACAGATGACATATTGAGCTCCATCGTACAGATGACACATTGCGCCCCATCGTACAGATAACACATTAAGCCCCATCGAACAAATGACACATTGAGCCCCATCTTACACATGACACATTAAGACCCATCTCACACGTGACACTATGAGCCCCATCGTACAGATGACACATTGAGCCCCATCGTACAGATGACACATTGAGCCCCATCGTACAGATAACACATTGAGCCCTATAGTACAGATGACACATTGAGCCCCATAGTGCACATGACACTTTGCACCCCATCGTACAGATGACACATTGAGCCCCATCGTACACATGACACATTGAGACCCATCTTACACATAACACATTGAGCCCCATCGCACAGATGACACATTGAGCCCCATCGTACAGATTACACATTGAGCCCCATCGTACACATGACACATTGAGCCCCATCGTACAGATGACACATTGAGCCCCATCTTACACATAACACATTGAACCCCATCTTACACATGACACATTGAGCCCCATCGTACACATGACACATTGAGCCCCATCGTACACATGACACATTGAGCCCCATCGTACACATGACACATTGAGCCCCATCGTACACATGACACATTGAGCCCCATCTTACACATGACACATTGAGCCCCATCTTACACATGACACATTGAGACCCATCTTACACATGACACATTGAGCCCCATCTTACACATGACACATTGAGCCCCATCGTACAGATGACACATTGAGCCCCATCGTACAGATGACACATTGACCCCCATTGTACACATGACACATTAAGCCCCATGGTACAGATGACACATTGAGCCCCATCGTACAGATGACACATTGAGACCCATCGTACACATGACACATTGAGACCCATCGTACAGACGACACACTGACCCCCATCTTACACATGACATGTTGAGCCCCATCTTACACATAACACATTGAGCCCCATCTTACACATAACACATTGAGACCCATCTTACACATGACACATTGAGACCCATCTTACACATAACACATTGAGCCTCATCTTACACATAACACATTTAGACCCATCTTACACATGACACATTGAGCCCCATCGTACAGATGACGCATTGAGACCCATCGTACAGATGACACATTGAGCCCCATCTTACAGATGACACATTGAGCCCCATCGTACAGATGACACATTGAGCCCCATCCTACACATGACACATTGAGCCCCATCTTAAACATAACACATCGAGCCCCATCGTACACATGACACATTAAGCCCAATCGTACAGATGACACATTGAGCCCCATCTTACACATAACACATTGAGCCCCATCGTACAGATGACACATTGAGCCCTATCTTACACATAACACATTGAGCCCCAACTTACACATAACACATTGAGACCCATCTTACACATGACACATTGAGCCCCATCGTACAGATGACACATTGAGCCCCATCGTACAGATGACACATTGATCCCCATTGTACACATGACACATTGAGACCCATCTTACACATGACACATTGAGCCCCATCGTACAGATGACACATTGAGCCCCATCGTACAAATGGCACATTGAGCCCCATCTTACACATGACACATTGAGACCCATCTTACACATGACACTATGAGCCCCATCGTACAGATGACATATTGAGCTCCATCGTACAGATGACACATTGCGCCCCATCGTACAGATAACACATTAAGCCCCATCGTACAAATGACACATTGAGCCCCATCTTACACATGACACATTAAGTCCCATCTTACACGTGACACTATGAGCCCCATCGTACAGATGACATATTGAGCCCCATCGTACAGATGACATATTGAGCCCCATCGTACAGATAACACATTGAGCCCCATCGTACAGATGACACATTGAGACCCATCTTACACATGACACTATGAGCCCCATCGTACAGATGACATATTGAGCTCCATGGTACAGATGACACATTGCGCCCCATCGTACAGATAACACATTAAGCCCCATCGTACAAATGACACATTGAGCTCCATCTTACACGTGACACATTAAGACCCATCTTACACGTGACACTATGAGCCCCATCGTACAGATGACACAATGAGCCCCATCGTACAGATGACACATTGAGCCCCATCGTACAGATGACACATTGAGCCCCATCGTACAGATAACACATTGAGCCCCATCGTACAGATGACACATTGAGCCCCATAGTACACATGACACTTTGCACCCCATCGTACAGATGACACATTGAGCCCCATCGTACACATGACACATTGAGACCCATCTTACACATGACACATTGAGCCCCATCGCACGGATGACACATTGAGCCCCATCGTACAGATGACACATTGAGCCCCATCGTACACATGACACATTGAGCCCCATCGTACAGATGACACATTGAGCCCCATCGTACACATGACACATTGAGCCCCATCTTACACATGACACATTGAGACCCATCTTCCACATGACACATTGAGCCCCATTGTTCACATTGAGACCCATCTTACACATGACACATTGAGACCCATCTTACACATGACACATTGAGACCCATCTTACACATGACACATTGAGCCCCATCGTACACATGACACATTGAGACCCATCTTACACATAACACTTTGAGCCCCATCTTACACATGACACATTGAGACCCTTCTTACACATGACACATTGAGCCCCATCGTACAGATGACACATTGAGCCCCATCGTACAGATGACACATTGAGCTCCATCGTACACATGACACATTGAGCGCCATCTTACACATGACACATTGAGCCCCATCGCACAGATGACACATTGAGCCCCATCGTACAGATGACACATTGAGCCCCATCGTACACATGACACATTGAGCCCCATCGTACAGATGACACATTGAGCCCCATCTTACACATGACACATTGAGCCCCATCGTACACATGACACATTGAGCCCCATCTTACACATGACACATTGAGACCCATCTTACACATGACACATTGAGCCCCATCGTTCACATTGAGACCCATCTTACACATGACACATTGAGCCCCATCGTACACATGACACATTGAGACCCATCTTACACATAACACATTGAGCCCCATCTTACACATGACACATTGAGACCCTTCTTACACATGACACATTGAGCCCCATCGTACAGATGACACATTGAGCCCCATCGTACAGATGACACATTGAGCCCCATCGTACAGATGACACATTGAGCCCCATCGTACACATGACACATTGAGCCCCATCGTACACATGTCACATTTGATCTAAAGGTCGATAACTCACAACATATTTTATATGTTACTATCAGTCGATATAATTGTATTATTTAATATGTGTTTTTTTTTACAATAATCAGTTGACATTATAATTTTTTTTATCACAACATATTTTATATGTTACTATTAATCTCTTGTCGTGGTAACATATGGCTAAGTATCGATACACGAGAACTTCAAAAGGTACTAATCAATATAAAAAGCTCGATATTTCAATAGAAGCAGCACGATCGGATGGATATTGTGTGCAATTCAGTAACACCACGTATTTATAAACACAAATATAATCAGCGTAGATTGTGTTGATCGATAGACAAAGTCTCGCTGGCAATACGATGTAAACATTCACAATATATGGGATATTAACTTTATTTGTAGAACCACATTAGTTAGGGGGAAAATACTGGGACTGGATTCGGTGGCGTAGTGAGGGGTGGGCAAGGGAGCATCGTGCCCCAGGCGCTACTCACAAAGGGGCGCCAAATGGTATATTTTACATAAATTATTATAGGTTTTTGAATGGGGGGGGGCGCTTAAAAGGTATTATGCCCCGGGCGAAAATTATGCTCGCTATGCCACTGCTCTAATTTTAAGTGATTGTCTATTATCTTAGACAAGTTAAATATTCGCTTTTGAAGCATTTCTAATAATGGCAAAAAGCCATTTGGTATTGATCAAATGCTATCAGTGAGAAAATATTATTGATTTCTACCCCCGACAACCCCCCCTCCTCCTTCAACCTCATACACAGTCCATTTATTAGAACCAGTTTTACTGTAACACGTTCAGGGACAACTTGTTCATTTTAGCGGCTGGTATTTTTATTGGGATTTAACTTCAGCTTTTCTTTTTCATTGCAACCTGAAATGTACAGTGCAGGTAATGTACACATGTGTTGGTTTATATATAGTGGTGTCGTTACTGGAACTTGTTATACTGAGAAGACATTATCCACGGGAAGTGACTATTTACTATAGTTTGTTGACGGTGTTGAGCACAAGGTACAGCAGATGTTTTCTGTAGTAGATCTGTAAAATTTTTAATAGAGTATGTACAAGACGTATAGTTAATTCAGTTAGCATGGAACTATTCGTGTGTCAGATGTACAACTGCCGTACATATTAATAGAGTATGTACAAGACGTATAGTAAATTCAGTTAGCATGGAACTATTCGTGTGTCAGATGGACAACTGCCGTACATATTCATGTGCCTGTTCAAATTATAACTAAATTATTAGGCCTTACCGATGTATGGTAAACTTTCAGTACAAACATTATCAGTCAATATTATATTAACTTGACATATAATAGTGACAGTACTTATTATAGTAACAGTACATATTAAAGTACCAGAACTTATTATATTAACAGTACATACAACAGCAGTGGCGCAACCAGCAAAAAATGCTGGGAGGGGGCTCACATATAGAAAAAAAATGCTGGGGGGGAGGGCTCACATATAGAAAAAAGACAGTTTATATAGTAAAATATGTATGAT
Source organism: Bulinus truncatus (assembly GCA_021962125.1). Lineage (NCBI taxonomy): Eukaryota > Metazoa > Mollusca > Gastropoda > Planorbidae > Bulinus > Bulinus truncatus. Next base: position 13,296,774 of record JAGDYQ010000003.1, on the reverse strand, counting down.
GATTTGGTCTGGGGGGGGGCTCAAGCCCCCCTGCCCCCCCCCCGGTTGCGCCACTGTACAACAGTAACAATACATATTAAAGTAACTGTACATAGTAAATTAACAATACAAAACAAAGAACCAGTAAGCCTACATATTGAAATACTTGTACATGTTGAAGCACTTAGTAAATGAGTTCATTGAATGTTTTCGTAAATACAAAGTTGATACAATGTACTCCAACCCCATCTCATGTTGGCCTAGTTTTTTGTTTTTTTTAATTTGTATTTGTTGTTTCAATGATGACTCTTTGCTTTGTTCCGCATCTGTAAACCAACATCTGCCGTCCACTCTACCATGTCAACAACACTTCTACCTTTAACTTAATGTAATGTACATATTGATGTGCACAACATCATGTTGGTATCCATCTCATTTGAAGAACTTGTAATACATATGATATAGAATAATCCTCGATACTACACGTCCAATGTTCTGATTGGTCTTCCAGTGAGATTATAGAAGAATTGATGTTTAGAGATCTTCCAATGAGTGGGATACCAACACAGCTGAATTAAGCACACCAACATGCACATTCAACTCTACCATTAATGACAACAGTGTTAAATGTCATATATCATGTTCATATCACTTGCATGTGGAGCATATCCGTACACTCCCCTGATTACATTTTTTATGGCTGTCAGAGGAATGTAAAAACAAACACAGAAAACCAGCTCGACCAGGTAGTAACTGTTACAATGGCTGATGTACTTTGAAGTAAATTGACTTGATTCACTCTAGGCACTTTGTTGATATGTCAAGACACGGTCGAAATGTATATCTTTGTTTCACAATCAAGACATGTTTATATACAAAAATACATTTTTTATGTAAGACAACACTGAACATTGCTATGTATACTATGTAGGCCAAAGAATTTAAATTGTACAGAATGCTCATCTTTAATTTAACTGGTTTTTCTTAAAGCCGCCATATTTGTGTATTTCGCTCATGTGTGTTAAAATTGGAAAATAACCGAAATGTCGGCGATTTATTTAGTCATAGGTCGAGGACTTTTTAAATAGCCTTATCCATTCAGCCACCACATCACAAGATCGAAGTGATAATTTTAATGTACTATTTAAAAAAAGTTGCTCGATTTTTTTTTCACTTCCACTTGACTTAGTTTTAGGCCTATATAATCTTATTTTGTAATTTAAAATAAATCAAAGCCCTATTTATTTTTTAAAAAAGATATTATAATAGCTGAGAATTTAATTTGTATAGAAATTTGCAGAATTTCTTTTTTTTATATCATAAAAAAGAACTTTATTTACGAAATTAGATACGAAAACGCGCTCGCTAGTCTTATCGTAGGAGATTTTCGATTATTACTATTGTTTACGTTTGACGATGTTAAAATGCTGTCTGTTGTAATAAAAACTACTATAATTTGAATGATATTATATGTTAATTATTACTATTTAATATTTGAGCCCCATCGTACAGATGACACATTGGGCCCCACAGAAACTATTTAAAACTGTAGATTTTTCAAAAAGAAATATCGAATCGAGACGCGGGCAAGACGTCATTTTGAATTCTTGCTTTCCGCTTTCGATTTAATTCAGAATCCAAATGAAAATGATGTATATAGATTTAATGCTAATATTAGTTAATCCAAATAGACGCTCACACTATAGACAGATTCCTTGATAGTTTTGAGAATTTTATATCACTTATTACCAATTCCTCTAAGACCAATCGACTATATACGGTAACTATACAAACAAAATGAAATAAATACTTCTGACACTAACAAACCTAAAATTTATTAAAAAAATCAGTTTGTATAACCTAGGCAATTTTATTCATTTTTTTATGTTTTTTCTAATAGTAAAAACAGCTTCGCTGAAAATGTTTTATTTTATGTGAAATCATTTTCTGTTTGTTTACAATCTATCTCACAGTCCTATATGTTGTATTGCTTTGGATTACAATAACTGACAACAATAATATCAACACAGGATTGTATACAGTAGACGAATAGCGAATTGTACATTGTGGAAAAAATAGACATTGTTAACGGAAATGTATTTATTTCAATAGAGGTGTTGCCTATATATTTCTAACTCATTTCTGAATGCATCCTGTGCACCGAAGTAAGTTTAACGTGCCTCAGTTTATTTGTCTTCGCTGTAGAAATTGCCAGATGAAATGAAACATAAATACTAACACAGGTTTGTGTTGACTGACTAGCCAACTTACAATAAAAACTTGAGAGCCCAAGTTAGAATCCAACAGGATCTGTGATCTTGGCACGTCGTTGTGACGTCACTCCACAAGGTTTGGTCGAGTTAGTCATTTCAACATTCCAGTACGGGGCTGTCACCTGGTTAGTTGTTAACTGACAGAAATATTCTGAACAGAAATGAATTCTGGATCTCTTGGACCAAGGAAAAAGTTGGAATCATTATTCATTGTCGTAAAGTGAAGTGTGCCTCAATCTCGAATCAAAACACTTTTCGGAAGTACTGTGCTCACAAATATTTGATATATATTGTGTTCTTAGTTAACAGAATGTACGTGTATATCATATGAGCTGTTAAATGTAGCAGACACAATTACAAATAAAAATGTAAGGATTTTCTTTTAGATTTAAATGATTTAGTATAGACATACATTTTGAGTTCATACTTCAAATTTCATGAATGTATACTTTCTAATTGTAAAAACACTTTTTTCGATGGAAATTAATTTTTTTTTTTAAATTGTGGAAATAAGAAGTCGTCCATTTATGACGTCGAAAAAATAGGAAATAAGTGAGTGTGTGAAAAAGATTAACAACTTTTGACATTGTGGAGTGGGAAGTGAAGGTAAACTGACATCAGAAAATTACTTATTCTAGAAAATAAAAAAAAACTCTTAGTCTGTTCGTGAACTTAACGTTTGATATTTTAATAAATTTAAAATGTGTCTAACAAGTAAAATAGTTTTTAAATCTTCTTGCGGACTTGCACAGCTCATTACCGGTAATCTTTATTTTATTTCACATAAAAGCTGCACAAAATTTAATGGAGTCGATCCCTAACAATATTTAGCTTTAGGAGTCAGGGGGGTGTCCGGTTTTTTGTTAGAATCTATAAAATATGAAAGGGGGGGGGGGGGGTGTCGTTGATACTTTATAATAGGCTAATACAAAATGTATATTAGGGTTACATAGATTCATTTCATGGGGGAAATATGTTTATGATAATTGACAGATATATTAGTAAATACATCGTTAGCAAATCGGATGCCTCCCAAATATTCGCCTTGGGAGGGCTTGATAAAAAGATAATTACACATTCAGAGGCCACTGATGCCACGGGCCCTTTCTATAAAGACGCCACTGCATTGAAGGATAGTTATAAATGTTACAAATGTCTCTAATGTGCATTTATCTTAATACGGTGCATTATGTATTACTGCAGCTATGGCATTTTGTAATTTTAGGGGCCCTAGTCAAAGGTAATGTGGGGGTTCTAATCAAAGGTAATGTGGAGGCCTAATCAAAGATAATGTGGGGGCCTTAGTCAAAGATAATGTGGGGGCCTACTCAGCGGTAATGTGGGGGCCTTAGTCAAAGATAATGTGGGGGCCTTAGTCAAAGATAATGTGGGGCCTAGTCAAAGATAATATGGGGGCCTACTCAACGGTAATGTGGGGGCCTTAGTCAAAGATAATGTGGGGCCTAGTCAAAGATAGTGTGAGCCTAGTCAACGGTAATGTGTCGCCTAGTCAAAGATAATGTGAGGCCTAGTCAAAGATAGTGTGGGGCCTTAGTCAAAGATAATGTGGGGCCTAGTCAAAGATAGTGTGGGGCCTAGTCAACGGTAATGTGTCGCCTAGTCAACGGTAATGTGGGGGCCTAGTCAAAGATAGTGTGGGGCCTAGTCAACGGTAATGTGTCGCCTAGTCAAAGATAATGTGGGGGCCTAGTCAAAGATAGTGTGGGCCTAGTCAACGGTAATGTGGGGGCCTAGTCAAAGATAATGTGGGGGCCTAGTCAAAGATAATGTGGGGCCTAGTCAACGGTAATGTGTCGCCTAGTCAAAGATAATGTGGGGCCTAGTCAAAGATAGTGTGGGGCCTAGTCAACGGTAATGTGTCGCCTAGTCAAAGATAATGTTGGACCTAGTCAAAGATAGTGTGGGGCCTAGTCAACGGTAATGTGGGGGCCTAGTCAAAGATAATGTGGGGGCCTAGTCAAAGATAGTGTGGGGCCTAGTCAACGGTAATGTGGGGGCCTAGTCAAAGATAGTGTGGGGCCTAGTCAACGGTAATGTGAGGGCCTAGTCAAATATAATGTGGGGGCCTAGTCAAAGATAATGTGGGGCCTAGTCAACGGTAATGTGTCGCCTAGTCAAAGATAATGTGGGGCCTAGTCAAAGATAGTGTGGGGCCTAGTCAACGGTAATGTGTCGCCTAGTCAAAGATAATGTTGGACCTAGTCAAAGATAGTGTGGGGCCTAGTCAACGGTAATGTGTCGCCTAGTCAAAGATAATGTGGGGGCCTAGTCAAAGATAGTGTGGGCCTAGTCAACGGTAATGTGGGGGCCTAGTCAAAGATAATGTGGGGGCCTAGTCAAAGATAGTGTGGGGCCTAGTCAACGGTAATGTGGGGGCCTAGTCAAAGATAGTGTGGGGCCTAGTCAACGGTAATGTGGGGGCCTAGTCAAAGATAGTGTGGGGCCTTAGTCAAAGATAATGTGGGGCCTAGTCAAAGATAGTGTGGGGCCTAGTCAACGGTAATGTGTCGCCTAGTCAAAGATAATGTGGGGCCTAGTCAAAGATAGTGTGGGGCCTAGTCAACGGTAATGTGTCGCCTAGTCAAAGATAATGTGGGGCCTAGTCAAAGATAGTGTGGGGCCTAGTCAACGGTAATGTGTCGCCTAGTCAAAGATAGTGTGGGGCCTAGTCAACGGTAATGTGGGGGCCTAGTCAAAGATAGTGTGGGGCCTAGTCAAAGATAGTGTGGGGCCTAGTCAAAGATAGTGTGCGGCCTAGTCAAAGATAGTGTGGGGCCTAGTCAAAGATAGTGTGGGGCCTAGTCAAAGATAGTGTGGGGCCTAGTCAAAGATAGTGTGGGGCCTAGTCAACGGTAATGTGGGGGCCTAGTCAAAGATAGTGTTGGGCCTAGTCAACGGTAATGTGTCGCCTAGTCAAAGATAATGTGGAGGCCTAGTCAAAGATAATGTGGGGGCCTAGTCAAAGGTAATATTGGGACACTAGTCAAAGGTAATGCGAGAGCCTTAGTCAAATGAATATTGGGTAAATACGCTGTAAAGGCCACTGCTTGCAACTATTTTGACTTTAATTATCGTTAAAAACTGTAGTCACCAAGTGTTGGATCATTTTAGGCTTAGACCCTTGACAATTGCTCAGATTGCCCTTGTGGCTGACAAATAGAATTCTCGATTGGGGGGGAAGGGGGGGGCACCTAATTTGTCTATCTAGCTGTGATTGAAGCGATGAATAAAATTTTTTCCTACAATTTTTCTTTTTAACTATTTTGGCCATTCAAAAGATTACATAGTGGAGATAATTGTTTGTTTTTTTTTTGGTCTCTGTAATACAACCAGGAGGAGTAGCGAGATTCTGGTCTCTGTAATACAACCAGGAGGAGTAGCAAGATTCTGGTCTCTGTAATACAACCAGGAGGAGTAGCAAGATTCTGGTCTCTGTAATACAACCGGGAGGAGTAGCGAGGTTCTGGTCTCTGTAATACAACCGGGAGGAGTAGCGAGGTTCTGGTCTCTGTAATACAACCAGGAGGAGTAGCGAAGTTCTGGTCTCTGTAATACAACCAGGAGGAGTAGCGAGGTTCTGGTCTCTGTAATACAACCAGGAGGAGTAGCGAGGTTCTGGTCTCTGTAATACAACCAGGAGGAGTGGCGAGGTTCTGGTCTCTGTAATACAACCAGGAGGAGTGGCGAGGTTCTGGTCTCTGTAATACAACCAGGAGGAGTAGCGAGGTTCTGTACAATATGGGCAATATGGCGGTGGGGGGGGGGGCGGGGTAAAACCAAATATTTGATGAATTTCTGATAAGGAGGTAAAGGGGCGGAGCTTAAACTGTTCTAAGACCTTGATGACGTAAGTGGACGGCCGCTAAGAACAGATACTCTGTGGCATAGTAATTTACATAGTACTTAAAATAGTACTTTACATATTACATTACATAGTTCTTTACATATTACTTTACATAGTACTTTACATAGTACTTTACATATTACTTTACATAGTACTTTACATAGTACTTTACATAGTACTTTACATAGTACTTTACATAGTACTTTACATAGTATGCTAAATACTTGGGGAATACATAGTAATATGTCTGGTAAATTTTTTTTATCTTTGTACCATTTAAACATTAAATAGCTAACGTTTAGTGTCAGTATCACCCAAGAAAGGACTTACAGTGTTTGATAACAAGGCCTATACACGCTTCATTAACTTTGTCTTTCTTAATTTATTCAATAAATAATTGTACCCATTTGTTTGTCACTAAGTTCTTGTATGTGTAGTTGACAAAATTTCTGGGACAAATTTAGAACTTATTCTTATTTGTGTAAATTCTAAACTTTGTCATGAGATAAGACATTTTTTTTAAATTCATTCTATTTCTGGTTGATTACATAGATAATAATCTATGACGCAAATGTATATGTTTAAAAATAATTCGTTAAGTTATTAATACACTATGATGTCTGCTAACTCGATGCCGAATGGTTTAATGATTTGTTACAGACATTAGATTTCTGGCACTGTGAATATGACCCGTATATGAACTGAGATTTTTTTCATTAATAGGGTCGTTAATAGCACACAGTATAATTAAATGTCATAGTACACACAGAATAATTAAATGTCATAGTACTCACAGTATTTGAAATGTCATAGTACTCACAATATTTGAAATGTTATAGTACTCACGGTATTTGAAATGTCATAGTACTCACGGTATTTGAAATGTCATAGTAATCACAGTATTTGAAATGTCATAGTATTCACAGTATTTGACATGTCATAGTACTCACAGTATTTGAAATCTAAAAGTAATCACAGTACTGAAAATGTCATAATACTCACAGTATTTGAAATGTCATGGTACTCATAGTATTTGAAATGTTATAGTACTCACGGTATTTGGAATATTATAGTACTCAAAGTATTTGAAATGTCATAGTACTCAAAGTATTTGAAATGTCATAGTACTCACAGTATTTGAAATGTCATAGTACTCACAGTATTTGAAATGTCATAGTACTCACAGTATTTGAAATGTCATAGTACTCACAGTATTTGAAATTTCATAGTACTTACAGTATTTGAAATGTCATAGTATTCACAGTATTTGAAATCTAAAAGTACTGACAGTATTTGAAATCTAAAAGTACTGACAGTATTTGAAATGTCATAGTACTTACAATATTTGAAATGTCATAGTTCTCACAGTATTTGAAATAAAATTTTATTTCAATCTTAATTTTTTTCTTTTTTTTAATCTCTTGAAATGTGTGTGTTATTTCACATCTTCAATAATCATGTTAGCCAATGTCCAGTTTATCAATAATCATGTTGCCAATGTCCAGTTTATCAACAATCATGTTAGCGAATGCACAGTTTATTAGAAAAAGCCAGCAATGTCAGTTCAATGAGTCATGTCAACCAATCAACTGACTCGTCTAATCTCCTTGAGAGTAGTCCGCTGTGTCCACTGCAAACATCGCACCCTGACGTCAGAACGGACAGGAAATAGTAAATAATGCATCCCCTGTCCACATGATGATGGACCTTCACATCTGTATGGCCTGGTCACTGGTTGTACAGTCTGAACTGGCAGATGTCTCTTTAGGATAACACTGTGCACACATTTTGTGTTCTAGTTTTAAATAGTTGTTTCCTTGTTGACGTTGTTTTATTTTTAGTTTGGTTGCATAGAAAAATATCCAAGTAATATATAATGTAATAAGTAATATAATGTTCTAAGTTATAATATTTACTAAGTAATATAATGTTCTAAGTAATAATATTTATTAAATAATGTAATGTTCTAAGTAATAATATTTACTAAGTCATATAATGTTCTAAGTAATAATATTTACTAAGTAATATAATGTTCTAAGTAATAATATTTACTAAGTCATATAATGTACTAATATTTACTAAGTAATATAATGTTCTAAGTAATAATATTTATTAAGTAATATAATGTTCTAGGTAATAATATTTACTAAGTAATATAATGTTCTAGGTAATAATATTTACTAAGTAATACAATGTTCTAAGTAATACAGTAAGCTTACAATGTGCTTCTTTTTTTAATTGCTTCATTCTTCAGATGTACTTGGCGATAATGATATTAGACAGAACACAGAAAAATAATGAAAAAAAAAAAACACAGAGCTATTGAAATATGTATTCATATAAAGTGATATTGACTGTTATCATTCTAAACACAATGCGCCGGTCTCAGAATTCCTACATAATGGATATCGTACTCAAAGTATTAATTTATTTTAAAACAAAAAAAATTATATTAAGTTCATAAAAAATAATTTATTGAAAAGAAATTACGTATAAACCTATATCAGTAGCAGGCATATGTGGTGGACAATTTAGGCCTCACGCCTAAATGAGCGGTTTTTTTTTTAAAACATGATTAATAGCTTTCAATTACATTTGTATTCATTTGACAATCGGCCTTGAACTCAAGCATTTAACCATAATGCTTGATCAGCCCGAGCCGATGTAAAGGTGATAAAACAAATTTTAATTTATTTCCACTCTATTACAGATACTGACGTCAGGCTCATGAGGCCATTACTTGAGTTATAATTTGCTGACGTTGAGTTATGGCGGCAGCTGATAACGCCATGGCAACACTTCCGGTTCGTGAGACAACAACGGAGGAAGCCATTGAAATCGCTCTCAACGATGACCAAAGCCTCGACGCCATCGCTGAAAAGCTAGACAATGACGTCAATATTAAAGAAGACAGATTTATAGAGGTGGACGCCTCTGACAGCATTCCAAGGGACTCCGACACTGCATCCAACGCCAGCAGCTCACGAGATGTAGAAGACTACTTTGAAGACGATTACAGCCCGAAGTCGAGTCCAATTCAAAGTAGAAAATTAACCAATGGCAAAAGTTCGAACAATTCTGTTAAGTCTGTGAACGGGAGTAAATTAGAGAAACCGGGTCATAATAAAAAGCTGGGGAATTCCGAGGAAACGATGTCAAATTCCGACACAGTTAGTCTTAACAGTAAAAAATCTACTAGGAAAAATCCTTTGCAATTGCTGAAGAAACTTACGAAATTCGACAAACCCAAACATAAAAATGTATATAGGTAAGTACTGGACTATTTTTAAAAATAAAGTCATGAATGTGTATATGTTGATTGTTTTTAATATATAATTAGACAGTAAAAGAGAAAAAAAAATGTTTCTGAAGTGTTTATAAATAAGTTATACAAAAAAAGCCATGCAGTGTTAGTTCCAGTGTTCATCAGTAAATCTAATGTTAAAAAGAGCATTTAAAAAAAATGAAAAGTATTTAAAAAATGTAGGAAATCATTAATTTATAGTGAAATATATGTAATAGCAGTGTTTGTTTTTTTGTGCCGATACGCACCGATACGGCGTACCGGCACCTTTTTCAGTGTGGGGAAAAAATATCACTTTTCTTGTATACTACGTTTATTATTAATTTATTATATTTATAATTTGTTAAAATTGAATTATTTTAAAATTACGCGCACTAAGAAATAAAATATAAAATGCGATTCTGCGAACTGGTAGTTAGTATGTATATTGGTATTAGTATGTATATTGGTATTAGTATGTATATTGGTATTAGTATGTATATTGGTATAAGTATGTATATTGGTATAAGTATGTATGTTGGTATTAGTATGTATATTGGTATAAGTATCCCAATAACTCACATACAGCCCTAATCCTACTTATAAACCCCAGGAATAAACAATAAATACAATTAAATGTTGTTATTTTTTTTTAAATACTAAAAATATTTAAAACAAAAAAGTGTTTCTCCTTTAAGCAAACACATTAAGGAATGGTTGATCGAAGTTACTTAAATTACCACTTTCGATATGAACAAGACGATGTAGAAATTTAAACACACAAATGTGTGGAGATAAAACATAATATATAAAAATGACAATAATTTGTATTTAGTTTAATTAATGTTATTTCTATAAATAGCATCAAACTACGGGCATTTTAAATAATTCCCCGAAGTAGTCTATACGTTTGATATTTTTTTTTCAATCTAAACTATTCACGTAATTTATAAATGTAGACCTACAGAGAAACATCCGGCAACATCTGAATTCTAAGGAGTGCTGGGTTTTATTTTTCTTATTCACTAATTGCAATGGACTTCAGTGTCAAGGATTGGTTCTTAGTTTTGGACTTGAATATAAATCAAACATTGTTTTGGACTTGAATATAAATCAAACATTGTTTTGGACTTGAATATAAATCAAACATTGTTTTGGACGATTTTTCAGTTCTACTTTTCTTGTTGTTTCCCCTTAAGATTTTAACAAAACGAGCGTGAGGGTTGACAACAAAAACCAACTTAAATAAGGGAAATCAAGAAACTACGTTGTAGAAGGAGTATGAGTTGCTGTTAAATGTTTAAAATATTTCAAAGCTCAGCTGGTTCATAGTTCGTGCCGTTCGTAGCCTTATGATATATATTATAGCACTAAACTTTGATTAGTTTTACCCCGCATAACACGTACCAGGAAAGTGTGTGTGTGTGTGCAGCTTCTTGCGATTCTACCCAATGTCGTAACTGTGAGCATGTGGATGTGGGCTGGAATGCTCCTCAAAATGTTTGCCTTCATGTTCTGAGCTACCATGACCCTACAGTCACCATAGAAAATGTTTGCCTTCTTGTTCTGAGCTACCATGACCCTACAGTCACCATAGAAAATGTTTGCCTTCATGTTCTGAGCTACCATGACCCTACAGTCGCCATAGTATGTGTATCCATCTAGAAAAATTGCTTTCGTGATAAAGTCCAAATGACATTTACATTGCTACAAGGTGGTAATGACATAATGACTGACTGACCGACGGACATTGAATTATTAGCATTCGCTGATTTTCGTTTCAATGTATTAGTTATTCATTATATGGTTTGTTGTTATTAATATTGGGTTTATACCGATTCCTATATAATGCTCAATATTGGTTCGATTCTAATAATATATCACCGGAAGTGTGAATTATTGTATCCTGTATTCAAGTCTTTTGTATGTAACCAGTTTGTATCCACCATTATAACGTGTTATTATAGAACGTGCATTTATATTTACACACTCCAAATGGATGTCTTGTTGAACTGTTTCAAATTTAGGTCGACAATGGTTTATTATTAAGTTTTACTCTGACGATGCAGCTATGATTATATATGCTTGAATAATTACATTGAAATATTTCAAATATTTTCCCCGAGGTCAACCATATTTGTTATTTCTCTGACGTAGGCCTACTACTGCACTTTGCCATTTAGTGAATGAATCCAATGACAATAAAAGATGAAAAAGTTTTATGTCCAGAACGTGGCCAGAACCATTCATAAATTATTTACTTACATTTTGTTTTTTGCCTACTTAAATAGATTTCCCGAATGTAGATTTAAGAATAAAAAAAACTATTCTTATATAAATGTCCAGGGTAAAGTTTACCTTATTTACCGTCTATTTACTTATAACAAAATGAATGAACTCGGGATAGATATCATAGTAGAATCTATTCATCTTTAGTGTAGGAAACGGTCTTGTGCCATGCAAGGTTAATTCAAATATTTACTAGGAACTCTATAGGGGAGAAATATTTTTAGATCAATTGGGGCACGCAATTTACTGAATTAAGTCGAAGTGTGTAAGTTCAAATGTCTAAGTTAAAGTGCCCCAGTTAAAATGTCTAAGAGTGTCAAAGTTAAAGTGTCTAAGTAATTAAATTGTTGTTACATTTTCCAGTTCTGAGTTTGCCACTGTGGTAGTGGACAAACTCCCCCAAGTGTTTGTGGCCAAGTATCTAGGTCATCGTCTGGTCGGCGGAGTCTGTGGTCTGCATCATGTCAGGAAACCAGTGGACGAAATGGTGGCGGACATCAAATCCAGGATGAATGAACAACCTAAGGTAACGGCACTTCTAACGGTTCCCTGTTTGTTCATAACTTTTGTTCCATTATTGGTATTACGAGACCAATACATAACCATTTCATATTATGCAATAACAGTAAGTAAACTGATGGTACATTTTAAAATGTCAGTCAAATCAGAAATTCAGTCTAGAACAGAGGTGGGCAAACTTTTTGAGCCCCGGGCCACGTTGATCTTTAAATTTGATAAAAGAGCCGGGCAGCGTACAGATTGATGGAGTACTTATATATTTAAATAAAACGTTAACGTCAATAATATGAACGATTCTAGAGGGGCGGGCAGCGAGCCGGTCAAACTGTCTGACTGCCCGGGCATGGCCTGCCGGTCGTAGTTTGCTCACGTTTGATCCAGAATCAGAGAATGTTTGTCAAACATCAAGTAATTTCAATGTACATTTAATAATACGAGGTGTACATTATTATATGAGCGTGAACATTGTTATATAAGGTGTACATTATCATTTTTCTAGAAGATATCTTTCACATTTATTGTTGTGTCTAAAAACTGGACAGAAAACGAATAATTAAGGATCAACTTCATACCAAAGTTATTGACCTAATTTATTACTTTAACTTCTGCAGATTGAGCTACCTCTGGTCTACGTTGTGGTCAGCGCCAACGGTCTAGACGTCCGTGAGCACAAGAGTAATAAGATGCCTGGTGTGGCACCCCTGGGGCTGATGCCCATCGATTTCATCTCGTACGGTGTGCAGGACATAAAGTACTGGAGAGTCTTTACCTGCATCGTGGTCAGAGTGTTATCATCAAGGTCAAGGTCAGCTACATGCCACGCCTTCCTCTGCGACTCCGCCCACAGCTGTCGCAAGCTGGCTCTGTCCCTAGGAGCTTCCTTCAGTCTGTACGCAAAACATTTGAAGGCAGACGGCAAGTCTCACAATTTTCAGATTGAGTTACGTCCACCTGACGAGCTTGCTGACAAATTAAATACAGAATTTGAAGCTTGAATTGTGGGAGTTTAGTCCAGTTCACTAATACAGAATAATACAGAATTTGAAGCTTTTACTTTTATGTTCAATTTCTTCATGGAAAGGGTGCTATAATTGTTTTCACGGAACAACTAAAAATATTATTTCATATGTGATATGGAGTTATTACTTCAGATTGACTTTCTAAACTGTTTATATTTTTTATGTTTATTACACAATGCAGATTCAATTTGTCTGCTGAAAAAAAACAACTTTTCTCTTTATTAATTTATTATTCATTAATCTATAAATGTGTGGTACAGTAAATTGCTACTTGTACAAAAGAAGTAAATTGATTGAGATAGCTCATTTAATTTACAGTAGATGGGGTCATTTAATATTCCAAAATTCTAGTTCAGATACTCAAAAATAATGGTAACAATGTATGAATGATATTGTTGTATTGAAATGATTTGTATTTTCTTGCATTAATCAGGAATAAGTTGATGTAAAAAAATGTTACTTTCTTTCTATTGTTATATTTTCATAAAAATACAGTCAGTAAATTAAGTCAATGGCAAGATGTAACAACTTGTGGGCACTCCAACATGTGTTTAACCTTCCTCAAAAATATAAGGCATGCTTTTTTTTAGTAGTTCACTGAGAATTTTAAAATTGATCGAATCTATTGCTGATGTATCATTCAAGTCCAACGACACTATCAAAATTACAATGTAACAAGGACATGTGAAGGATAGTTTACTTTATGTTAAAGATTTTAAAGTAAAGATATTTTTTTGAAAATTGTCCTTATTATCCACCCATTAGTATAAATTATAATTTAACTCTTTATCCAGTCAGAACAGTGTTATATTAAAACAAGGCAATATGTCAATCAAAGGATTCCTTGTGATCCAAGTCATCTTAATTTGATGGCTTTCGAAACATGGATGGACAATAAAGATAGGAATGTGAAAATCTAACGGGATTGGGGGAGGGTAATTTAATTAGCTGGATTGTCTCACAGAGTCATAGTGTTTATATATCAGTTTAATGGTACATTATAATAGCATAGGACACATACAAGATGAATACAGGAGAGCATAGACGTAAAATTCTATGCCCAGAAAAATTAAGAAAGCTTTATAATATGTGTGTTTGTGGAATATTTGTTGTGTCAAATGATCTGTAAATGGATTATATACGTTTGTCTGGGTGATAAATTAATTTTGATAATATTTAAATGTTAAAGAATAGCTCTTTATTTATTCATATTATTGTTTTCTGGAAAATGTCTAATTTTTATGATAATTATATCACCAATTAAACAAATTCAAAAAAATAATTAAATATTGTTTCATATTAGTACCATTGGTTTCGTCCAACATTTGTTTATTAGTGTACTTATGTTTATTTTAATTTTGAAATCAAAACATGAAGCGCGCTAGAGAGAATTTTTTAGATGTCTTGTGGTCTGGGTATTCCCGATGAGCGTGACGCGCACTTGAGTTGAACAAGGTACTGTCAGCACACCATGGACGACAGGGGAGGAAAGAAAACAATGTGGCCATGGTGGTGCATTACATCCCAGGGGAAGCTGCACAAAGTAGATAAGAAAAGAGAAAAGTGACGCCCATGTCACCACTGGCAGTCAGCAACATTTAGTTTAGTGTTTCATTTCAATAGTTTAGACAGAATTTTCCACCTCAGTAGACCCTACTCCCTCACTTCAAAGATTACTACAAAGCTTTCTTTATTTAAGTAATGTACGTACAAAATATGAGCTAATACGTTGTAATGTAAGTACAAAATATGAGCTAATACGTTGTAATGTACGTACAAAGGATCAGCTAATACGTTTAGAAATAATTGAATCATCTTTACTTTTAATAGATCAATACATAGTTCTTTGTTTTAAAGATTGAATGGAAAAGTTCTTGTAAATCACCAGATGAAAGCATTGGTAAGCTGGTGTCAGGATTAGAGTTGGCTCAAATGATACTGCATCAATGGGGTGGGCTCTGTTGTTGTTGCGCTGGTGTTTTAGGGTGGTTTCATCAATGGTTAGGGTTCTATTGCTACTGCAGGCATGCATCATTAGTGTTGCTGTTGCTACAGACTATAGAAAGAGTTCTATTGATGCTGCTGAAAAGGAGTGAATGTTGCAATTGATGCTGCAGTATTAGACCTATTTATGAAAATAACCAGTGACTATGTAATCCACAAGCATTTACACAGTGTTAATACTTCACTTTATCATCAAGTCAAATTTCAAAATATTCTGTATGGAGTAGCGTAATTGGTGCCCACGGCGGGCTCCCTATTAACATAACAAAAAGTACCAAAGTATCGCCCCATTAACATAACAAAAAGTACCAAAGTACCTTAAATGCCGTCTATGGATGCGGAAAAGAAAACTCCGCCCGGTGCAGACACCTGTCTAATGACGCCACTGGCCAGCTGGAATATCTAGAATATGTACTTTATTTTTGTTTAAAACTGTAATAGACAGCGATTATTACTGTTCATTTATTATTGGAATCAGGCACGCCGAGAGGGGGCAGGGGGGTCATAGCCAGGGGGCCCGCATCTGTAAGGGGGCCCGGCCGCCCCGACCATTTCAATTTTTTCACGACTTATTGTTTATTAAGGGGCCCGCAATGATGTCCTGCCCTGGTGCCCGTGTTGGCTCTCGGCGCCACTGATTGGAATCCTTGGAAATCAACAGTTTATTATCTCATATTACCTTTAAATATAATTGAAATTGTACATGTATTGTTTATACATACACACACAGCCATAGCAACGTGGCAGCTTAAGTGACATCACTTAGCACTTAAAGTGTGTCACTGTGATGTTTTTTTTTTCTCAAACAGCCAATGTCGAGTTTTGACTCTAACGTACGCTGTCATGGCGTCTGTGTTTGTAGAGGACCTTCCAAGTGACGTCACAGAAAAAGACCTGTATGAGAAATTTGCCCAGTTAGGAAATGTTCTTTCTGTCAAGGTGATTACTGGGCTCATTAATCAGTGTCGGAATTAGAAACTGTCAAAGTGTGATTGTGGAATTCGCAGCTGTCATTATGTGATTGTGTAATTTGAAGCTGTCATTGTTTGAACGTGAAAATGGAAGCTGTCATTGTGTTATCATGCAATATGAACATATCTAAGTGTGATTAAATAATACACAGATCAGCGTGAAATTATGAAAATTGTAATGAAATGTGGTTATTGAATATGCGATATGTCAAAGTATAAAAGTGGATCAGAGATATTTCAAATGTGATTGTGGATTTTTTATTATACCGATTTGTAAGTTTGAAATTAGTCAAGTTTCAAAGTGCGATAACGGAACTTATTATTTTCACTGGCAATGTGTCATACTCCGATGTGTCATACTCCAATGTGTCATACTCCAATGTGTCATACTCCGATGTGTCATATTCCGATGTGCCATACTCTAATGTGTCTTACTCCGATGTGTCTTACTCCGATGTGTCATACTCCAATGTGTCATACTCTAATGTGTCTTACGCTAATGTGTCTTACTCCAATGTGTCATACTCCATTGTGTCATACTCTAATGTGTCTTTCTCCAGTGTGTCATACTCTAAAGTGTCTTACTCCAGTGTGTCATACTCCAATGTGTCATACTCCAATGTATCATATTGTTTATTTCTATTATATAAAATGAATCCTACACATCATTACCTGTTTTCCAGGTGTGTCAAGATGACGACTGTGAGAAGTCCCTGTGTTATGGATATGTTCTCTATCAAGACCCCGATACTGGTGAGAATAATGTTTGTAGATAAACAAGCGCTAAATAATATTAAAGCTGAATATATTACGTTATAAGCGTGCATTTTTATTGTAGCTTGTTACTATCATGTGCATGAACTATTTAATGTTTTTTTCTTAGTCTATCATGAAATAATAGATCTATACCGATTTCATCTATTTTTGTATTGATGTAGAACAAAAAAAATAGATTCTGATCCCTTTTTGATAGACTCTCTGATGAATTAATTAAGTGACGAAAAATGTAAATCATCGCCCACCCATCCCCTCCACACACACACACACACACACAGTTTTGAGAGATAATCCGATTTATTTGATGTTTGATTGATTGTCTGATTGATTCACTGATTAAGTTGAACAGTGCTTTGTTTAAATACTCTCCCTGTTAAGCGGAAAAGGCGGTGGAAAAGTTTCATAATGACGTCATCCACGATCAACCAATCGGCGTCCTGCCGTCAGACAACCCCAGCCACGGATACATCATGGAAGGTAACGTATTTGTGAAAAACTTGGATCGAAGCGTGGACTCCAGCATCCTGTACAAAGCTTTCTCTCCCTATGGAAAAATTGTGTCTTGTAAGGTTAGCCGACTTTAACTTTGCACATAGATTTCCCGGGCAACGCCGGGCTTAATATATAGTTACTTACTAAAACCAAAGTCACTACTATCGTCTCTGCAAAATGGAAATTGCTCACTCTCTCCCCTTTCAGCTATTTTTGGTAAGGTTGGGGGAGGGGAGGTAGTTTTCGTATTCAATGTTTTAAATTATGTAAATGAAAAAAAAAACGCATAAAATGATCTCACTGATTAATTAATTAATTACTGAGGGAAATAACCTTGTTAGAGTACTTATCTATAGTAAGATTTTATGTAGTGACCAAACTAAAAGGAGATGGTGGATAGATGAAACAATGTAACTCCTGTCTCTGGAGATGATAGGGAAATTATGGTCCCATCACTGTACAATAACTACTAATTTATTATTATTATTATAAACCCCATTTACTTATATTTTTACTATAAGATGCATACAAGATGTCGGACTGAAAAACAGGAGGAAAATAAACATTTAAACCCAGAGTGTATATTAGGTTCATTTTATTTGGATTGGGGAAGGGAGGAGAAGGGGGGGCAAAATTAGTTGGTGGTTTATGCATCAAGATGGCTCAATATGACACTAAGTGTTAAATCTTACTTTACTCAACAGTTACATATTTTTTAACAGACTTGAGAGCTCTTGTGAAAGACGCTAGTGAATTCCAGGGGAAAAAATACTATTTCTGGCTGATAAATAGTTTTTGTTATTTTGTGAATCCATATAATAAATAGTTACATAAAGCAATTGGGTTGCATGAAAGACTGAATTTTCAATGTGTCCTATGAACTTCCAGGTACACCATCGCAAGAAAGGATCAAAATGTCACGGGTTTGTCCAGTTTGAGTCAGAATTAGCTGCCAACTCTGCCATTAACAATATGAACGGATCTGTATTCTTCGGTAAAAAATTGTAAGTTGGCACTTGTCTATATTGAGCAGTAAATATTTTGTTGAGAATCGTGTTATTTACAATCACATCTCTCTAAATTGTTAGTTATCTTAATTTAATAAAATATAAATTATAAAAAATATTTCATAAAATTTTATATTAATAAACTTTTATAATAATGGCTCAGATCATATAACAAATAAATTATATTGACTCAAAAAGTGAGCACCAACATGGATGAATTATTTCATTAATTTCTGACCCACAAGCATTTATTTAGTCAATAATATATTTGTAAATACATTAATGATCTGAGACAGATTTATACAAATATATTAAAAAGCTGTTTTTTTTTCCTTTATTTATTAAAAAAATGTTTCGTGTCATTTGTATTTATTTATTTTGTGTTTGTATAGTTGATATAAACGTATAGGTGGTGCTAATTGTGTGATAAAGAAACTCTAAAATATTATGTTGATTTATATTTTTAAGATTATATACAATAATAAAAATAGCACACAAGACTGAAAAGAAAAGACAATTTCAGAACTCAGCACATTTATGAATCCGTGCTCCTCTTTAAACACCATATTCTCTTTCTGCCGTACTTCTCTTTAAACACCATAATCTCTTTCTGCCATACTTCTCTTTAAACACCATATTCTCTTTCTGCCATACTTCTCTTTAAACAATATAATCTATTTCTGCCATACTTCTCTTTAAACAAACATTATACAAAAAGTACTTAACTTCGGGCTACATAAGAATTGAGTTAAATCGACACAAACTTTAAAAACAAATGTATTGTCATACAGAATACCTAATGTTCAAAGTTTCAAAGCCATTGGGCTTAGAAAAATCGGGGATAAATAAGACAGAGTGACTTTAATAAAAGCATAGAGTTTTGTGCTATTTAACTGCCTATGTGTAAAATTAGCACAATTGAAATAATTTCTCTACATTTATACACACAATTTATTTCTCTTAGTAGGTTTTTTTTTCTACTTTGATCTAATTATCTAAGTGTTATATAATTAGATAAACAGTCAGATAGATAGACTAAACGACTGATAGATTTGTTTGAGTATAGTGAAGTAGCCCGTATCATTCATATTCGATCTGGATTGCACATTATAAACCTCCAAACAAAACGTCTACTTTGTGAAATCACTCGTCACCAGATATGTAGGTCAGTTTTTAAATCGAGACCAGCGAGAGCCTCACATTGACAACCAGCCATCCATTGGTCACTCGTCGTCCAGTCTACGTACGGTGTACATTAAAAACTTGGGACCTTGTGTTGACTCTGTCTTCTTGAAGATCACCTGCTCCCCCTATGGGGAAGTATCCAATGTCAAGGTCAGATTTTGAGACAAATAAATTAAAAAAAAAAGATTGGCTTGTAAATTAAACGACAGTTTTGTTTATTTTGACTGGTTAGTCTAAAACAGCGGTTCTCAATCTATTGTGAAGTTGTAGAACATTTAATTAACTTTTATAAGTTGCCCTCCTGAAATACGACAAATATAATTTTCATAGCTATTGCTGGCGAGCCGTTTCGAAATCAAGAGTCCATTGAAAACATTGGACTATAACCAAAGGGATCCACTGAGCACATGTTGAGAATCAGACTACTGAAATAGTCCGACGCCCTAGTGCTCATAGGAAAGGAGGGGGGGGGTGATAGTTATTAGGGTATTTAAAACGAACTCATCCAGAGGACATTGAAACTTTTTAGTTTTAAATTTATAAATATTTAGCGCATAGGGAATAACAATTTAAGTAAGTCTTACTCGAGACATTGTGCAAAAAGAAATGTTGGAAAACACGTATCTAGATTGTTAAACAAACTTGACACCACTAGTTGTATCAGGAGAATAATCCAAACTGCCGCATTTGTTAGAGCATTTTCGAAAAAAAATGCTCTATTGTCCCCGTTTTGTCTGTCTGTCTGTCCGTCATCACCCTAGATCTCAACAACCATAAGTCCTAGACCCATGACGTATATATCATTTTGTAGGTCTTGGCCTGCCAAGAAATGACTTTTGTCCGTTTCGCGATCTGACCTCTGAGGGCCGTAAAAGGGGGCTTGTAAAGTACCGTTTTTTACTATATAAGCTATATTAACAAAGAAGCGCCCTGGATCTCAGCAACCATAAGTCCTAGACCCATGATGTATATATCATTTTGTAGGTCTTGGCCTGCCAAGTGTACATCAAAAGTCCATTTTGCGATCTGACATCTCTGGGCCGAAAAAAAAAGACTTTCCTGGGTACCGTTTTTGCTTATATTTTAAATATAAATAATAAAAGCAAATTAACGGGGCGTAATCATTATTTATTTTTGTAACAGTTATTTAACATGATTACTTCCATCTCTATTTATCAAAACACGAGAAAAAAACGGATTTCTTTCGGTGTAACCGGCGAAAATGCTCTAAAATGTCCTTTGTCCGAAACGGAAAAGACTTAAATTGCTTGTTTTTTTTCTTTTCTAAGTGCAGTATAACCCTCGTTAACATGGCCTTTTAGATAGCTTGTAGTAATGCTCAGCAGTAAATCTTATGTAACATTATCCTGACCACTATGAAATGCCCCCCCCCCCATGTATTGACAAAAAAGTAGTGGTCAATTGGGCACCATGAAGGACAGCGTTGGGCAATGGGGGCTAGAATCGACGTGGCTCGAACGTGTAGTCTACACCACGCGGATAGGGTGAATAAACTTACCATCATTATCATTTTTAGAAGCGTATCGCATTTATCCCACACCAGTGCCCCAGTGCATGCATGACAAGAGTCGTTTTGTTTATTCATCTCCATATCTAATTAAACGAAGACCACAGTAACGTTCAATCCACTGCTATATATATATATCTAATAGAGAATTCTCTAAATAAATCTCTTTGTGACAGATTATCCGTGATTCTGACGGCACATCCAAAGGTTTTGCTTTCGTCACGTTCAAGAAAGTGGAAGAAGCTGTAAAGGTGTGTAGCCGTGTATCTCTTTAAGTAACACGTAATATTACACTATAACATTAAAAGAATACTCAACACTATTTAAATAACAAAGACTCAAAAAGACACAAATCCGAAAAAATGCAAGTAGCATCTTATTTCCAGTGAATAAAAAACAACCACTGATTAAAGAGGTTTATTTTAACAACACTGATTCTTACATATCACTTGTGATAGAGGATATATTGTTTTTTGTTCCAGAGAATAATAACCTAAACATTAAATGCAGCTAAATAAAATATACTACAAAATAATTGTGCAATTATCTTACTTTTTTCCAGTTGTTTTTGATATACTATGTTTACTAATTGTTACTATTGAATATACCATGTTTACTAAATGTTACTATTGAATATACTATGTTTACTAATTGTTACTATTGACATCCTAACAGGCAATCGAAATGCTCAATGGCAAGGAAATTGATGGACGCGTCCTATTCGCCGGGCCAGCCATTAAAAAATCTGGACGCAAAAATCAACACTTTCAGCAGAGACAGCAGCAACAAATTTTTACGAGTGATACTAGTGATGCAGGTCAAGAAACTTTTGACAAACCACAAGCTACTTCCTCGTCTGCTCCTCAAGAAAACCTTTGTTTAGATTCCACTAGGAAGACAAACATGCTACCAGCCATGTCGTTACAAAGACATCCCCCACCTGAACAATATTATGAAAATGCTCCACAAATATCGTTCACTCCTAATGTAGCACTGCAGCTACCCAGTCTTAGAGTTTCTATACAGCCAGAAAATTTTGATGCCAACTTTCTTACAACTTTACCCCAAATTTCCCAGCTAAATGCAGTAGTTTACCAGCCGAGGATTAGTGAATTAACACCTAAAGCTCCGAAAGTGGCATCTCTCTCTAGCGAAGTCCAAGACGACACACAGATTCAGTACGAATGTGACCAGCCACAGCTACATCAACAGTTTAACCAACAACTCCTGCTGCAGCCCGTCCACAACACATCCGCTGTGTGTAAACTACAAGATATACAGCATCAAACGGCGGCGGATTCATCGGTTGGGGTGACGGCCACACAAGGCGTCAACTTGTACGTGAAACACCTGGACGATGATGTTGATGACGCCACATTGAAGGGAATGTTCTCCAAGTTTGGTGAAGTCATCAGTGCAAAGGTAACACTGCTGGCAAAGGTAACACTGCTGGCATGCCTTTGTTGTGTGTGCATTAATTAGTAGGACAAAGTCTTAAATTAAGAAATAATTTAAATAAAATATCATTGAAACCTTTGAGAAAACTGAATTTTTATGCATTTAAAATGAAGCTCAAATTCTATTTCACCTTGATATGAAGTTCCAAATTTAGCAACAGAATTGTAGCTATACTAGTTCAAGTACAAATATTTTAATATAAGCGATTTTTTTCTAATTTTTGCGTCAGGTGCTATTTTCAGCGCTGTTTACATAAGATGATAGGGGGGCTTATGAAGTTATATTCCGTCTATTGTCCTTTTTTTTCTTTAAATTTATTTACAAATTTTTCATGAAAATGTTAAAATAACATAGTATTATAAAAACTCGAAGAAAATAACATTTCTCAATAATCCTTTATAATGTGTTAGATCAACGTGAAAGTGTAATATTTTACTTTGATTATTTGTTTAACAGGTTATGATGGAGGGGGAGAAGTCACGTGGCTTTGGTTTCGTCTGCTTTGCGAGAGCAGAGGATGCGGCTCGTGCCACCCGAGACATGCGTAGAAGGGTGGATGACGTCAACAGAAAGCCTCTGTATGTTGCTCCTGCTCAAAGAAAAGAAGAGAGACAAGCCTTCTTCAGAGAGAAGCTCAAATCCAGACAGAACGAACTTCACCAGTGTGACGTGGAGACAGTGCGGAAGTGTTTGACAATGTTGGAGGACACCAAGGAGATGTTCGCCCCGTGCCCTTGCGGAGATAATCAGACTTCCATTCGTGTGCCTTCAAAAGCTGCCTCTCAGAATGAACAATTGGAATCCAAAGCCCCGAACAGTTTCTGGGCTGGTCAGCATTGCGATGGTTTAGGTCACGCCTGTTACCACAGCAACAAGTTTCACGGAGTGCATCACTCGCCCCAGAAGCGCAGCAACTTTTATAACTTCGAATGCTTCAACGTGGAAAACCTGCGCACGCCTTTGATAAAACCCACCAGGCTATCAAACATGACGGACGAGAAGAGTCTAACAGACCCTTCCACCTGGAACCCGTTTAGATTAAACAGTGAAAAAAGCCCAGTCTATGGGCCCACGGTTTTTCTCAGCAGCATAAACACATTTCTATCATCGAAACCTTTAGACAACTCCAAGCCTCATGGCGAGATAACTGGATCCAGAAAGCCCCAAAACTCAATATGGACTTATAACAACAGTGAAAATATGAAGCTTTCTGGAAGTGAAGAAGGCGTCAAAGCATTAGGTCCGATAGGCTTCAAACCAAACCGAACTGATTCGATACCATCTAAAACAATAGAAGAAAATATTCGACCCAATCAGAATCTCGACCTTCGTACTCGTTCTTTCAGCAAACTAGCCCCGATACCACTTGACAGCAGAAAGAGCGAGGGCAAGGATATTTCAGCGCATCAACAGGAAACCAAATTTTGCCTTCTTGAAAATGTTTTTTACTTTTCTGGTTCGTCGGAAAGTAATCCAGATGACTTTATTGTAAAGAAGTTTATACCTGATGGCGAGCCTGCAGGTATTTCCAAAAGTTCTCCTCTACCCACTGCATCTGATGAAATTACACGAACGTTGATTCCAGATGATTTCCTGTCGTCCAGGAAAGTTTCCGGCTGTACTGACCCAGATCTACACCTGGCACCACGCACTCAAAGTTACCCGGTGAAACACTGCACGTCCGAAAGCGAGGCTCTACTTAGTCCGCTAGGTTGCATGCGTTTTAAAGCTGCCAGTTTCTCCGAGGATTTTATCGTCCGAAGGACGTCATCCCACCTGAAGGAACGCAGTGACTCGGTCTGTGATAGTGACGATGATGATTGCTGTAGAATTAAAAGTCGTTCTATGGAGGTATGCCATTACTTAGATAGTGACGATGATGATTGCTGTAGGATTTAAAAGTTATCTAGAGGTGTGACACTGCTCAGATAGTGACGATGTTGAATACTGTACAATTAAAAGTACCTATCTAGAGGTGTGACATTGCTCAGATAGTGACGATGTTAAATACTGTACAATTAAAAGTAGTTTTCTGGAGACATAGCATCTAAAAGCTCACTGTATTTTATTTTAAAATATTATAAAGACTCATTTTTTACTTAGTCCTTTTGCACACTTTTAAAATTAAATATCTTTGGTATATTGAACGTCTTGTTTTATCTCACAACGAGTCTTGTTTTATCTCACAACGAGTCTTGTTTTATCTCACAACGAGTCGTGTTTTATCTCACAACGAGTCTTGTTTTATCTCACAACGAGTCTTGTTTTATCTCACAACGAGTCCTGTTTCTCTTCTGGGGCCCATTAAACAACATTTTGTTCCAAAAGTAAATGGTTTTTAGAAGATATCTTGTTTATTGCAATCGGAAAGGTCGCGGAGTTCCTAATTAAGTGTACCTGAAAACCTGTTTTGAAGCCAATAACAGACACCTTGCCTTTGGGAGTGATTTTCTTCATTTGCCTCATTCAGACATGACATTTATTTTAACGTTCAGCAGGGTGTTTTCAGCCGTGAAATACCTACCCCACACCTGGCGGTGTTAAAAAAGGGGGGTGTCTGGGGTGAACGAGTTTATAAGAGGAGCCTCAGCCTCATACTAGGAAAGTTCGTTTTAATATTGAAAGCAAACAGAAGGGATGGGTGGGGGAGGGAGGAACGGTAATGTAAAAAAAAAATAAGATAATTGATATAGTAAAAATTGTCCCATGATATTTCAATGTAAGATACTTGATATAGTAAAAATTGTCCCATAATATTTCAATGTAAGATACTTGATATAGTAAACATTGTCCCATAATATTTCAATGTAAGATTTGAGTGAGGTGCTAGTAAACAACGAAGTGATGAACAATCAATTTGTATTTTGATGCTTCCCAGCGTAATGAAGACTGTTTCAATGTTGATGTACCAGACGGTCCGGTTGACCTCAGTAAAATGTCCGCCTGGCCCGTAGAGCAACAAAAAATGACCCTGGCTGATCCACTGAAAGCAAAACTCGTTCAGGTTCTGGCCAAGATGTTAAGTGCGCCTGACAATGTCCAACTGTAAGTTGGTTGTTATTAAACCGTACCTTCATCTTTATGTATAACGATATGTTTTCTTTATTTTTTGACAAATTGGTTTATCTGCTCCAAAAACTCAGAGAATATTTATTTTATGACATACATCTATTCAGCTTGCAAGTTTTGGTACCCTTTAATAGATTTATCCACTGTTAAAACAATGGTTTACATCATTTTCCATTTTTTATAGTCACAAATCTGATTGAATCTCATATGAAAGTAAATCTAATAAACATTAAATATTTAGTTGAACGGATATAGCATCGTCCCTGCAGTTGGATGAATAGCTCTTTGGTAGCGAGCCGGATTTTTATGCTGCATTTTCAACACCTGACGTGTCCAGTCGCCTATCTATGTTTCTCATGGTCATTGCACACTCTGCTATGGAGGGGGAAAAAAGAAGGGCAATGCAAACAAGCGTTCCATTTGTAGTTTATAGAATCTAAGAGATAAATATTACATTCATTCAGAAACTTCTAAAAAAAAACGGACTCCACTCAAACAAATTGTACACTTCACAGATTTTCTCTACATGTCTCTGTTTATTTAAACAACATTTTCTTCTGCGCCCGGGCCATGGTCGTACTTAATCCACATCCGGTTACAGAGTTAGCAGCTATAGATTTATATTTTTGTTACTTATCAAATCTAATAAACATAATTGTGTATAGTAGTAATGGCCTAGAAATAATACTCGTACTCTGTTTTGTGATGACAAATATCTGTTCTGCATCACACATATGTGGGTGCAGTTTTATCTTTTTTTTTCTTTAAATCTGTGAATTTCGAGCTTTTGGGCTTAAAAAATAAGAAATGAACACTACAAAGACAAAACAAATACTTAATAAGATTTGTATAAGAATGAATGTAAACCTGCGTTTCTAAATCACACATTCAGTGTTTGTTTGTCATCAGATGGAATCAAGACTTAACTCCAACTATTCAAGAACTTCTCAGACAACAGTGGCAACTAAACTCCCTGGGCGAAAGACTTCTGAACATGATGCTGGAAATGGATGTTGGTGATATTCTAAATATTTTACAGTCTAGGGATCACCTGGTTTACATGGTGAGTCAGCCGTATCAATGAGAATAACTCTACTAAAAAATAAAATTCACGATGTCAGAATGTTTTTCTTGCACTAATTGCCAATTTCTCAAACAGGTGTCAGAGGGTTTGAAACAGATAGAAAACTTTGACAAAGCCATCACCTATTTAACTCATGTGGAAAACTCATCAGAGGTAGACAATAGTCAGATGAGAAATGCCTCTATTCAAGACCTTCAGGATTTACTTCCAACAATTATTGATAAAGATTAATTCCTAGAGATAGTTAGGTCATTTAAAGTTATTAAGATATTTAGAGCAGTTTATCAAGTAACGGATTTAGTATGGTTGGCCTGTGCTACTGCATCCTCCCAAAAATTACTTCCCCTGACACCACTTTAAAAATAAACTATACCAGCCTTTTAGCTCCCTTAGTTAACCTCGACTCCTAGATGCAGACATTTTATATCTGATTAGAACGAGAAATTAAAATGTTCATTTTATAAGGGGGGAAATAACAATAACTGACAGGGTTGCTGGCCACTATATCCGAAAATAATCCCAAAATAGTCAACAATTTAATGTCCTTATCTCTTAGACATACAAATGTAAAAAAATAAATAAAAATAAAGCCAATAACATCCTGGCAATTAATGTTAGTATAAGAAAATAAATAAAAAAAAAGGGTCCATTAAGTCAAATGTCTAAAATTTAGTAAACTATGTTCATTGGATGAAAAAGGCATTCACATCATGAGCCTGAGATGATAGAATTTGTTAATATAAACTTTTATAGAATTTTGTTGTTGTAAAACTAAACTTTCCTTGACCTTGACCTACTCAACTGTATGTTTATGTGTAGCAATAAATAAACTTTTGAAATATTTCTTTTGTTTCTATTTTTAAGTGATGTGTAATCCTCATGCTACATAAACATCTCTAGAATTCTAGAATGTCATGATAACAAGAGCACTTCAGTATTTTATTATTTTAACATCTTCAACCCATAATGAAAAAATCCTTGACCGAATCAGCATAATAATGGCTGGTTGTATAATAGAACAAATAGCTATTAGCTGTAATACTAATGAATTGACTTCTAGCAAACTGGTTATCGACTGACTTCTGCACAAAGAAAGCTAAACTAATCCCTGCCAACTCAGAATCTAAAGCACCAGAGATATATAAACACACAAATAAACCAAAAATAAATTTCTATATTACTATATAGTTTTAGTGTCAAGTGTGGTCTTAAGACACCAATGTTGGTGAAACGATGAAAAAATTGATAATTACAAAAAATTAAACTGTCTTTGAGCAATATAACCAAGCCAGATTTTTAAATGGTTAAAATAGCTTGCAGATAAATTATGTATACCAATGTACTTAATTTGCACCAAAATACATTATGGCGGTGGCCCAAGCTCATGGCCCATGCAGTATGTACAAATGTATATGACCCACTTCCATTTTAGGTCTTAAATGATAGATGTGAGCAATCTAATACTATATATCTATGCTGAGCACACATTGTCCAATCACAGACATGCATTCTGATCATACTGGTCACTTTCTATTTATAAAATAAGTTCAGTTCAATAAAAGCATTTCAAGCAGCTTTACCTTATAAACTATTCTAGTACTTACTATTTATAGACATGAGTCATGTCCATGACTAAAATATGACCTTTACAATGCATACTTTATCTTGTTCAATACCATTAACAAACATCCATCTTCTCGTAGCTAAACCGTCAACTTCCTTTTATCTGCTTGCTCTGTTTAACTCAACATCTGAACAACCCACTATGCCAACTTAACTACACACCATATCCTGACAGGTGGACTAGGGAATGATCTAAATATTATATTTCTAAATAACTTTTTGTCTCATAAATATATTCTTACAGTACACAAGCTGAATTTTTCAACAAAGACTGATACTACTTTGATCTTAAATAAAGACTGTTACACTGATCTTAAACTTTTAGAAAATAGATTTAAAATATATTTTTATTTTTTCAACACATGTAAAAGTTTATTTTTTAATGGAATTTAGATATAAAATTAAAAAAAAAACAACTCTCCTCCATAATCTAATTGTCATTAAAGTCTGAATGTCAAACCACAGATAGAGTTACACTGTTCCCACCTACCTTAGCTTTAACAGAATATCAAAGTTACAGTTTACACATTTATACTAAGTAGCCTATTTACTAACATGTCAAATTTGTCTTTTTTTTTTTAACTTCATTTCTTGATTTATTAAACTGATTAAAACACCAATCAAATAGACAACACTTGTTTAATTTTTATCAGATATTCTCAAACAAATAAGACTAAATAAACGTCAAATTTTAATTCAATTTAACTGTACATACAGCTAATAACAAAAATAGCAACAAATTTTACAATACTAAACTAAATTCAATAAATTTCTTTCTTATAAATAATAATTTCATGGCAATGGACAAATTCTTTTCAATATCTGGTTTTTAACTTTTTGAAATGAATAAAAACTTGTTTCATAATAAACTACAAAATGAGTTTCTGCTATACAAGTGAAATGTATTATTTACTTTCAGCCCAAACTGATTTAACAATTGAAATTTTAAGTTTTGAAATTAAAAACTAAATGACATTTTTTTTTTGGTTCAACTAATAAAGAAAACAAAATCAGTTTATAGGTAAATATTTTAAAATACAAGTACAAGAACTAGAAATTATTTGCATAACATATTGTTATATTTGGAATGAAATCATTGAAAAAAAGGTAAATAAACATCAAAACTTTAAAATAGCTTTATTAAACAAAGTTAATCATGGTGAAGAGTAGAATATATAACAATTAAGTGACGAAAAATATTTCTATTAAGGCAACATCAGAGAGTGAATATTTGTTGATAAAATCCTGAGCTCTTGAACAAAAAACAAACAAAAAGCATACATCAAGATAGAAGGTGTGTTGTTTTTAACTAACTACCTTTTTATTATTTGTTTAAAATATTGAATGTATGAGCAATTCAAGGAAATAATTCATTTTTTCAAAAACAAAAAGTTCAATGGCAGGTGCACTTACACAAAAACAGTTTTCAAACAAATACATGTATTCCTCTAACTCTTAATTTCATTAATTCAACAAACTTTTGTCAACATTATCCAAGTCCACTTGATCATATGACGGGAACCATACTTCAGGTATATGTGAAGTCAGCTGTTTGATTATTGGCTGAAGGAGGTCAAACAGAAGCTGTGAGCCTTTCTCAGACAAATGGAGGCCGTCATTTAAATAAATAGTGTAGTCCTGATATTGAGAAAAATGATAACCAGTGATTAAACAAATATGCCACAATGTTCACAATTTAAACATTAAGTTGTAGGCTACATAAAATTAGGGTGTTTCATGCTTTAAATGTAAGTACACTGATACCTGGTTCTGTTATCAAAATTCTGCAGAAAGAACATTGGCTCAAGACCATATATGTGACTCCATAACAAATTGCCTTGTCATGAGCAGAACTAAATAAATATCAAGAAAATATTCCAGGAAAATGAAAAAAGGATTTTAAAAAATGCCAAGAGATGAAAAATGATAACAGAATGTCTTGTGAAGAATAAAATCCAACAAGACCCAGTACATTGAGAATTTGCTCTCAGAATTAAAGAAGTTCTTGAAAGAATTTTTTTTTACCCATGGTGACAGACAATTGTTGGAGGCTTATGGAAATAAAAAAATTTACCAACAGGAAAAGTATATCAGAAAAAATATAAGAATTAAGAGCAGCTTTGTATTGGGTCCATAATAGCCTACTTCATAGCTAATTCAACCTTGGCTTTGCAGAAGAATCACCATGAAAACTGACCCTAAAATGATGGCATGTTTAATATATTATCAAAAGATAATATCTCTTACTTGACAGAACTCAACCTAGGCATTGCAGAAGAATCACCATAAAAACTGATCCTAAAATGATGGTATGTTTACAGGGGTGGACCTAGACAACTTTGACTGGGGGGGGGGGGGGGGGGGGCAAAACTTTTTCATTGTTGAAAATTGGTTTTAGACAAAAAAAAATATTTTGATAATTTAATGATGTCTTACCTATGCCCCCCCCCTAAATCCGCCCCTGTATGTATAATATATTATCAAAAGATAATATCTCTTACTTGGCAGAATATGAAAGGGCCCAATTTTTTTTAGAAATACTCTTTGAAATATTAACAGGACATAAAATTGATTCCTGCATTAGAGAAATTGGAAGAACTCACCAAACTGTTCATCATTGCACTGTACAGGTCAATCAGCTTGACACCCATTTCATCAGCCAACTTACTACAAGCCTTTGCATAAATGCCAGTTGTAGCATTATCTTTACTAAGCACTTTACCTGAAAATGAAAGCAAAATCTTGAAATTTAGCAGAATATTATCTAGATCTAACTTTAAGCGCTTTTTTTTAAGACATTCATTTAAGAAAAAATTTACATGACTTTAGCACACACACACACAAATATGTACATTTAAAAAAAAAATATAGCAAATTCAATACTTTAATTTGGTGAGTTTATACATAGGGTAAAACAAATGTACGATCAGATCTCAAATTATGTATAGGATACGGCCATACAAATGGTGCATATGAAAAATTGCATAATAAATACTATAATGCCTTGTAATATTATGTGTAATTTTCGGAAACATCAAAATATCAAGTCAATGAATAAAAATTAACATAAAATGGTAGGAGACAAAAAAAAAAATTAATTGGTAATAATTCCTTCAAAATTTTAAATAGAACATTAAGAACCTTAAATTACATAATTTATATTAACAAATGTTCTCTTGACTCAATTTTTCACAAAGTAATATGAAGAAATCTATATATGAAGTATTTATGGCAATGGTGACTGTTTTCCCTGGGCCGACAGAGGTGAAAAGAATGGGTCCATTATTTAGTTGGTACTGTGGCTTAAAACTCTTTATATAGTAAAGCACAGTAAGTAAAGTTCAGACAATAACACACGCACACATAGTCTCATGATTGTATTCCTATAAGCCACTGTTTTAATGAAAAATTTTAAACTATGAGAAAATTAATGTTATAATGGGGAAAAAAATTAATGGATGAAGATCATGTCAAAATAAATTGTGCCAAATAATAAAGTTTGCTATTTATAGTCTCATGTAGACAACCAAAACTAAATTCATGTGTCCAACCTATAATAGTAAGTTTAATTATTATAAAATGAAAAGTATAAAATAATACAAAAATATAAATGTTAAAAAAAACGATTACTAAATAGTCTTTAAATAAATAATCTAAAGCGCTACAGACACTCCCACATATATTTTTAGTACGGATGAGTTAAATAAAAATGTGTAAGATCTTAGGAGTGGTTTTACAAAGAAATTTAATTACGGTTAAAACAAATTATCACAAATAAGCTATAGCCGATAAAGTGTAATATCTGACAAATGATATGTAGATTGTTTCTACATGAATTCATAACAGTTTTTAAATCCTAATAAGCTGGGCCCTGTCCCTTCAACTGTATCGGGTATAAACATTACAAAGGTTTAAAGTTTCACATGGCACCCAGACTTCCTGAGCAATGCTGTGTACAATCCTAGTTTAAACATATCAATAGGAAGTAGGTGATTGTAGATAATGTTTTACAATAAGCAGGCGTTTTTTGATATAATATAAATTCATTAAAAAAAAATTATTTTCATTGAAGAGGGAATAAGAAAAGGGAAGAGGGGAAATTTTTTATAATTTGTGTATTATAATTTATGAATAGTCCCTAATTGTTTGTTTTACATAACCTGCTTTATTTGGAAACAACTACAAGGTTTTTGTTTACCTCTTTCTTGACAGACAATAGACCAAGCTTCAGCATTGAACGCAGGTGGTGAGATGAGAATAATCTTCTCTCTTGCTATGCCCTGAGACTGTGGCATTTTAAGTTCATTAGTTACAAACTTTAAAATTCAAAACTAGCCTATTTAATAAATTGAACATTCAAGTATAAATAAACTGTTGCTAGATGTACATAGCAGCCTCAGCAATTGGAAGCCATGGTGGAGGCAATCCAAGATCTTATGTCCTGGCATTGTGTATTAGTGACTCTTCAGTGGATTCTGGGCATATGGACATGGCAGGGAATGACCAAGCGAATTTCTCTGCGAAGTCGATACATGCCCAACCGCAGCCTGTGGGTGCAGAAAAGACCTCACATGAGGCAGCGTGTGCCTGCCAAGATCAGGATCTTTGAGCAAATTCAGTGGTTGTCGAGTTGGGACAATGGGGTGATGGACAGAAACGTCAGCAGTCAGATGGTGTGGCTGTCTAAAACTGACCCGTGGTGGGGGCTCAGGAGGATCCAGCCTGCATAAATTGCTCAGTTCTTTACTGGGCTTGTACTATAGGTGTGTAATTTGGAAGGTTGAGGCCCAATGTTGATTCCCTTTGCCGACACTGCAGAGAGGTCGAGAAAACCGTGGATCATGTGCTATTTGAGTGCCCCGAGTTTGCGGATTACAGGATGGACCAGTTGGGAAGCTTGTTAGCCAATTGGCCTTTATGACAGTTCCCAGATGTTGAGGGACACAGTGAGTTTGATCTTACGGGCTCTAAGAGACTAAGTCTCAGCTCACAGTTATCACTGGGAGTAGACCCCTCAGCCGCGCCGTAGAACTGATGATGGCTGGCTTAGAATTGTTATGGCTGACTAGCCGGCTTAAGTCGTGTCTTAGGAAAATGCCTAGCACCCCTGTTGAAAGTCAGATCCCAACGATCACACTAGGTATCACCAATAATTTTATAAGGGAGGTAACTGTCAAAATATTTATGTACTATACTTTTACTAGTCATACAAACAACAATTTTGAAATTAAAATCACAACAAGTAAACTAGTTCCCAAGTTCCAGAACATTATCCAAAATTGTGAACAGTTACATACTTCTCATTCATTATAATTGTACTTTGTGGTCAGCTTGTATGTAAATTAAGTTCCTTCGTCTTCATAATTATTATGACAGGTAACAATAAACTTTTGTTGAAATAATTATGAATAGTTAAGTCTTATTACCAAATTAGCAACTGATTTAGTTATATTTTTAAAATGTAATGTGCATGTGTAATAAATAGAGCGTGATTGTCAAATAAAATGACAAATACATGGTGTACAAGGACGGGCAGAAAAGCTCCCATATCTTCACACAGCTTTGCAAATTAACTAACTTTTAAGGGACTGTTTTTTCTATAGTTTACAACCTTCGTTACTTTTGTAAAAACGTAGTTAAGTTTCTAACTCATATTTTTTATACGAGAGCTGCTCTGTGGAGCATGCAGTGCGTCCAGAGAACATCAGGTGTTTTCCTTTTAATTAGTGCTTGAAGGCCAGTTTTGTGTCCTGACATTGGCATGTATCTGTCGTATTGATGGGCATTTGAAGTTTTGCAGTGCTTACGAAAATTATTCAATAACTATAACTATATAATAACTAAATAATAATAAAAATGATTGATGAAAAACTAACTATAACTATAACTAAAATGAATTTAAAACTATAACTAAATAATAATATAAATGATTGCTAAAAAAACTATTCAAAACTATAACTAAAATGATTTTAATAACTAGAATATCACTGATGTGCAGGCTGAGATAATATAACATTAAGTGGTGTTGGTAAACTATTCTCAACGATGTGTAGCAGTGGTGTTGTCAAACTGTTGTAAAACAGTACAACGTATTACGCAACGCAAAATTTTAGCGGTAATTCCGAATCTCCCACGGCTTAAGAAAGTTTTTGGCAGCTTGGCTTAACATTTTTTGTGGCGGCATAAGGCTTCGTGGCGGCTAACGGCAGCTTAAGACGGCGGCTGAGGTGTCTAACTGGGAGAGTTCAGATAGAGAGAGATGTGCATAGCAAAAAAAAAATCTGGCGGCTCCACGGCTCCCAAATGTTTTTTTTTACAGCAGAATTTTTTTTTTAAGCTTTAAAATTCCAAATTTGTTTGATTGTTTGCCTCCTACAATTTGAAATGTTGTCATGTTTTACGAACGCCACAACAGTAAAAGCTTTTAAATGATAGCGTGCACGCACATCACCACAAGAAATCTTTAATGGGGAATTGTTTTGTGTTCGTTTTAAATCTTGTTTATCCTCCGAAATTTTTTCTAATGGCATGTTATTTTGTTATATATAAGTTAAAACAGTTTTATTTCATAGAATAATTGTATCAATCATTTAAAATTAAATTTTTACTACGACGACAAATAGAATGCATCATTCCATATATTACTTGACCACAAATTTGTAATAGACTAAAAACAAAATGGTCGCTTTCCATATTTAACAATTTTATTATAAACAGAATAGCTGAAATAGAGTAGATAAATGTATAAGGCTGTGGCTATTCAGACCCGGGTTCCAATAAAGTCCGATTGTTATTCGGACCCGTGGCAAATATGCACTTAGCTTAGTTATATATAAATTATAGACGGAACCCGAAAAAATAATAATATAGAGTCCGGTTAGTCAGAAACCCAGGCCACTGAGTAACGATAAAAATCATACAATTTAAACAATTATCAAAAAATAATCAAAAAACAATAATAAAGTTTATATATAGCTAAGCTAAGTGCATATTTGCCAAGGGTCCGAATAACAATCAGACTTTATTGGGATGGGGTCCGAATAAAAATTGGAGTTTATTGGTTCCCGGGTCCGAATAGTCACTTCGAAATTATAAATAATAAATATAAATACTGAAGTCATTAAAACATTTAAAATAATTTATCATTTTACTATTTGCTAATTTGATCATTGAAATAACTTTTTATTACTTATGAAAATGGCGACTATTGAAATCTCGGTCGAAAATAATGATATGATTCTGGATGCACTGAAATGGTTTGTTTTTAGTAAAACCGACAATGCGTATATTTTTCAAGTTCCTGACTATGGGGGTAAACGCTGCAAAATTTGCCTAACTTTTTATCAGCGGCATGTTTGTGTGGCGCAATTACAAAAATTTTTGTCTCGTGTGATACTATCTTAATAGGGAGCCAGAGCCGTCAAATTTGTGGGAGCCGAAAAAAATATGGCGTCTCCGCAAGCCTGCTAGCTAACATGCATTTGATATCATGCTTCAGCAATTTGATATATTTAACTAAGTGATTTATTACTAAGATGAATATCACACAAGACATTCCGTTGTCTGCTGTGTTAGGACTTTTAAAAATGAGTCACATTTAAAATTAAAATTGTAAATAGATAATTTTAGTGTTTTCATTTTAAAGTCTAAGCGAAAAATAAAAAAGAATTTTTACCATGGCAAATGTAACAATTTCCCTCAAATTTTGTTCAAACTCTGCAAGTGGAACATGTTGTCTAGGATTTAACTGTTCATCATTAGAATCATTAGCACCTAAAAATATAGTCATAGCAACAGTTTCCTTTCCAATTTCAGAGTTCAAGATGGATGGAAGAATAATTTTACACCACCTAGTGTTGTACCCAGAGAAACCTCTTACAAGCACATCACATTTTCTGGGAAAAAAAATAAGAGGGAAATAATAAAAAAATAAATATAGTAACCACAAAATAATACAAATTAGAATTTGAATTTTATGCAGGAAAGGGTGAAAGCGTGGTAAATCAAATGAGAGTCAACCTGAATGTCCATTAAATTTGCAACTAGCTGGTCGGTCATACTTAAAATGTGTAAATAACATTAGTCTGAATAGGTAATAGAGACTTGGCATTAAGCTGGCCACAGATTCTTAATTGTTTTGACTTGATCTTTTAAATTTGAGGAGCAAAAGGGCCTCTGGAATAGCTTCCCATCGAACACAGTTTTGGGAGGCCTTTTTCAGCTAACCCTCATGTCAGGTAACATTCATCATCATCATTGCCCATCACATGGGTCACCAACAACTAGTCTCCAGAGTCTTCTGTCTTGAGCTATCCTCTCCAACTGATTCCAAATCAGATTACATTGCTTCATTTCTTATGTTTTGACTACCCTTGCTAGAAACAGATGAGGTCTGTTTCAAATGCCCCAAATGTTTAAGATTCTTTAAAGAAAATTTACTAATATAAAAAAAATTATAGTAACAAATGCTAATTTATAAATATTACAGATAATTTCAAAAAAGGCATATTACCTCTGGCAATAGTCAGCTAATAGTGAACCCCAACATCCATCTTTACTGAAACTAAACTAATAAAGTATATAACATAGAAGTGAAAAAAAAATCCAGTCAAAAACTAAACTTTTGGGTTCATAATTTATAATAAAATAAGATATCATATAATAGATTAAAATTTTAAAAACATTTTGATAATAAAATATTTAATAAAAATAATGCAAACAAAAAACAGTTTTAAGTTAACAAAAACTGACTATTAGAGCTGACGTTAAATTTAAAAAAAAAAGACATTACAACCGTGCTAGTGTTTATAAAGAGGGAATACAATCTAATATTTTTAAGAGTATCTATGCCTTTTGGGAAAACATACATAAAAAAAGGGCGTAGGTTTTGGACTAAAATATAAAGTAAAGTTCCCTTAGCCCTAAAGGGCCATGGGGCAGATGAAATGTAAAATTCATCTGTTTCTATAACCTTGGCATATAAAGGGATTGTGAGGTTAGCAAAACGCCAAGCCGCTTTTTCTTCCCCAACTTAAATCAAGTCCACATTTAAAGCAGGGTGGATTTGTGGAACATAAACAAACTTTCATCAGGACCTGGAAAATCTCACTGAGGATAGAACCCAGGACTCTCACGTTAAGATCCGAGCATCTACACCACTCAGCCATCCATCCCACAGGTTTTGGGCTAATGCATGGAATAAAATCACAGACATGCACCACCAATGGCAGGTATGGAGGCAATCAGCAGGGAAAGACAGCATCAGTTGTGAGCAGACAAATGTTTGATCCCCCACTCTTTAGAAGTAGTGTCCAGGCCGAAAAATAAATTGTAAGAAAAGTCGCCTCAACAGCAACTATATGCTCCTTTATCCTATTTTTAAAGGAAAAACTATCATTGGTATCAAACTATTCAATTCTATACAATTTTCAGCACAAAAGAAAATGATCAGATTGAACACTCTAGTCCCATTTCAACATGCTAAAAATGTTATCTTTTTTATTTAGTTTACCTGAGTAATAGAATCTCCAAAAAGGATAATTTTTGGCCAAGAAATAAATTTCTTTGCTGCCATTTTCTGAAATTATAAAGTAATAACTATATTTTTACTTCAGACAAGCTTTGGGTTATGATGATAATTCATTCCAGAGAGGAATTCATATTCCAGTGCACTCATAAGATAAAGAGGATTTCTCTTCAAAAATTAATGGTGATTCAACTAAAAATATTCATATGCATCTGCAGATTTTCATTATCCGTTTGCCATAATAATACTTTCTTATGAAATCCACCCATATAAGCCCTAAATTAAATGTGAACACACCATAAAGTTTCCCGTGACAAAATATTTTAATTTTTACTCTGACAAGTTATTAAAATTCAGAATTATTGTACTGCTGCAAAATAACATGTATTCTGGTAGCAAACAATATGGTTAGAATTCCACCCTGCTCAGTATAAAGAAGTAGGTAAGTATAGTGGTGGCTAATTTCATTAAAAAGAGGTTCAAATATTTGAAAATCGATTGCTTTGAATTAAATTTCATTTATTATTTTAATTACATTTGATACAACTCAATGAAATTCTGTTGACATTTTTTTTTTGACAAACTCAAGTTGTTTACAATATATAACTCAATGAATAGAAAAAATATCAAGGTAACCAATATTTTCACCTTTGAAGCTATCCTTGAAATAGTTTACTAGTCTTGTTTACCGCATCGTCTGTACATTACCCAATTCATTTCATCACACGCTCTACAAAACAGCTTCAAAATGAGCAGTTCTACCAGTCAAAACTGGTCCATTAGTGGTTTACAGGGACTTCACACACACACACCAGACAAGACAGATGGTCGTGCGGTAAAGCGATCGACTGTCAACCTGTAGGTCCTAGTTTGATCTCCGGTGAGGACCAAGGAAATTTTTCAGGTCTTGGCTCAAGTTCTCGATATATCTCCTGTGGTGCCTCCATGGCCATTGCACTATTGGCTATGGTGGGGATGAAAGAAGAGCACCATAAAAACCATCACATTAGTGGTTCATAGGATTTAAAGAGATTTCATCTCATCCTTACAGGGACTTCACACACATACACCAGTCAAGAAGGGGGACAGATGGCCATATGGTACAGCTCTCGACTGTCAACCTGAGTCTCTGGTTTGATCTCCGGTGAGAACCAGTAGATATTTCAGGTCATGGTGTAAGTCACCTGCTATATCTTCTGTGGTGCCTCCATGGCCATTGCATTATTGGCTATGGTGGGGATGAAAAAAGGGCGCCATAAAAAACGTCCCTTAGTGGTTTATAGGATCTAAGAGTTTTCGTCTGATCATTATAAGACTTCACACACCTGTCAAGATGAGCAAATAAATAGTTTGTATTTTTTTAACACTCATTCACATTCAACCCTTATTTAACAAAGGAGAGGTGAATGATTGCTTATGTTCACAATTTGAATTGAATAAAATGGCAATCAATTGACTATTTTGATCAATATATTTTCAAAAATCTTCAGCTTTGTCAAATCTGCTGAACTGACATAAATTATCTGGACAGCCTATTTTCACTGGCTAGAAAAACGCATGACAAAATAATTCTTACATTTTTTTTTTACTTTAAATATAAGACATTTTTTTTTAAAAAGCACACATTAAAAAAAAAAAAGATGAAAATATGTTTTGAATATGTTTATATGTGATTCAATTGCATCACTGTCTTAAGGGTCGTGTAGTTTGTGGTAAATACAAGCAAACATTATTATTCAAAATATTTCAATGTATCAGTTTTTTTAAATATACAAAAATTGTCCAAATCCTCTGCAGACCCCTGAAAATTGTCTCCTGGACCTCTAAGGATCTGCAGACCCCATGTTGTGGACCTCTGATCTAGATCACTACATTTAAAACTAGTTCTAGTGAGAGGCATATTTAGTTATGAGTTCACTGGGCATGTGCCTTGACTCAAACTTTTAAAGTTCAGAAAATATACTTTATGTATAATATATTTTCTTCAAAATTAAAAATAACCTCTTAGATAGTACAGCTATACTTAAATGATCACTTTGACAAAATTTTTCACAATGACAGTCATGATGTATTAATAAAATATATTTTTGGGTTGGGTTGGTATGTCGGAGTATTTAATTACAGTGGTACCTCGACATACAAGCAGTGCTTGATTTAAGAAAAAAATTCTGCAGAGCCTGGGATAAATGTCTATGATTTCATCCCCGGCTGGGATATATTAGTTAAAGCAGAGCCGGGGATGATAGGTCAGCCCAGTTTACTTTGCCTCGTGCATCTCCCATTTTCCCGCGCCTCTGTCAGTGTTTGCCTAACTGTCAAAGTATAAGCTGATGTGGATATTTGATAAGTTGTGCTCATGTTTTGTGCTTTTTGTTCATTTACAGAACTTTATCAGATTTCTTTTTAAAACCATGGGTCTGAATAAAGTGAGTGGAAAAGTCAGTGCTCAGAAATGTGAAATCATTGAAAAACATGAGCAAGGTGTGTGAGTGGCTGATTTGACATTTTCTGTGCTTAAGCAGAAAGAGTCGATAAAGGGTATAACACCAACTAAGCGCATTACAATAAACTCAAAGCTCCTCTGCCAACAATTTTAGTAAGATCAAGTCAGCTTATTTCCAAGTTAACATACTTAATAAAACCAGTTTAGTTCTTTTCATTCACTTTTATTATGTTTAAATACAATAGGCTATTTGTCATTATAAATAGTACATAATGTACTACATTTTTCTTATTCAAAAACATGTAACAAAAACCACCAGGGAGGCATTTTGGGGGCTGGAACGGACTAATGACAGTTGAAATAATTACCTTTGGGAAAATTACTTTGAAATAAGAGGTAAATTGACGAACAAGCAACATTAAGGAACTAATTAAATTTATTTCTCGAGGTATCACTAATATTATTGATACTTTACCTTAATAAACATTCCCAAATCAGAGTATTAATGATTTCACATCAATATTATCCATTTTAGACACAATTTTGTTCATTTTTATTACTTTATCGCAAAAATATTGCAACTTATAACACTTTTCTTTACTATTTTCTTTCGTTCCGTATATTTTCTGTTTAACAATTTTAAAAAACACTTCCGAATACCAGTGATGTTGCTGCCAATTTAGCATTTTACAATGAAGAAACTAATGGGGCAAACTTAACAAAGGATAATATAGGAAAAACAGTACCATGAGAAGCAGTAAGACCTGACTCCCATAGGGCATGAAGAAAATGATTAAACACATTTTATGTTAGTAGGATAGACGCCCTTAATGTCCCAATGGGCCATTTATTTTTTATCACTATATCTTAGGTGTAGAATGGGGCCCTGAAAAAGACATAATTAATATAGCTTATATAGTAAAAAACGGTACCCTTACAAACACTGATGCTTAGCCCTCAAAAGGCATGACCAAAAATATTTAAACCAAATTTATGTTAGGGGGATAGCTACTCTTGGGGCCCCTAGGGCCCTTTATCTTGTATCGGTCCGTATAAGGTGTGGGATGGGGCCCTGAAAATGGCCTACTTATTAATATAGCTTATATAGTAAAAACGGTACCCTTACAAACACTGATGCTTAGCCCTCAAAAGGCAGGACAAAAATTATTTAAACCAAATTTATGTTAGGGGGATAGCTACTCTTGGGGTCCCTAGGGCCGTCTATCATGTACCGCTACGTATAAGGTGTGGAACGGGGCCCTAAAAATGACATAATTTCTAATATAGGCTATATAAGAAAAAACGGATACTTCAGAAACGCTGTTGCTTAGCCCTTTATAGGCAAGAAAAAAATGAATCAACCCTATTTTATATTAGGGGGATAGCTACTCTTGGGGCCCCTATGGCTCTTTATCTTGTATCGCTACGTATAAGGTGTAGGATGGGGCCCTGAAAATGACTTACTTATTAATAAGGCTTATATAGTAAAAAAAACGGTACCCTTACAAACACTGATGCTTAGCCCTCATGGGGCAAGACAAAAAATTAGTTAAACCAATTTTATGTGAGGGGGATAGATATCATTGAAGCTCGATGGGCTTTTTATTTTCTGTCACTACGTTTTATGTTTAGAAAGGGATCACTGCAAATGACATAACTACATAATTGTTTAAATGTTATACTAGAAAAAAACAGAGCCTTAATAACTATGCAACCCCTAAACGGTTAAAGAAAATTGAAACAAATTAAATATATGTTAAGGGTAAATAAGTCAAGTAAAACTTTATTATCTAAATATTGTAGTTTTCACTAATTACGCAAAGAATAGTGGAGAACTCATCTTGGTGTTTAAATTGATTTCGAAACACAAACTCTTGTAAATATGAATCAAAGAGAGCCTCGCTTGTCCCAAATTGACTTCTTAATTTTCGTTTTGCTCTCATCCACAGATTTTCGATATTTTGAGTATGGACTTCAGGGTCATGGGGGTCAACAAAATGTTGTTCATGTATAATTACAGAGTGTGAATAAACTCCGCCACCAAGCCCTTCTATCCCCCTATACGCGGCCCATCCATCGGATATGATATGGGTGCCTGGCATTACATGTTGCAATATCAGGGCTTCTAAGGTTTCTGCCCTTCTATCGGGAACTTCAACTAAAAAGCATTTCCCTGTTCCCCTTTCTACGCCACCAAATACCCAATGGCCTTCCCTCCAAGTACCCCTGTGATATTTACGATGAAAGTACTTTGATTCATCTATTTCCACAACAATAGGCTCAAAGTTTTTATTTACCCCACCAATTTCTATCGGCCGGCGGTTCATATAAGTGGACATTTCCTCCCTAAGAAAGTTAAACCAGTTGACCACAGTGTTCTCATTGAGTATGTTCGTTTCGCGTTTGGTGGATTTTTGGGAAAAGTTGTTTGCAAAGCAATAAGTAATTTGCGTTATTGTTTTAAGAGACAAATGGCTTCTCGTAAAAAAAGAATTCAATCTAATGCTCTTTTTTAAGTGACATGTCGGACAAACCCAGCGAAACCCATCGATACCGGTATTATGATTTCCAAGATAACATAACACATTGCACGTGGTGCACTGCATATTATTTCTCAATAGACGCCCAACAGCTAACCACTGAATAGTCGCTTCTTGGTTATGCATTTTTGTACCTAAATTAGTTAGATTCCAAATTTCTTGTAAAATGGCTGCATGGTCCATAACATTTTGAGGATCTACTATATTGAAACGAAGATTTCTAGGTCTACCTGCCATTACAAAGTTAAATTCGACACTGCAATAAATCTTGTTTTATGTCAAATAAATGAGCTAACTTCAATTAAGTTCTGTGATAACAAGTTGCAATG
This sequence comes from Bulinus truncatus, assembly GCA_021962125.1. Classification (NCBI taxonomy): domain Eukaryota; kingdom Metazoa; phylum Mollusca; class Gastropoda; family Planorbidae; genus Bulinus; species Bulinus truncatus. The sequence goes on along the minus strand of JAGDYQ010000003.1, from coordinate 13,253,511 downwards.
TACTAAAAAGATTTACTTAATTGAAATTGTATTGACAAAAATTGTTAAGATTGAAACTACAAAAGCTTTTTTTATATCGGATGGTCTGTCTATCAAAGAAAAAAAAACAAGGATGAGGTTAAATAAATTAAGAACACAGTGGAAGTGTACTTATCTGAATTAGCAGCTATAACAAGGAAATTCAATAACAAAGCAATCACTATTTCCAAGATGAAGAATGAAAATCCAAAGAAAATCAAACTCTCTCTTCAAATTAGTATGAAATACTGAAGTGAAACTTTACATACTGCTTATATTTGTAACAAAGTTTTAAACTGATCTATCATGGAATGTTCCAAATGACACAATGATGTCACGTTGCATAATTTTATGTAAAAAGTCCCAAGACCTAGCCCCTGCCTAATTTCACCTGTTACTCACAGAAAAGAGGGGGGAGGTGTATTGGATTAAACAGGTTATTCGAAACGTTTAACGAAAATAATCCCACTTAGTCTTTGTTCCTCCAATTCAGACGCTATCTCCTCTGCCCAGGCAGTTCGACCACTCGAGAGCTGGTCAACAGATCTAAGAACTTTCACATCAAAACGTGAAATTCCTGTTAAGATACCGACCGACATCAAACGAATTGCTAGACTGAAAAGAAATCTTACTTAGTCTACCTTATCTGAAGGTCCATTCCACCACCACCCCTTCTCCATTTCACACTCACCTCCCAAAAGGGCGGGCTAGCTGACCATGAGTGATTAGCGATGACAATTGTACCAGTGTGGATAAAAGGTGATAGAGATGGTATTCGTCCAATAGGCTTACACTTCATACTGAAGTGGTCATAACAGACAGGCCAATGAAGGTGAAACTGATGGGAGGCTAATATGATAGGTTTGATTTATTTTGGTCATGCCCTCTGAGGGCTGGGCAACAGCGTATCTGGTGGCTCCGTTTTTTCTTTCTTATATAGCCTATATTAGAAATTATGTCATATTCAGGACCCCATCCTACACCTTATACGTAGCGATACAAGATAAACGGCCCTAGGGGCCCCAAGAGTAGCTATCCCCCTAACATAAATTTGGTTTAAATAATTTTGGTCATGCATTTTGAGAGCTATACATCAGTGTTTGTAAGGGTACCGTTTTTTACTATATAAGCTATATTAATAAGTATGTCATTTTTAGGGCCCCGTTCTACACCTTATACGTAGCGGTACAAGATAAACGGCCCTAGGGGCCCCAAGAGTAGCTATCCCCCTAACATAAATTTGGTTTAAATAATTTTGGTCATGCCTTTTGAGGGCTAAGCGTCTGTGTTTGTAAGGGTACCGTTTTTTACTATATAAGCTATATTAATAAGTATGTCATTTTTAGGGCCCCGTTCTACACCTTATACGTAGCGGTACAAGATAAACGGCCCTAGGGGCCCCAAGAGTAGCTATCCCCCTAACATAAATTTGGTTTAAATAATTTTGGTCATGCCTTTTGAGGGCTAAGCGTCTGTGTTTGTAAGGGTACCGTTTTTTACTATATAAGCTTTATTAATAAGTATGTCATTTTTAGGGCCCCGTTCTACACCTTATACGTAGCGGTACAAGATAAACGGCCCTAGGGGCCCCAAGAGTAGCTATCCCCTTAACATAAATTTGGTTTAAATAATTTTGGTCATGCCTTTTGAGGACTAAGCGTCTGTGTTTGTAAGGGTACCGTTTTTTACTATATAAGCTATATTAATAAGTATGTCATTTTTAGGGCCCCGTTCTACACCTTATACGTAGCGGTACAAGATAAACGGCCCTAGGGGCCCCAAGAGTAGCTATCCCCCTAACATAAATTTGGTTTAAATAATTTTGGTCATGCCTTTTGAGGGCTAAGCCGCCTGTGTTTGTAAGGGTACCGTTTTTTACTATATAAGCTATATTAATAAGTATGTCATTTTTAGGGCCCCGTTCTACACCTTATACGTAGCGGTACAAGATAAACGGCCCTAGGGGCCACAAGAGTAGCTATCCCCCTAACATAAATTTGGTTTAAATAATTTTGATCATGCCTTTTGAGGGCTAAGCGTCTGTGTTTGTAAGGGTACCGTTTTTTACTATATAAGCTATATTAATAAGTATGTCATTTTTAGGGCCCCGTTCTACACCTTATACGTAGCGGTACAAGATAAACGGCCCTAGGGGCCACAAGAGTAGCTATCCCCCTAACATAAATTTGGTTTAAATAATTTTGGTCATGCCTTTTGAGGGCTAAGCGTCTGTGTTTGTAAGGGTACCGTTTTTTACTATATAAGCTATATTAATAAGTATGTCATTTTTAGGGCCCCGTTCTACACCTTATACGTAGCGGTACAAGATAAACGGCCCTAGGGGCCACAAGAGTAGCTATCCCCCTAACATAAATTTGGTTTAAATAATTTTGGTCATGCCTTTTGAGGGCTAAGCGTCTGTGTTTGTAAGGGTACCGTTTTTTACTATATAAGCTATATTAATAAGTATGTCATTTTTAGGGCCCCGTTCTACACCTTATACGTAGCGGTACAAGATAAACGGCCCTAGGGGCCCCAAGAGTAGCTATCCTCCTAACATAAATTTGGTTTAAATAATTTTGGTCATGCCCTTTTAAGTCATGGGCATAAATTTTCCGAAGGTACCGTCTTATCTTTCAGTTTTTTTTTAATAATCTTGTAGCTGCCTTTTTTTGTAAACAATTCAGGTCATCTCTTAACATGGCTGGCAGTATTTTATATAGAATATAGAGGACCTTTTTTAAAATTTATTTAATGCATTTAAACACATTTTTTTAATTTTTTTCTTATTCTTTTAATAAATAACAATCAATACTATGATTTTGGAATGTTTATAGAGGTAAAGTATTAATAATATTTATCAAAATTATTTTAGTAGGTAAAATAAGAGATTACCTTTTTTTGTAGATCTGTCCCAATGATTAGACCGGCAAGTACTAACAAATTATCAGACTTGGGCTAATAAAAGTCTAACGCATTGTAAAATGTCATTTGACTAATTTTACTAACTAATACTAAGCTAACGGATGAAGTATTTTCCCGTGAACAGCTACTTACTTAGACTAGGATAAGCAAAGATGACAGAGCTGCGAAAGTGTTCTAAAAAGCAGAAGCTATTTTATTTATTTATTTTAAAGGTGAATACAGATAAGTATGCATGGAAACAAACATACTATTAAAAAATCGCCCAAAATTATCTTCCGGCATTGTATTTGCTTGTATAGCCTAGTTTACTAATTCAGATGTCAGAAAACAAACATTTTTGTTCTTGGCCCAAAGTATTTCTCTTTGGTGCTTCGATTACCGAGGTAAGTATTAAGGGTAATTGTTAACAACAGTGCTCTACATTTATGATCTGGCCCTATCGTTTATGCCTATACTGCTATAGGCTATAGTATAGTATAGTATAGTATAAAAGTATAAACTATAATTTATTTTAGTCATACTCATAGCTGTCATAGGTCGATAGTGACGATAGGGCCCATCACGATGAAGTAGCCTAGCTTATGAGGTACTCCTTTCTATGATTATACGGACCACTCCACTCCAGGCCTGGTTGGGCGAAAATGTAAACCTAAGTAAAATAAGAGTGTAGGACAAAACCCCCAGCGGACATAACCCCCAAAATATTAAGATTTAATATAACTTATAAGTCAATATTATTAATACTTCTATATATATGAAGTTGACCTTGTGCTAAGGGAAAAGTTTGTCGATATAAGAGATATCATGTCTATCAACTCAGTCGATCATTAGGCATGTTTCTAAGCTGTTTTACCTAAATAAAGGATTGGCTTTCGACCACTGTGGTTCTTGTCTTATGCTGTTTGTTTTACCGTCTGCTATAAAATGTGTGTCTGGCACGATAATTAAAAGGTAGAATTAAGATACGGTCAGTATTGGCCTTGGGCTAAAACCTTTAATTTTGTTTTTTTTTACCTTGTAAGATAAGCTGCCTGTTGATGTAAAGTTAACAATAGATTGACTTTTGACCACTGTGGCTCGACGGACTAATGCAGCTTATTGGTGTACTTTGAAAAAAAAATTCCCTTTAACATACATATTTTATATATATTTTCATCCAGGTATTATATATTACATTTTTTAATAAAAATGAGGGCCAAATAATAGATTTTATAATAAAAATAGGGGCGAGGTCCAGTGGGGGTTTTGTCCGCTGGGTTTTTTTTCCGGATACCGTAAAATAACACAACGTCATAAACTATGTTCCCTCTAAGGTGTGGTATGAAGTGAGCGATTTAAGCGATGTTGTCCGTCGGAGTGAGCGATCGTACATGTAGTATGAGCGACGCTCTGGATTCATGTGAACGATCGCTCATGCGCTCGGCTTAGAGGGAGCATTGGTCATAAACCCATTGTCAATTACCCTTTTATTTTCTAAACCAGTTCATGGACAGCAGGCAAAGCAGCCTATTCAGAAGTATTCGGAAACCCAACATAAATTATGTCAAAACGATTATAATTTCATTAAGATAAATTCTATATAAAAAATTATTACATAGGGAAAAAAAACATTGTGAGTCATTTGAAAAAAGAAAAAAAAGTATTTTACTCTTTGTGGTATTCGACTAGCTTTCTGTTAATTTTAATAGGTCTAACAAGTTAGTGAAGTTAAAACACTGTGAGTCAACTACCTAATAAATTATTCACTTTAACTTTTAAGAGTCGCAACAGAGGAATTCTTATCTGTAAAAAAGCCATCTGTCAAGTAAACTAATGTTTAGTTTTGTTAAAGCTAGATTAGTAGGTAAATGAATTTCCTATTGTAGGAGGGTGGTTGCCATATAATGGTTACTTCCAAGATGCAAGCATTGGTCATGACATCATTATGTGTTCTATTTAAATTTGTCTTTCTTTTGATATTAACACCTAACTTTATTTTTAACGGAGAGCTCCCAGCTATTTTAATGCTCTTCATTTATGCTCAGTAGTCCTAACTCTTCTCACATCTTTACCAAAGTACCCAAAGCAGACATGCACAATCTGGCAACCGTAAAAAATTAAATATTTTACTTGTATTTTTCTAATATATTGATATAATACATTCTGGCAGCTGCCCAAACAAAAATAAAACATTGAGTGCTGCCAATATTGGTGACAATATATACATAAAATAAACAAGAATTTTAATAGCATGATAGTTTCTGACATTAATTGTTAAGTTGATGATGCAGAAGTACTTTTGACATTTTTGTTAATATCAATATTGATCATCTGTTTTTTATTTGGTAGTACAGTTTTAGTAAACAGGGATGTTGGGGGACTCTACTCGCTGATTTTTTACAAAGGTGAGCTATAGAACAAAAACATATATTAATTAAACTAGTTTTACAAAGGTAAACTATAGAACAAAAACATATATTAATTAAACTAGTTTTACAAAGGTAAGCTATAGAACAAAAACATATATTAATTAAACTAATTTTACAAAAATATATATTAATTAAACTAGTTTTAAACTTTTAAAAAAAAGCTCATGGTTATCAATTTCGATTCATGGCATGAAACTATTGAATTAAAATTACTTATTTAAAATTTTTCAAATGCCACATGGCACTCAGACTTCTGTGAATATTTAACAGCTAGTAGGTCTATGTTATGTTTACATAAGAGAATTTGTATCATAGTATCTAGCTTTTTGGGCTATGTACAATAACTATTTTTTAGAAACATTTTTTTAAAATGTCCTAATACTCTGTAGTTTACCTTTAGGGCTCTTTGTAAGTTTAATCTAAAAACAAAATATTTTAAAGTCAAGCATATGACATGTTGTCTTCTTCCTATTTTAGTCATATATTCCTTGATATCATTAAAGTATGTTTGTTTAAAATAATGTCTCGTTTTTTTTTTAATCAGAAAATTTTTATAAATCTCATTTTGATTATCTGTTTTAGGAAATGTGATATTATTGTCAGAGGGTTTTCAGGATACACCACTCGCAATGGCAAACAAGTTCTTCCACATCTTTTGGATGCCAGTCTTGCCAAAGACATTGTCGCCATGACAGTACTTTTAGGGTCAAATGATGCTAACGATAACCATTATGACCCTAGAGATCATGTTACATTGGAAGAATATGAAAGCAATTTAAAGGGGATAGTTAGATATGCCATGGTAAGAATAGAAAATTTGTTGTTTTTTTAATCACAGCCATAAAATTAATATAGCTTTAAAAAATCTCTTTGTTTATAACTCTCTGGACTATCTGGCCTGATGAAGCGGAGTGACACACTTGATATCATAAATGTTGGGTAGACCAGAGCTGTATAATTATTCACCCAAAGCATTAAAAAAAAATTTTTTTTACACAAACTACTAATTATTTTTTTCATTATTTAAACTTAAACTAATTTTCAGCTAAAAATTCGTAAACCAAATAGGTTATTTTTTAATGCACCTCAAATAGAAAAAGTTTGAGAACTTTTGTTCTATTGTATTTTAGTGATTACTCACTTTCTTACGGGATTAAACTGCTATGTCTTTTTTTTTTTTTTTAAAACAGGGGTGTGAGGGGATGATACTCCGGACATTAAATAGATTTTAAATGGATTGGGGAGAATGAAGTGTGTCTAAATGTGAAAGGTAGATGGTTGGAAATTTAAAAGAAAAAGCCCATAAATTTTATTTGGAAGATGAAAATAAACATGTAAAATATTGTATTCTAAAAATATTCTGAAAGTAATTTAAAAAGTTTAGTTGAACTTTTTAGTTAGTAACTAAAACAATTAGTTCAACTACACTCTTAAAGTAAATCTGCTACACAATAGACTAAATGACAGTCATGCTCTATCTTGTATTGCTTCCCCCAATTCCATCGCACTTATGTGATTGTTTTTCATTTGTTTCTGTTAAAACTTTATTTCCTTAATTTTTTTAATTCCCATATCTCTATTATATTTATAAACCTGAACTTCTGTCTCTTTGACTACCTGCTCACACATGTTTTTTTTAAAAGAACATTTTTCAAGAATCAAGCGAGATAAATATATCATTTTAATAATTTTTTTTTTTCAAGGGAGATAACGTACATTTACAACTGGGTTCAAGTAAATCCAAAACTGTTGCAATTCAAACGAGAAATGTTAAGTGAAAGCTATATGATCACTACCACTGTTTTCTCTTTTTTTTTAAAGGCTGTGAGCTGAAAATCATTTAATGGCTGTGCACAACAAAATGGTATAAAGGCCTATTAAATGAAACATTTTTAGCCTTTGTTTTTGTGTGTGTGAGCACTCACTTGTGTACAACTTAGGGGGAGCACTGATCACTAGTTTTCCACGGCACCATTCATAAAAATGTCTTGTTACAATATATTAAAATTACAAAGGTGCTGCTAAATAGCCAAATGTTATTAAAGTGTTTATTTTTTCTTTACCCAAAAACATATTATAGATATAAAATCTCTTCATATGAAACATAGACTATAGCCTTCATTCTGCCTCATTATTAGTTTTAAAGGCACTAAAATGTCCCAGAAGTAATGAAATGTGTAATGTACTATAATAATGGAACATTTATAGCTATCAGCCTTTGCTGCACTCATAAAGGAAAATTTATGGAAAGGAAAAACCATAAAGATGAACATTTTCCAAGCTACTATAAAAGAAAAGATAGAAAAACATGTAAATCACCATAACTTCTTATTGAAATTTAATTTTATGAAAAAAATTGTTTAAAAAAAATAACAAAAGTTCAAATTGATTTCTAGATTTACTTGTAGTTTTCATTTACATTTGTTTGAATAATGTATGTTTCAATTGGTTTTATGAATAAAATTAAATGTTCACCTTAGAACAAGTAAAGAATGGTTTTAATAATCCACATATATAGGAATTAAACCTATGGAATTTGGTTTTACCTGTGGAAAAAAACAAGAATTCCTATGGAATTTCAGCTTGACAAAAGTGTAGTGTATATAATTAAAAAACTTAACTAAGTAAACATTACCCACAAAGCACATTACACCATAATGAGACAAATCTTACTGAGATTCTTAGTACACCTCATTGTACTAGAAGATTATTTTACTGTCCACAATATACCACATAGCTAGACAGAATAGAGTCTGCAATATCACACAAAAAACCAATACAGACACAAATGGGGAACATCAAGTATAAATATGCCAGTTAATTTTGAATATTTTGCGTAGTGTAAAATGTGTTGCAACACAAAATAAACTTACAAAGTCATGAAAACAAAAATGTTTAAAGGTTTATAAATTATAAAAACTGTACTAAATCTTTTGCTTTTTGAAATACTTAAATCAATTTATTTTACCCTTCAGACACTCCTAACCTCTTATATTGTCTTAATTGAATTTTTACTGTAATAATTAATGATTATAAAACTCTAAAGGTTTGAAATTAATATGGCAAAAATCACAGACAACTGGTGGACTTTTGATTAAGATTATTTCTTTTATCAGATAATCTATCTCCTTCTCTCTTTGTCCCCAGTAGCGTTTGTATATTTCGGTCTATCCATTCTTAAATGTTGTGGGACGGATGGCCGAGTGGTGTAGATACTCGACTGTCAACCCGAGAGTCCTGGGTTCGATCCTCGGTGAGGCCCATGGAATTTTTCCAGGTGAAATTTGGTGCAAAGTCGTCCTACAAGTCCACCCAGCTTCAAATGGGTACCTGACTTAAGTTGGGGAAGTAAAGGCGGCTCGGCGTTGTGCTAACCACACAATCCCTTCATATGCCGAGGTCATAGAAACAGTTGAATTCTACACTTCATCTGCCCCGATGGCCCGTTAGGGCTAAGAAGGGAACTTTACTTTTTTTATTCTTAAATGTTGATTATCCAGCTCTTTCTGCACAGCCTCTATAATGTGCTGCTTCACAAAACAGGTATAATAAATATACAAAGAGACTCATGTCCTAGAACAGGGGTCAGCAACCTGCGGCTCTTTTGATGTCAAGTTGCAGCTCTTTCGATGTCAAATTGTGGCATTCTATTTGCATGCGCAAATAAAAACAATTATATTATTTTATATACCTAGTGGTAAATTGGTAAATTATAACTTTTGACTCTTCCGTCTCAAAAGGTTGCTGACCCCTGTCCTAGAATATGACCTGACCATGCCAGCTTTCACTTTTTCAGGGTATTCAGGAGTCCTTCCTGAGGTCATAATACTATTCCTTAACAAGCTATCAGTTATACGCTCTATGTATGAAATTTAGAGCAGTTCGCTCATTAACCTGGTCAAACTCCAGTGTCCTTCTTTCTGCCTTAGCCTGCAGTGATCATGGTGTGCATCCATAGAGCAGGTTGAGGATCTCCTGTGACTTATTTGCATCCTGTCTTTGGTGCTGAAGTTCACAGTCCAGGTTTTCCATGACCGCTACATCTGTTGCAGTGTAGGGCTGATCTCTGCTGTATTTTGTCCTAGGAAAACCCACTGTAGCTAAACCTCTCCATCACATCATGGTTTTTTTTTTTTTTTGTCAACTAACTATTCCGCTATTGGTGAAATCACTTAAGGCTGATAATGAAGCAATCTTCTGACTGCTATATATAGCCTTTTTCATAATCTTTTCTTTAACTATACAATTAAGATTGATGTTTATTTCCTTGACATTATAGTCTCAAGGTATCTCAAGTGACAAGGTTATTCTCATTACTCCCCCTGCATTTCACGTTGATCTGTGGGCTGCATGTCACGGTTTAATAGGTAAGGAAGTTTTTTGTTTTATATTTAATCACAGATGTGTCAAAATCTCCCGGTACATTTTAAATAATTATCAGTACTTACATTATAAACACTTCCCGGAACATTTTAAATAATTATCAGTACTTACATTATAAACACTTCCTGGAACATTTTAAATAATTATCAATACTTACATTATAAACACTTCCCGGAACATTTTAAATAATTAGCAGTACTTACATTATAAACACTTCCCGGAACATTTTAAATAATTATCAGTACTTACATTATAAACACTTCCCGGTACATTTTAAATAATTATCAGTACTTACATTATAAACACTTCCCGGTACATTTTAAATAATTATCAGTACTTACATTATAAACACTTCACCTTTTCTCTTGACAGAGTAATTATAAAGTTAAATTTATACTAGCCTTTGTCAACCTGATTTTTTTTAAAATTCTGTTCTTAAGGGTATTCAGATGGCGGCAGAAAGAATGAACTTACAGCTTCATATGCAGAAGTTTGTTGTAAAGTGGCTATTGATATGGGAACAAAACATGTTGATTTATATACAGAAATGATGAAAGCCAAAGTAAGTAAAGTTTGATTTAGTAAGTATTTTACACCAACCAGATGGTGATTTTTTCTAACAAGTCTTGGTGAGATGTAATAATGAAATTTTAAAGACTGGGATTAAAAATGTTAAAACTAGAAGTTACTTAAGTCTCAAACCATTATTATTTTTACAAATAAAAGTAATTTTCAACATTTTATATTCTATTTTGACGTTTGATGTAAAAAAAAAATTATTTTAGGATTTCTCCATTTATCTAAGTGATGGTCTTCACCTGTCACCTCAAGGCAGCCAGTTGCTAGTGGACTTATTGAAACCAATCATTACATTACTAACTGCTGATCTACCCATAGTTTGGTTTCCTTTTCATGACCATGTAGATGTAGACAATCTAGAGAAGAGTTTGTTGAAGTTTTAAGTTATTTCATTATGTTTCACAAGCAATATTTACACAAAGCAGCTTATGGACTTATTGTGATTTCCTAAAATTGTCATAATAAATCTTTAATACATGTATTATTTACGAATTCCAAGGGGTAAAACATGGTTCAAATATTGATATCTCGTTTACTTTGATTTGACTCTGAGATAAAGAGTGAAAATCTACAAGGGGAAGGGAGGTGTTTCACCTTTCTCATTATTTTTACATGTCTTCTTTTAAGCTTTTAAGCTCCTATAGAAAATTTTAATATCTCATAGTTATTTCTCAATATTATTATTCAGATAATTTAGTTTTGGGTTGTTTTTATTTTATTGGAAAGTGTCAGAAAGGATTTTTTTTTAGTTTTCGGACATTTATTATTTTGTAGCATATTACACTTTTATTGCCAAGGTTAATACTTTTTAAGAAAATTTAAACTTTTTATGGATGTAAAAAAAATTTTTTGTTAGTCTTCTATGAATTTAACTAATCCCATTTATTTCTCAATTCAAATTTTATATTCTATCATTATCATTTTTTTAACCAATCCATACATTTATATTTGAGATCTCAAAAACTGTTTCAAATTAAACAATTTAATTATTTTAAATGGAATGAAATGAGCCCTTTCGCTTGACATCATTTACATTTATTGTAAAAAAAAACAGTACAACTAACTTTTCATTAATTCTCAGTCTTTGTCAAACTGCATTTTATCTTAATATCTTTAAGATTGACTAAAATGTTTGGTTTAATGCTCATTTTTTGTTCAAAATGTGTCAACTGCGGTAACACTGAAACAGTTTAAAAAATGTTTTACCTTATGAAATGTGAACATTATGTTTCTAAATATAGCTATGCTTGTATTTTTTTTTTTTTTTGTTAATTGAAATCAGCAACACACATTCTCAAAAATATGTTTGCATGTTACAGAAAACTGATCAGCAACACTAAAAATTGAATAAAATTACAAAGAACAAACTGAAGAGGCCACATCTTATTTTTTGCAGTTAATTGGTTTAAGACTCTAACCCAATGGGTTTATTTCTGCACTTGTTTGTTTTCCACTTAAATGTTGGAAATAGAATACATTTCTGTACTGTTGTATGTATTCAAGATATTTATAAATTAAGCTAGAATCTTTTATGTTATAATAGATAATTCTTTTTTATCATTTAATTAGTCTGTAACAGTTTGAAACTCAAGCTCACCTGTACATTTATAATTGACAAAGTTCAAGGGTCATATTTTAAAATAGGTATAAATAAATTGAAATATATCATTTGTTTTAAAATATCTGAGTAAACATAAATATTACTTTTTTATGGTTTTTTTTTAAGCAAAATGAATTAGACTGACTAGTTCGAGTATTGATATAAGCAGCTTGCAAGCATTCCATTTCCAAATTACATTTACTAACTTTGATATATTGCAACAAATACAATTAATTTTTGTCCTACATGAAGAAGTTTCATATTAATTATTTAATAAACAAGTTTTTATTTCTTATTGTGTTTTCAATGATAATTGAAAGTTTAATTTCTTTTTTTAAAGATAACAAATAGATAACAATAAATAATGATGAAAATAACAGAAAATAGAAATCTTGATTACAATCATATTGCATATATCTATCTGAATACTGCTTCCGTTTCCAAGTTTATTTAACTCAATTTAAATCAGGATAATACAATTATCACTGTAGAAACTAAGCACCGATAAAAAAAACATTTTTCTGCAACTTGATGTTATCAAAAATACTGTGCAATGTGTTACAATACTTGAATGAAAAATCACTGTTGGTCTTCTGAAAAAGACATGCTAATTGCTAACTACTACTAGTGCTTTACCCATATACAATGATTGAAATGTATAACTGCAGTGTTATGAAAGCTTGTACTTTCAATGAAGTATAAATTTTTCTCTCCATCTGAATTAGAAATAAAAGAACATTTTAAAAGCTGACTGCATGCACTGTACATTTGACATTTAAGTTTGCACTGTACAGACTATGTGCATCCTAGATTTATGATAATGCATGTATTAATAAAATGTGAAGAATGTGTGTTTATGTTTGTTTTATTTCTACTAGCTGTTGTATCTATGTTTTCTTTTACAATCTAATTCTGTAGACTAAGATGGTATGTGATTCTGCAATAATTGGTTATCTTTCTAAAAATTAGTACTAAAAACAAGTGTAAATGAAAAACTATGTATCAGAATAAATGAAATAAAATACAGATAAATGTTTCAATAAAACATACGATTTCTATTTCATTTAAAATACATTACTAATGCTAAATTCTTTGACTAGCAATACTGCACTTGTTACATGAAATATTGCCATATGTCACTGACCGCAATTTAGGGCATTTAACTCGCACATCTGTTACATTGTTTTATCATCTGTTACATTGTTTTATCAAGCCAATCATTCTAATTTTAAAAAAAAACAATTAACATTAAATAAACAGAAATCTTAACAAAAACAGATCATGGCACTATGAGAGTTATTTCACAATAAACTTATAAAGGTTACAAATATATATAAATAGCATACAATTCACACTGTCAAGTAATAAATAGTGCATATTATATAGGTCATGGTTAAAAAAAATACATAAACAGAAAAGTTTCACATAAAGTTCAGACATACCCCATAGTTGAAAAACTCATTGTTCCTTTTTATGCCGGTTTTTTTTTTTTTTTTGAAAGCTCAAAATTTTTTGGTCCATATAATGGTGAATAACAAGTTTTGACAGCCTACTCAATTCTTTCTTGTGCCTTTAAAATATATTGATATATTCGGCTAATATACTTGTACAAAGAAATATAATTCAAAGTGACACTGATCCAAAACATAACTGGAATAGTTTTCAACTATAAGCACACATTAAAAAAAAAATTAAAGTTCCGAATTCATACAGAATTAATGTAATACCATTGTCAAAAATGTTGCTATTTTTTATTGTTAATATAATTATCTTTTTACATCACGACAGAGTTGTTAGAGATTTATAATTACATGCAAATGAAAATAAGAAAAGATGCATATGTGTCTGTTAGAAATTTGAGTTGTAGATTCAATTTTCCATTTGAAAACTAACAAACATATGTAATTAATAAAACACATAATTTAATTACTTAGATGTTAAAAGTTTTTTATTTCTTCTTCTTAAGGCTAAAATTATTTATTTAAAAGATAATTTATTTTGTATACCTTATTTACTGGTTTTTAAGACAAATAATTGGGAATAAATTGTATATGTTACTTATCTAGAAGAAAATGTCCCACCAAAAGATGGAAAAACTATGAAACCACTTTAGTTGATGGAGGCCATATATAACTTCATTGAGATAAAGGATTTCCAAAACTCATGTTAATTTAAGCAGCGAAGACCCTTAAAAATCAAAGTTCCATTGATTTACACATCTTTTTTAAAAATCAAATTTTTTTCAAGAAATTTATGTTAATAGTCAAGCTAAAGATATATATTTGGCACAATAGAACAATATGAGCAGTTGTACACAAATATACTATTTAAACAAATGCTACTTAGAATAATTTATTACTTCCCAACATATGAAAACAAAAAAAAAGTATTATATATGTTCCTCTCTTTCCAAACAAATTATGACTTTCAGTATCACAAGGTCATTGAACCAGAAATAAAAAGGCAGCTGTGTTTTATCAAAATGTCCATAGCATATTTATTGGCTTACGTAAAAGAAACTACTTAATATTATAATGAAGCTTCATTCTAAGCAAGGAAATCAAAAGTTTATGGATGTTGATTTGTATTAATATGCCATTGTTTATTATAGCACTAAAATAGCTTAAAGTGAAGCACACCTAAAAAAATTCTACAATTCCATTTTAATAAAAAAGACTAGTTTGATAATATACACAATAATAATGCATGAACACACAAATACATTTGCTATATATACACCATAATAGTTGGAATACATCAGAGAAATATTTAAGGCAAATTTTAATTCCTTATAAAATACTTCACAAGATGAATGTATTTAATTTCAGCCAGTGATACTTTAAAGTCTGGTAGTACAAATTTTAAAAATGTTTATCAAATTTAGGCATGTAATTAAGTTGGTTAAAAAACAATTATTTTGATACTATTTTATTATGCTATTTTTTCTTCCCTTTCCTTTCTATCATATAAATTCACTAATGAAAGAGTATCATGATTCCATGATGTCCAGCCTATTTCCTTTTCGTGCTATCTTGATGCTTCCATTATTCCCTTCTCCTTGTGATTTCTTGAAAGACACTTCAACTGTTGAGCCTCTGAACTCAGCATGCAACCTATTTTAAGTAAAAATCGTAAAACATTTTGCTTAAATCACATTCTCTAAATGTTGCCAATAGCTACTGTAAAATGTATTTTTTCTTATTCAACTTAAGTTGTACATAATGGCAAGAGTTAAAATATTTTTTCCCTGTTTGTTAATTTTTAACAGTGTATGAAACTCAAAAGTAATAGATAGTAATATAAAAAATTAGAAACTCACTGAGGTAAAATTTGAACTTCCGGTGGTTTACCAACTTTTTTCATCTCCAACAGTGTTTTGGTGACGGCCTCTATAACATGTGTGGTGCTAAAGATGAAATCTCCTTTCTTAGATGCAATTTCTCCATTCTCCTGATGAAAATAATAGTGGGGTAATGTAAACTTCCAAACTCTAAAGATAGCCTATAGCTAAATTATCTTCTATAAACTGTGTTATAAAAGATTTGTAATTAATTTCAAAGTTGGATAAATATCTATAATTTTAAATTCTATAGTAAAGCTATTTGTTTAACTTATTAAAGGCACAAACAGCATAACACTGAATCAGGCATGCAAAAACAATTCTTTACAAAAAATAATGGTTATTGCTTGCTTGCCATATTAAAAACATTATTAAGAAAAATAAATAAAGTTAAGAATAATATTCAAATGTATTAAAACTAATAAGACAGATCATTTAATTACTGATGAATCACTTTCCTTGTTATGAAAAAACATCAAGAACAGAAAGAGAGCATGCCATAAAAAGCAGTGAAAGCAATTATCTTAAATATTTAAATTGAAAACACAAAGAAAAAAAATCAGAAAACAAAGTCCTTGTCATTTTAAAAACAAGACTATTTCTTCAAGGGGAGCATTCCATATAAATTGAAAATTATGTGTTTATAAAAACTTTAGATCATCTACAATTGCCACTTAGGTCCTTTATTTTTACAAGGTTTTTACAGTTAACTGTTTACATGTAAAAAAAAATAAATTACATTAAAAATAATGATACAAAAGTCAATTAAAACAAAACAATGCCAGTGATGAACAGCTAGGTCAATGAACTCACACGTCCAACAGCTTCATCATCCTCATCATCTCCTTCTTCTTCCTCATCATCCTTAAGCTTTTTTTTTTTTGAATCAGGTTTATAAAGAAAGGCAAATATTTTTAATGTAAACCTTTCTTTAAAAAAGAAAAACTTGCAACAGACTCTTAATAATCAGTTCTTCAAGAAAAAGGTTTTATATTAATTCAAAATCCATTTCAATTTGCAGGTAATTTAAGAGAAAAAAAATATTTACACTTTTTTTTTAATTCAGAAGGAAAACTTTAAAATGTTACATTAAAAGGTGGTCAGAACAAGATAGTGATACATGAATCAATAAATGGTTTCTGCTGGGCTGCAATGCTACAGATAAGACCTAACTTACTGGAGAAGCTGATACAACATGAAATAAAATTATATTAAATAACTGGCTGCCTTCAAAATTTAAAAAGCACAAATATTCTTCATATTTATATAATTTTTTTATAAAATCCTTCTTTACCCTTTTTTTTTTAATATTTAATTATGATAAGACACATTTTTTTTATATAATTAAATGTATATTTTTTGCAAAAGGTAGAATTTTTTGTATCATTTTGAGTTAAATAGGCAGAAGTTTTATAATCATTGTCTCCATATTTTTGTTAGTATTTAAGAAAATGTCACAATAGTTAAAAGAGATTTAAACTGAAAGCCCAAGGTTATAATTTATCAGCTGAAAACATTCAACAGATTTTCATCACTTGAAGTAATTTTCACAAAACAGATTTGATCTTTCAAACATTCATATAAACATAAATTTACCAAAGTCATTTCAGTCTGTTAGAAAATAAAACCAATAACAGTTAGCTGTTAATGCTGTTCATTTATGCTCATTAGCAACAAAGATACTAAATTATTGGGCCTTTTTTATGATTTTGACATTTAATTTGAAAATATATATTTTACAGACAAAGTGTAAAATTCAGCAAATTATAGATTGTAAACATAGATGGTTGTGAGGAATCTTGTACCAAAGCAAGTTTCTTCAGCATTAGTAAATTTTATGATGGTAAAAATAGTTATAGCTAATGTGGAAGACTGACAAAGTTTGTTGAAGTAACATGCATTGGCCTACAAACCCCTCTAATATTTACATTCTATACTTTGCCGATTTTCACACATTAATATTAAAGACAATATGTATTAAGGGGGGTGGGGGGTAAAATTATAAGTATGGATATGCTTTAGTAGAAGATAAACAAAAAAATGTTAATCATTATTTTTGTTATCTATATTACATAGTTGTTATATATAATCAAACAGTCCCAGAGTTTTAATTGACAGTGTTTTCAACATACCTTGAGTAAATGGAAAATACATAAGTTGTCTTTATATGGAGATACAGAGATCTTGTGAATCATTGATAATGGAATTCTGTACTTTATAGCCAAGGATTTAGGGTCCAGTACAAGTAACGCTTGATTTGTTAATACAAGGATCTTGCTCACCATCTGATTAAAATATATTAAAGTAATAATTTATAATAACAGATAATTTAGCTAAAAAATAAAAATATTTGAATACGTCAACAGAATTTGTTATTTACCCATAATGATATTTCCTACATAGCTCTTTTTAACAGAATAATATAAAAAAAATGTTTTTTTCTAAATGTATACAATTAATGACAAGAAGAATCTTGGTTTTTATTTGACATGATGAATGTGATCTATACTGATTTCTGCTTGATGATTTAAGATGAGGTCATGGTAATAAGCTTAGTTCAGCGTTCCGCAAACTAGGGTTTTATACCACATGCTGCCAATAGGGAGTAAGGGAGGGTGTATATGGCTGGTGGAAAGTCTCATGGGTGTGTACCAAATGCAGCTGATATAGAAGCTGCAAGAGGGAGTTGCTGTGTTGGAAGTAATTTTCATACAGACTTTCATGGGAATATGCATCTTAACTGTTAAAAGCCACTACTAAAAAAAGTCTGACTACAATATCCCTGCAGCTAAATGCAAGCACATCTATGGCATTGATGAACTTCATTTCATACATACACATAATTTTTGTCTGTGGTTATTTTATTAATGCTGAACTATATTTACTTTTCTACTCTGTTATTAGAATGAGGCTATTTTTTTTTTAATGTTGCATTAAAATTTTAAATTACATATATTTGTTAATTAATCAGCAGTTCTATTTTCAAAAATTATTAAGAACTTTAAAGCACTAATTATTTTTCAACTCTAAATGTCAGTATAACATTTTTAACATATCACTTGGCAAGTATACCCAATTATAGAACCTAAATTATTTTATAATGCAATTTTTTAAATTTTTCATTGGATTTGGTAATTTGTTTAGCTTTCGAAGAATATTCAGCATAATGTAGGACAGACATGAGGGATTCAAGAGTGAAGATTTATGAAATAGCACTAAAAATTATCTCTATCATATTTAAATAAAAATAGATGGACGAATTGCTGAGCAGTGTAGAGCACTGGAATGTCAAACTGAGAGCCACAGTTTTAATCTTTGATGAGAACAACGGGAATTTTCCCAGGATTTGGTTAGTTAAAAATGGCCCTCAAGCTCACTCAACTTTAAATGGGTACCTGACTTTAGTTGGGGAAATAAAGGTGGCTAGGCATTGTTCTAACCACACAATCCTTTTATTTGCTGTGATAGAAAGAAACAGATGAATTGTTACACTTCATCTGCCTCGATGGGCTAAGGAAACTATTATACTTTTTAAAAAAATGTTTTATCTTTTGTAAGAGTATTTATGGAAAAACTTTGATCCATCTATGAGATGTCTCTTGATTCTCTGGTGGATAAGTAACTAAACTCAACATGAGGCAATATAGAGGAGCAAAATTTTGGACTTCCTGAGATTTCAATCCTTTACATGAAGGATCATCTTTGAGCACAGAAAATGAAACAGGCAACAATGCTTATCAAGTTGATCTTTTGGCATATTTCAACCATTTTGTTAGAAAAATCATCCAAAGTTGTAATATTTTTTTAAATGTAAGTATTGATCAAATTTTAATAATCTATTTAAAAAAAAATAGATTATTACTTTGCCATCAGCCCTGTTGACTTTATTGACAGTGTCTGCAAAAATGATAGTGGCATCTTGGGCAGATTTAGAAAGTTTCTGCCATTTGACATTAGACTTGATATCAACATAGTCACCGCAGAATGGTTGTGGTACACTGGTCAAGAGATAACAGATAAATTAAGGACAGTTTGGAGAAAAGAAATATAATTTTATAAAAAAATAATTTTTAACATGAAGAAAAAAATGTTAATACATAGTTTATGATTAATAAAAATGACATAAATAAGTTAAATGACATAAATAAATTTGAGTAATAACTTAATGTTAAAGAGATCATTGGTATTTATTATTTTAATACTGTGAATGAAAAGTTGTTCATTTTACCTGGCTGGATATATTTCTTTTTTCCCTTTAAACAAATCACTTGCTGTCATTTTTTCATTTAATCTTTCCTTGGTGGCTGAGTCAATTTTCTTTCTGTACTGAGCACACTGAAGAAATGAAGTAAATTATTATAAACTACAAGTAGTTGTTTTAATGTAATGAGCAAAATGAGGAAACCAAGTGAATTATTGTAAAATAGTTGAGACTCTTAATGCAGCATTACATATATTAATTCAACATAAATTGTGGATGTATTCCTTATTATCTTTTAATATATCTTAAGCAGCGCTGTTGTGTACAGGGTTTCTATGGGGCATACACCACAATCAATAAATGAAGACATCAACAAGTTATTCATGAAACACAATAAGTTAAATCTATTCAAGTTACAATAGAACAATCAAATAATGATAATAAATCCTTGACATATAATAAAGCCACCACATTCCTACTCTAACACTCATGCACTAACACATGTGTTATCAATCAATAACCTCCCGCTCTTTTTCACGTGGTCAACTTCCTCTGCCAACTTTCACCTACAATGAACTTTCAGCCATCACCGCCATGCTCTCCTGGTCTCAACCATCACCCAACACTCAGTCCGTACACAGCCTGTATATTCCAACCGTTATCATCCCAGCCCATACAATACCATTTAAACACGCCAGTCAACCATAAGGAATACACAACAGAGCTATAGACACTTGTGAAAAAAAATTATATGAAATGTTTTGGGTATATGCCAATATTTTAGTTATGATGAAACAGTAATAACTATTGAGACTAGAAATGCTACAAAGATCACAACTGAGTCAAGAGCTGTAAAATATTTACCCTCCAGCGATGATATATTTTATGCAGTTCTTCAGATGTAGATCTGAATCTTTTAGGAGGAGTAGGCCATTCTTCACAAATGGGACTTGTAGATGGCAAATTTTTCTTTAGCCTCAAAAGATACTGTTTTTTCTGTGTTTTATTAAAAAAGAATATTGTTTCATTTGTGGCATCTTTATTTTATTAAAACCCTTACTGATCATTAAAATAGTTCAGGGAAATGCATGCTTTCTTTCTTTCTTTTTTTTCTTCATTATCTAAACACAAGAAAAAATGTTTCTACAAATGTTAAAACTATAAAATTTAAACTGAACATTGTTATTAAATAAGAAATGAATCCTCACCAAAGCTGTGATCATAAATCTAGATACTTTTGGTCCAGCTATCCTTCTGAACTTTGGTCGAAACTGTTGACGTACTTTCCATCCTCTGAAATATTTGTGAATAACCTGATTGGCCCAAAGGATTTTCTTCTCTCTTTTCATGGCTGCAAGCAACTTGCGTGCCTTTGATAAAATGGAGTAAGGAAAACTTAAATTTTCACATCATTAATGATTTTTAATCACTTCATTCCTTAAGCCTAATTTTTATAAATCACATTTATTGCTAATATTTGTATGATTTGTAAAAATTATTTAAATAATGCAATATAAATTGGTAAAAAAAATATAACTAAATCCATCTTAATTTTAAACATTTTTAAAATAAAACATTTTGTGCCAATTTAAGATAAAACAAATGAATATAAAATGAAAATTGTAGGAATATTTTTTACTATAATTTGTTTGTATACACAGCTAGCTAAGAATGCATTTTGACTTAAAAATAAAAAACAAAAAATTTATACAGTTTTCATCAATTATTAAGCATCATCATGGATAAAAAAAGGTGAGAGGAGAAGTGATGTATACCTGAAAAGCGGTGAAGAATAAAGAAAACTACAAGAATATTTTCATTAAGAGAGATTGTTTTTTATGTTGTTATTAAGAAAGAGAATCCTATTCAAGGAATACAAAGTAGCAATGAAACCACTTTTAATCTACTGAAAATTAATAAAGTAAATTAGATGCAAATCCATACTAATGTATTTCAAATCAAAATAGTAAAATATTTGGTACAATGCTGATTAAGAAGGTGAACTTATTTCCCTATTAGTTGAAGTGGATGATATATCTGTCCTGATGAAATGGATGACAATATGAAGATTATGAAATGTTACTAATTAACACTTGAATCATAAAAGAATAAAAACTATACTTTAATGTAACATATGATAGTCCTGTATTTAATAATAATAAAAAAAATAACAATTTCCAATAGAAAATTAGATTTAATCAAAATTGTCCACTTTTCCACACTACAATAGAGAAAAGATTGTTTTTCATCTTGAAACATTTGTTTGATTTTTGCTTTTTAAAAACTTTGTAAAGATAGTTGACTTTGTTAAAGGTATTTGATTAATGGTAATTGATTGAATAAATACCCGTATTTTGGACATAAAAAATTTTAAATATCTAAAAAACCTGAAATTAATTTAAAATTAGTTGTTTTTTTTTTAAAAAGCTATTGAAATGTGAGAAATTGGCTTATAATTGTGTTTTCAATACTTTTTAGGTTTTGAAACATCAGGATAAATAAGTTCATTCATTTTTTTAAAGAAGAGCGAAGTGGCTTCAAACAATATCTCAAAGCAGTATTAATAACCCAAACACATTTGCTTGCATTAAGTAAATATTTAATCAAAATGCTGAAATGTATCAAATGAAGAAAACGTATATTTTCTGTAGATTATAAAAATTGAAAACGTAGTTAAAATTTCATACCAATAATACACCAGTATTAAAAATTGTTAAAATATAGAGACATATGCCCTTATATTTAGGAAGATAAAATTTTATCATAAAGATATAGTTAACAAACAGAATGAGGGTTCAGGGTCATAGTACTCAAACAACACAGGTAAAAATCTGGAGTTCATGCAAAAGTAAGCAAGGCTAATCCTATTTTTTTAAATATATTAATAAAGAAAATCTAATGAAAAAATGTTTGATTTAAACAACAAAAATTATCTGAAATTTATAACAAACAATAAACTAATTCTTACAAGTACTTATTTCAGTTACTTCAACACACACTTACTTGACAGTACTACAAATGTATATATTTTGCAGGCATAAATTATTTGTTAGTTGACACCACAAAGGGGGATTGGGAAAAATAAAATTGGATCAATAAAATGTAGTAAACCAGAGCAGACCTTCCAGCCCAAGTATGTTTTGCGGATGGTTGTTGCGCAGATGTTGAGGTGTTTCTCATGCTTCAGATGGGCCAACAAACAGCGCGCCTGTAGCATAGCAATAATTTTAAGCCATCATAAAGAGAAAAATTAGTTGCATTGTTTTCAAATACTAAATTTAATAACCAGTTGAAATTTATGCTGGAGAGTTAGTGACAATTTAATAATAAATATTATTTGACTGGAATAATAATTAAAAAAAACATTTAGTTAATGAATTATTGATACAAATATGATATGATATATGAGAAAAACTATACATCTGTAAAATTTAATTTAATTTTTGTTGTTAAGTAATTAATTAAATGCTTTAAAATAAATTACGGATGAAAGCATAAAAAACATTGTTATAAAATGAGCAAAAAAATAAAATTACAAGGATGCAGATCGATGGATATTGAAAAAAATAAATGTTATAAATGATGTACAACATTGATGAAAAATTATCTAGATTTTTTTCAAAATCGGTTAGTTATAGACTCAGAGTTGTTAATAGCAGATCACATCTATTTAATACTACAAGTATAACAGTAAAATTTTAAAAGATGTATTTCTAAGAAAGATGTCCTAAAATTTAGTAACACATTACATAAGAAATGTATATTACTTTTTTTCCAATTATCACCAAATTATATGATATGGCTCTTCATCATCTATTAATAATAAGTGGTTCGTAAAATTGTGTTTATTAATCTGTAATCTAATTTTATGTCTGTTGAGGTGTCCATGCGTTCCCCCAAAGACCATATTGGTTAAGGGTATGAAGATGATGAATTTATAGAAAATGCACAAAATGATAATTACATGGATATTACTTACAATAGAAAGGTAAACCAGGTTGATCAATTTAAATATTTTTTTCCCCATTATATTACTTAGGTATTTAGAAATATAAACAAATTAATATTCATGCAGCATGCAAGATGAAAAAAAACTTGTCATATGATGTTTAAAATTGAGTATTTTCTTAGATGCATAATTATGATTTTAAATAATATTGCACAGACTTTACTATCTTTAATTTCCTATTTCTTTTTACTGTACTTAATCTTATGTTTCCTGTCTGACCTTAATTCAACCCAAAACACAAAATGTACGTATTTTTAAACATGATTTTATAAATATATATTTCATATATAAATGTATATAATTGCAGAGCCTTTTTACATATGAATGAAAGGAAGTAAGGTTTATTTAAATCTGTATCACAGGAATTGGCAATATGTGCATTTGGTCTAAGTTCAAAGTAATTACACAAATATCAGAGGTTAAAAATCAAAGTTAATAAAAAATCATGACATAATAGAATATATTTGAACAAGCTGTATAAAATGTCTAAAAAATATTTTAAGTGATAATAAGATGAATGTGATTTTTCACCCATAAAGGTTTGAAAGGCAGAATTTAAAAAAAAAAAATATCTCTAAAAGAGCCAAATATATGAATGTGAAAATAAAAAATAATGAGCTGCATACTGATACATCCAAATACAAATTGAAAAAGTAATAAATGAAAAAAAAAATGAAAAAAAAAAATGAAAATATGACGTTACAAAAAAAATGAAAAAGAAATTATCCATTTTTCAAAACGCAGTGGCTTCGAATACGTATTTTTTTTTTTCGAGACACGACCAGCAAACTTTGATGACGTCAGTAAACAGAATGAATGAGAACTCTTATTTACTGCAGACGTTGATGACGTCATTTGCTGTTAATGATGGGAGATATTTTTATATTTGGCATTAATTTTTTTCGGGTCTGTCCAAGCCTAATAAAGTCATTTGATGTTAATAATCGGAGATATTTTTATAATATTTTTTTTTAAATAAATACAGCTTTGAATTATATATTTTAGTTGTCAGGATATATGTCTAAGATTAAGAGTAAAGATGTGCACATGCACGGCAGTTATTTTTTATTACTTTTTTTTCGGGTCTGCCCAAGCCTAATAAAGTCGGACGAATAAAACAAAGCTAACACTCGTTAATTCGTCTCCGTCAGTATTTGGTTCAATTCTCAGATATAAATGCTTCCCCATCCCCTCTATTTTCTTTTCTTAATCTTATTATTATTTAGTAAATTTGAAATATGTAGGCTACTCTGAATTTTTTAAAGTGTGACGCAAAAATGATGGTAAGGAAAAGTTAGGTAATATTTAGGACTAGCTGTACCCTGCAAAGCCTTTGCAGGAAGATAGACTATTGTAAAGCCATTGCCGAACCTAGGATTTGGGGGCCTTGCATTTTGACATTCGATACCATGACATGAGATTATGTACTTAATATTTAATGTAAAAATAATTTTGGGGGCTCCCCTCAAGCTGGAGCCCAGCGGGACTTTCGATTTTGGACCCCCCCTTCCTTGTTACGCCTCTGTGTTCAGCTTTGATACATATTTTCAAAATATTTTTTTTTAAGTTATGAAATAGTTAAAAAAAAACCTAATTAGTTGTTGTTTCTTTTTCTTACAGCATCCTAAAGGAAACATTATTTCAATTTTTAAAAAAAGTCAAAGAGATCTAATTAGTTACTTTTCATTAAAACAATTAAAAGGATACATTCTGAAAAAAAAAACACAATAAAAAAAGTTATGTTTCTGAGAGGAATCGAACCTGGATATAGTCAGCATAAAAATGAGTCACAAACCAAAAGGTTTCACCACTGTGCCAGGAGGACACACAAGCAAAGATGCAATTTTAATGTATAAGTAGACAAAATTACTCGTTCCCGCGAAAAGAAAATAACTTTAAATCATAAGAGTTCATTCTGTTTACTGACGTCATCAAAGTTTGTAGGTCGTGTCTCGAAAAAAAAAAATACGTAGTACGGCCGGTCGTATTCGAAGCCACTGCATTTTCAAAATTATAATGAAATAAAGCTAAAATCAAATGCTTTTAATAAAAATAAAAAAATTATACAAAGTTATAAATGTTATAACAGTGCACTTAAGAGAATTAAAATAAATAAACTAATTTTATAAAAGCAAGAAAAAATAGGAGCAGGTTAATGAATCTTAAAACTAAGTCATCAATGTTTCAAGTATTGTTTAGTTACTACCACATACTTGTACTTCTTAGAATTCCAAAAAATGGTATAAGTGTTTAGACAAACTAATCCAGATATCTTATTATACTACTGTATTCTTAGATCTTTGTTTAAGCAAATCATTAATATAGCAGTGGTATGTTTAAGCAGATATTCTAATTATAGTAGTGCTTTGTTGAAGGAAATCTTGGATAATATATTTTTTCAAGCCATAAATGACATTAGTTACAGGAAAAAAAGAAAGGTATAATATAAATATAAACAAGGAAAAAAGCTCAAAGTAAAATATGCAGAAAATGCAGAAAAAAATTATGACGCAAGCACACCTTATAGCCACGATAGATTTTGCATATATACGTAGCTGCTTCTTCTCTCCGCTTGGCTAATTTCAGCTCTCTCAATATGACGCGCGCCTAAAATAATAAGTTATTTTTTTAAATCAAAAGCAAAATTATTACACATAACTGTGGTAAAAAAACATCCTGCCAAGATTTTTTGTTTATTTGTTGGTTTTTTCTTAAATAAAGAAAACAAAGTTCTGCTGGTGATGTGGATTTGATTACATTTGTTACAGAAGGTACATTCTTAAGCGGCAATTTTATATTTTTGCAAGTAAAAAGAAAAGGGAAAAATAGAAATTAAAGAATTGAGAAATTCTTTTAAATAGCAGATAATTAAAACAAAATTATGGCGAAATGATGTTACTTAACAAAAACAAACTGATTTCCTTTCAGAAAAATAGTCATAATAGAACTGTTGTTCTCATAAATTAAATTTAATAAGACAAATAAACATAAAAACAAAAACATCAGCCATGCTTAAATAACATGCATGGTAAGAGTTTTAAAAAATAAAGAACATGTTAAAATGCTGTCACTTATTAATTACAAGTCACTAAGTGAGGATACAACACTAATGAACTTGAAAAATAAACTAACATGTATCCCATTAAAGATAATTTACTACAAAATATTTTTTTAATTCAGGTTTTATATTAAAAAATAAAAGAATATTTGATTATTTCTTAAAAGAAAGATATTTTTATTTTTGAATCTGTGAATCAAAAACATAGTAGGAAAAGCACAGATCTATGTAAAATATATAAGAGAGTAACAAACAGCAAGACGGATACATTTTTTAAAGCAAATTATTATGAAAATATGATTACAAAATTCTCAACTCTACTCTACAACTCACCTTCCACCCTCTAGCATAACACTGAATAATAAGGGTTGATTTCTTTATTTTCTGATAACGCTTCTTTGCCTGGATAAATAGACAGAAGACATGTAAAATTGGATATTATTTGGAAGGTAAAGTTACATATAAAAATATATTTATATTTCCAGTGTATCTTTCATCTCACCCAAAAGCCCCTAAATATTGCAGCTATGATAATCTGACTGGCTTTCATTTGCTTGTAAAGCTTTCTATATTTGTATTGCAGCCATGTTGCCCTGATCAGAGTTGCCAAGTGATGCATCCTTTCTCTACGCCTCTCCTCCATGTCAAACAACTACAAAAAATTTACAAAAGGTACATTAAGTAAATATTATATTAATAAAAAATAAGCGTGAGTGCCAATATGGCTTAATTACTTAATTTATTTTTCTTGCAGTTTATAAATCAATATAGAAAAAAAACATTGTTCAGTCAATATAATATGTACGTGAAATAGACAGACTTAAAAAAAAAATATTTTATATTTTCTATAGGCTCAAGTGGCAAAATGTTATGGGAAATTTGAAATCAAAAATGAAATAATTATCAACTTCTCTAAGCCAAATAAATTTTTAGTGTCAAAAGTATTTTTCTGTATTTAATATTGTATATAGCATTAGCAACATAATCAGTCTTTCAACATTATAAAGCATGAGAAAAAATATAAAACAACAGATTTTTTAGTCTTTCATAATTATCAAACAATATGAACAAAAACAAGATGAATACTTTTGACTCTGAAATTTAAAGAATAAACAAAAATCAAGGGAGAAAGAAATTAATTAATTAATTAATCCATATGGTGCTCATGTTTTTTAAGTCAAAATTTATATAAATATACGTACATGTATAATCTAAGCCATTTCAATAAAGTCTTTTTTAAATAATTTTTTAAAAATATGTTTTTAAACTATATGATGTTAAAAGAACTTCACTGCTTTTGTTTGTAAAGCTTAAAAAAAAAATTATTACAAATAGTGCACCAGACTGAAAAATAACTTCAGAACTGAGTACTTTAATGCACCTATGCTTTGACAAGAACCATTGACAACTATTTTCCTCTATCTATAAACATTATCAAAAATTAACTTGCCATTGACTCCATAAAAATTTAATAAAGTGCCTTTAACCATTTAAAATGGTGCATTGTCATCAAGAATGCATAAGTATTCAAAAATGTCAAATCAATTGGGCTATAAGAAGTTAGAGGGGACGGATGGTTTAGCGGCAAAGTGCTCGACTGTCGACCTGAAGGTGAGGACCAATGAATATTTCAAGTCATGATGAAAGTTCTCTCTATATCTTCCGTGTTGTCTCCATGGTCCTTGCATTATTGGTTATGGTGGGGATGAAAGAAGGGCACCATAAAAACCGTCCCATTAGTGGTTTATAGGATCTGTTGTTGTGTGAGAACTAGGTGTTATAAAAAGATTTAGACAACATCAACGATAAAATACTAAGGATATCACTATATGTGAACTGCAGTAGATTGCTTTACTAAGAAAAGCCCACAAACTGAGGAGGGCACTCTCAACCTGACAGGGACTTCACACACACAAACACAAGAAGTTAGTTGAAAATTTACTTCAAATTTCCCAAATCTTAGCTTCCATCACAGAAAAGAAACTAATTACTACCAGAGACAGCCCTTTAGATGGAAGTCTCTAAAAATTGAACACTCACTAATCGTGGATTTCTGATAAAAATTTTTGTCTTTCCAAATGCATATTCTTCAGATGGTATTGCTTGGGCCTCTAATATTTTCTGCACCCCCTCTTTTGGTTCTCCTGTCCAATGTGGCCAGGTTTCTGCTGCTAGCATCTTGTAGCGAAATAGAAATAGTGGGTAAGCCTGGCGAAATGCATAACCAGCCCTTCTCACCCGAACATTTTCCATCAGGCTGAAATTTATTTAAAGAAAAAAACTAATTTAAAAAAAATTTTAATCTATTAACAGATAAAATACTCATCAAGATAACTATTTTAACAACTTGTAAGTTTTTTGGTAAAATGAAATAACAATAACTTTTTTACATTATTAAAATTGGAAGAAAATGTGAAAAAAAAACTTGTGACCATAAAATCTATATAGAATGCATAACATTTTTTTTTTAGTTCCCTTAACCGATGTGGTTGTTGGGGGAACAAATGGACACATTAACAGATGTGCTTTCGAACGTCCTTTCTGTAGGATTGTAGACTTGGAGGCGCCCATCACCTCTCCAAGTCCATCCATAAGATACTTAAGCAATAAAAATAGATTAAAAAAACTAGATGTATCTTGTTAACTAATACATTTTTAAATCTGTTGAAGCTGAGAAACAGATTATGGGTAAATATTTGAATAATAAAAAAAATGTCAATGTTGTTATAAATACCTACCCTAAATATCTCACTTGATGTTTCACTATTTCTCTATCTAAAGTATTGGCTTGTTTGTAATCATTGGGCTGAAATATTAAGTAGAGTAAATATGATAATAAAGTGTTAGCCTTCAACTTATTATGATTATGGAACACCAGATATAAAATATCATTAGTCACCTTTATGCATCTGATGTAATTTGGATTTTTAGAACTCAAATTTTTCATCAGTTCTGTAACAGATGTCTGAAATATTGAAAGAAATATATACATTAATTCCTTGTTCTAAATGCAACTGTATTAATTTTTGGAAAGTGTTAGACATTTTTAATTACCTTAAATTGTGAGCCTGCAGTTATTGGTCTTTTCAAGGAATTTTCTGTTGGCTTGCCTAAAATTTAATTGATAGATAAGAGAAATTAAAGATAACATACAGTGTACATTGTACACCTATGAATATTAGTTCAAGCAGTTTCCATTTAAACATCATAATACAATGATCAGCATAAAAATGAAATCTATATTTACCTTCTGGGAAAAGTTCTTGTAACATAGGATGTGAGCAAACATGCATAGCTTGAGACAAGTCTCGAAACAAAAGATCATTATTCTTGTCTATAAAACCATTAATTTTATACAACACCTGCAAAACATACACTAATAAGTTGATGATGTCTACTTAAGTGCATGTCATGCACCTGGTGACTGTGCTTACCAATACAAAAACAAACATGCTTCTACAAACATAATAATAACACTTTACCAGAACCAAGTGAAGAAAATACCATAAATGTGAGAAAACTATGCGGCCTGAAAAAATCTGATAAAAATGAGGAAAAGAAAGCTCTACATCAGAAGTTACCCGCAGGGCAAAAGAGGCAGATGTTGACTTTCAGAAAATAAATGGCTGCAATAATCTTTTCTCAAACCTGAATCAGAAGGTTTTTTTTTTAATTGCAGCATAAAACCAATGTCTGCCCACAATACGGTGCCAACACCAAATAATAACCTAATGTGCAGATTATGTTAAAATTTTCAGGGGGACAATTGAGCACCTGATCTCCAGATGCCCTAAACTGTCCAAAACTGATTACTATTATATATCATCACAACAGAGCAGCAGCAAACATTCACTGGCCAATATTTAAGGAATTCAAAAATGATGTCATGGACAGATGGTACAACTATGTGTCCCAAGCATTATAGGAGAATAAAGAGGTAACCATTTTTTGGGACATGGTGATCCATACTGATAGGAGAATCAATGCCTGATATCCTCATTAAAAATAAAATGGATGGAACCTGCCAGTTTATTGATATTACTGTCCCTCAGACAAATACATATCTACCAAAACATAGAAAAGCTATCTTAGTACAATGAACTAGAAATAAGAAATGTGGGGAATAAAATCCCTAACCTGCTGTTGTGTGAGCACTAGGTGTTATAAAAAAGATTTAGACATCAATGATAAAATACCAATGATATTCATTATATGTAAACTGCAGAAGGTTGCCTTACTAGGAACAGCCCACAAACTGAGGAGGACTCTCTCCATAAAACAAAATAAAATGAACTTAGGTCTATGGCATGGTCCAAAAGACTGTTCTTACCAATAGAAATCATACTTGCTTCTACAAACATAATAAAACATGAAACAGCAACAAGAAGTAAATTTAATAATTTATGTGAAAATTTAAAGTCTTTTAATTTATCTGTGTATAACTAGAGACTTCTGCAGAGACTAGTTAAACAAAGATGATCAGTGCAATGGACAATAACATTCACTTACACTGCCAGCATAATGCTTAAGTCGGAAGGCATCATGGGGAAGAGACTTATCAGACTGATTCTTTTTCCTGCTTTCATAATGTGGATGCTTAAAACACCTTTCATCTAGTTTATCCAGAAAGGTTTTGTCTGAAGTATTTCCAGGTCGAAGGCACTCTTCATCAAGTAAGGCTAAGATTCCAAGATTTTGCTGAAAATATAAAAAATATAATATAAAAAGGGATGGAATAGCTGCTTGTGAGCCTGCTATGGCAGAACTGATGATTTTTTTCTACTAATTGGTGTGATATAAGTTAATGTTTTGAGTTCCAAATGCTCCAGTGACCTATGTCTTCCAAGGCCACAACAGCTTGCTTATCATAGACATGTCCATAGTAATGTCCAAGAAGAGGCAAAGTGATTAAAATAATAGATCACATGAGATTCATGAAATAGACACAGCTTAAAAGGAACTCAGAGCAAAATTGAAACAAATGATTTTTACTGAACTCTGAAATCTATTCTTAATCCGAGAGGACATCCAGCTCTTAATGGGTTAATGACATTCAGGGCCACAGTGAAGGAGGGGTACCTATTTTATAATAATTTATGGTATTTAATGTAATAAGTGTATTAAATAAAATGTTACCACATCACCATAAAAAATCTATTTTATATATAATTAAATACCTCTTATTACTTTGGTGGCCTATTCTACATTCCTGAGCAATCTCTAAAAAATAAACTACCAACCTTCTCTATTAGATCACAGATGACAGAATTGTTGAAGTAGTCAACATGAATCCACTCTATTCCCTTAAAAAAAGAGGATAAAAACAAACAATATAATTAAAAAAAGACTAAAACTCTACAATCTTTGGTGTATTTTAACTGCACATTTTTAACGGATCCTAGAAAAGTTAAGCAGAAATTGAACATGAGTAGTACTATTGCACAAACTTAAAGAATATAAGCCTTTATGAAAACATGTTGAAATTTCGACACTGCAGTATTTTTGTATGTAAATAAATCTTAAAAATAATATCACTTAAGTAACAAAATTATTTTTTTTACCTCTTTGACGTATTCATCCTGCTCCTCCTTTAGTGTCAGTTCTATAAATATTTGTTGCAGCTTCTCATTGCAGTAGTTAATAATGAACTGCTCAAAACTGTTATTCTGCAAAGAAATGTAGAATTTTAGAATAAATGAAAAATTGTATCCCAGTAGTTCAATACATTAGTAATACCCACATTTACATCTAATTAAATTTATGCTTCTTTAATGACATCAATAAATGTTCTTATATTTAAAATATAAAATTTCATTTGACAGATATTTATGAAAACATTGAGCAGATAAGAGTGAAAAGAGTAAAAATTATTAAAAAGATCTGTTCATAAATAAATTTTAAAAATCTGCTCATAATTTAGAATAATGTGATAAACTGCCCAAATTAAAACTAAATATAAGTATTTATAAATAAATAAAGACAAAGGTCCCGTACCTCAAAAACTTCAAAACCATAAATGTCAAGGACACCCATCACTTTTGTTCTTGTTTGCAAATCTTCTCTTACCTATGTGTATAATTTGTAATAAAAAACTGGAAAATATAATGTTATCGAATACTCTGGCATACTCCCCACTAATTTTAGATAAGACAATAAAAGAACCAAAAAAAAAATCTCATTATTAATTCAACAGTAACAATCATATAGTGGATCTGAATGTCGGAAGACTTACTTATAATTACTTGCTACATTCAGCAATAGAAATTTGATTTGCTATATAAAACGTTTTTCTCACCTTAATACTGCTATTAATTCTTTTGATCAACCATGTGAAGAGACGACTGTAGATTGCTTTACACAGGGCATCCCGCGCATACATAGACTGTCAAATTTTTGAAAGAGTGAAATATTAATAACTTGATGCTGAAAATTTAATTAGTTGGATTAAGAGAATCTGTAGCTATACAATAAATAAATGTGAATATGTGATGATTCATCACAAAAATCAACATTAACCTGGGCAAGTGTTTTTCAAAAAGTAAAAAATCAATTGTGAAAGAGAAAGAAGTAATTTAAAATTGCAGTTTTAACTTACTCCTGCCAAGCTGAGGTCAGTCTTGACCATATCACCTCGAACAGCAACTGTTCTCTGCATTAGTGAACCAGCTAAAACGTCAGAAGAACATCCAATCAACTGACAGATTTCTTCAACCTCTGGAGGCAATCACAAACAAATTAGAAATGTATGCAAAAGAAATAAAAAAAAATGTATAGTTATAATTTTTATTCAAAAGAAATAAAAAAAATATACTAATTTCAAGTAAGAATTTTAAAAGATGCAAAAGTTATAAATTATATTTTAGGAATTTTTATGCCAATGCACTTAACTTTAACTAAGTAAAAGTATAAATACTACAGAAAAATTTGATTTCATTTCATTTCTACACTGTACAGTGTAAATGTTTGGGATGCCATGCAATATGTCAGATAAAATGGAATGAACAGGGGAGATTTTTCACTAATCAATTTAGAGTTTAAAAGAAGATGTAAAATTTGAAGCTACAAATTTTTTGAAAAAGTAGAACGAAAAATCAATTATTGATGCAAGTATAAAATTTCATGTGTATAAAGAATAAACCACCTAAAACTATACTGACAGCCAACTAAAGTTTGTGTACAAAACTTCAGCTTTGTAGCATTTAACTTATTTTCCCTAAAAAATTCATAATAATTATTTCTAGAGTAATAACAAAATCTATGTACCTGCCATGTTTGTTACATCACAGCCATCTGTACCATCAGCATTAGGTCTGTCAGCAAATTCAACATTACCCAATTTGAGAATACTTGCCAATAGTTTGAAAACATTCTCAACTTCCTCTTGTTCAAACCCAATTACTTTCATGCCATTCTAGATGTCAAGATTAAAAAACACAAAAATAAAAGTTATATAGAAAGAAAAATTCAAAATTTTAGACAAAATTTTAGAATTAAAAAATGTGTTGTTAAGAAAATCATGATGAAATGAAAGTATGTATTATCATTGCAACAAACATTTCAGTTTTTCATAAGTTGCTCAAGATTTATAGGAGCAAGAAGTAAAGTATGACTGAACTATTTCTGTGGGAACACCAAGTTTCTGTAACATATCTTATGTAAAGTGTTTATTTAGAGGATGCTTTACCCTACCTACCCTGGCTAGAAATTGAGGCAGAAACCTTTGGGTTAACAGCTGTGAGCTCTGCCACATGACCACCTATAATTAAAACTGGTACAGATTCAAACTGTTCACCAACAATGTTTACCTGAACAGCTCTGAAATCTCCCACATCATCCCTTGTGTCCACCTCAACACAACCACTTTTATTTAAAAAATTATAGTTCTGCGCTCCACGAATCAGCTGAAGTTGACCTGGACAATATGACCACAAATTAAACAAAGCCATGCAAAAAAAAAAAATAAAACATAACATAATGATATAGATGATGGATCTTCAGAAAATGTACTGAATGTAACAATTAATATTATTTAGTAAGGGGACATAAATTTACTTAGAGAATAATCTTCCATGCCGGATAACAGCTGATAGAAAATGTGAAAACTTCTCTCCCCGTTGTTCTGCGAGGCAACCCTTGACTGTGAAAAAATTTGAAATTTATTTTCTTAAGAGTTAATAAGTAAATGGAGTTAAATTATATATTTATGTAATAGAACAAAAATTTTTTGGCCTCAGAAAAAGAAAAACATCTGGGAGCCTCATATCATTCCAAAGTGATATTTTATGTGCTGGATAAATTGACATAAAAAATTTTTAAAGCTTACAAAATCCACAGCTTACCTTTTCTAGTAGATCTGAAAATAAAAGAGATAAAATAAAAGTTATAATAGGTCAAAAAAATATATTTCAATACAATAACAAAAATAATGAAATAGATACTTACAGTTTGTAATGACACCACCAACTGGATCCCCCTTAAAGTCAAACTCAATGTCCATGTATTTGCCCTAGATACATATAGATAGTCAGTAAATGTTTAAAATATCTAACATATACAAATGGGTGTAACAAAACAGAAAATTAAAAAGAAAAACTTACAAAGCGAGAAGAGTTATCATTTCTGGTAGTTTTTGCATTACCAAAAGCTGAAGAAAGTTATTTAGAAAATATTTAACTAGAATACAAGACAAAATATAAACTTTCAAAAAATGTATAACCATCAATAGTTCTCCAAAAAACCAACAAAAAATATCTTAAAAAAAAAATCAAAGGTTGGCAATAATTGAATTCTTTCAAATGTAAGTTGGAAAAAAAAATTATGCTAAGCAAGATGTACCTTCTAAGACTGGATTGGACTGTAACAACTGTTCTTTGACTCTGTCTATGTCTTGACCTTTACCAGACACTTCAGCGACATACTGCATAATAACTTTACTAGCCTCTGTAATAAAACAATAATTTTACTAGCACCCATAAAAAAAAATAATTACATTTAAGACAGTAAAAACTGTGACGGCAGTATTACATGTGATAACTATGACACAAATAACAACTGTAACACAATTGACCATAGTATCCCAAGTAATACATGTTATGTTAGTAACACATGTGATGAGACAATAACACATATTATGACAGTAACAAGTTTAAAATACCATCAGCATTAGCAATGTATTTAGCAACAGTAACACATGTATAGACAAAAATGTTTTGATTTTTACAGATGTGTTAGCAATAACAGGTGTAACCACATTAAAAGAAGTGACAGAAATAACAAATGTTACATTAGTAATGCATGTGATAACAGTAATGCATGTGATAACAGTAATACATTTAAAACATGTTACTATAATCTATGGCTTTAGGCCAGTGGTGGCGGAACTTTTTTTGGGGCAGTGTTACCAGAATTCAACCAAAAAACCACTTATTTGTAGCGAAGTGCCAACACTCCAATTAAAATTAAAGGAAGTGATATTTTAGTCGCATGCCGACTTATGGGGCTCTGCGTACTGCAGCCCCGGAGTGTGAAAATTCTACAGCAGGGGCCAGACCAATAGAGGGGGGGGGGGGAATAAATATTATTAAGTAGAGAAAACAAGCAGAGGGGGCCAGACAAAATCAGGGGGGAACCGGCCTCCCAGGCCCCCCGCACGCTATGGGCCTGGCGTGCCGACTGATGAGGCTCTACTGCCATAGGTTCACCACCAGTGATCTGGACTTTCTTATGATCCTCACGGCCCAGGGCACTTTTAAGTCAAGCAATCTAAAGCAGTGGTCCCCAACCCCCTGGCCGCAGACCGGTACTGGGCCGCCCAAGAAACATTAAATTATTGTGGTATATTTAATTTAATTGGGAGCTGAGCGGCCATGAGCGGCAGTGGCATTGTAAATCAAAACAAACTAAAATGTAAATAATCAACGTCTCCTCCCCCCCTTCCCAAGCAGGCCACAGTGAAAATAGGTTGGGGACCACTGATCTAAAGGAACCCCTCTAGATATTAATTCCAGTCATATTCTCAATTTCATTTTTTAGACTATCATGGGCCCCATTAGTTCCTGGAGGCTACTCTCAGTGAGCATTAAGATAAGGATATTCTGATATGGTAACATGAATAATTGTCGTAAAGCATTTAAAATCAGTAAAAGGCAGTAACCTAATAATAAATAAGATACCTGTTTTTCCAGCACCACTTTCTCCTGAGATGATAATACACTGGTCCAAATTTTTATCTCGCATTGATCTGTAGGCACCATCTGTGATTGCATATCTGGAGACAAAAAAAAAAAAGATGTTTACTTTTATAATATATAACTGGATGCATAGCAGATATTTATACTTTTATATAACTGGAGGCGTAAAACAAGTTATTTACATGTATTTTAAAGCTGAAGACAGAGATCGGAAGATGTTTCATTAACATGTTATACTAGCTGTACCCGCAAAACATTTGCAGCACTTTTTAAAATACTAATAACTATGAATTAACCTCAAAAATGTTTATATTTTACTTATAAATGTACCTTAAATAAATAAACTTTACTTTTAGGTGGTCCTGAAAGGAACTTTTTTATTAAAACTCATGCTAGCAAGCGAACTCAAGCTAATTGTAAAATTTTCATTAGCCCTTTCAAGGACTTTCAAGATTCAAAATATGGTAGTGGCCCTAAAAAGGACCGTTAAGACACAATAAATGGTAGTGGCCCTAATAAGGAACGTTAAATACAATAAAAGGTAATAGCCCTAAAAAGGACTGTTAAATACAATAAAAAAGGTAGTTGACCTACAATGGACCTTTTAGATAAAATAACTGGTAGTGGTGTTTAATTACAGTTAAAATAAGTTTTTGTACAATTTCTACAATGTATTGCATCAAGACCTCTTTATACACAGGATTTTTAGAATTTTTTTCTCCATAGACTTTGACAGAATCAAAACTCATTGTTTTATTGCTGTGGATAGATTACTGAAAGATTTAATGGAAAGTGATGCATTATTCGAAGGGAAAGTTATTTTGATGGGAGGAGATTTCCGACAGCTTCTACCAGTTATTCTAAGAGCATCAATGGATTATATAGTAGGGACCTGTATTAACCAAAGCCATCTGTGGTCCAAATTGAAAAAATTGAAATTATCTAAGAACATGTTAACAAAGTCTAATGAAAAAGAATTTGCAGATTCATGAAATATTCTCTGTTGCTTTCGCAATTTATTAGATTCCAAGCGCCTTTTTTTTTTGCCTCAGATGATTCATCTGCTCTAGATTTCCTGACTATCTTACAATTATTTTTAAGTAAATCTGACATATTACAATTTTATGCTTTTACACAATTTTATAGAAAATAGAAATCTTTGATGGATAGAAATCTTTGATGCAAAGAGAAATAGACTAATTTATTTGTTTGCAATGAAAAAGACTAATTTATTTGTTTGCAATGAAAAAACCCCAATAACTCTTACATAAAACTAATAGGCTTAACAGCACAGAAAGACTGTCAAAAAGCAATAATTATTACCAACCACCAATAAACTGAGTAGAACAGACAGACTGTCGAAAATTCTTTGTAATTACTATGAAAAATATAATTGCAGATGATATATTTTTGTTGAGTATATTAGGAGTAGATTTCCCTTAGTTATGCACAGAATCATAGATAAAGATTTTTTTATTTTAAATAAAACTGACTATAGTTAGGTACTTTGATAAAAAATTCAAAATGTATATAACATGTCAAATCATACATAGATCAATAGAGCTCTAAAAATGCTTTAAAATGATACCTTGTTTAAGTATGTATGTCTTTTGGTTATTGAGATATTCAATTTCTTGTGCCGAAAAACAGGCCTTTTTTTACTATAGAAAAAGTCAAGAAAATTGTGGCCCGAATTTTGAGATTGGGCTACTAAAACTGACATAACTTTTGAACCATTTAAGCTAGCAGGCTCAAATTTTCACCACTGATAAATGATCCTATTTACTTATAAAATAAGGTCAATTAAACATATTTAAGTGATATTAGTCTATGCACTTAAAGAAAAACAAATACAAGTGCTATACAATTTTAGAAATGAAAAATACTGGAAAGCAGCAAAAACTAAATAAAAATGGTACAAGCCTACAATTTTCACCAAACATAAGTGGCTGCATGCATTTCATTTTGCAATGAAAAACAACTAAAATCATATTGGTTTAAAAATGACTAGCAAAAAAAATCATTATTATAAGGCAATATGATGAATAACTCAAAAAAAATTGCGGCCTGGGTTTTGAGATTGGGCTACTAAAACTGACACAACTTTTGAACCATTTAAGCTAGCAAGCTCAAATTTTCACCACTGATAAAGCATCCTATTGACTTTTAAAATAAGGTCAATTAAACATATTTAAGTGATATTAGTCTAGGCACTTAAAAAAAAAAAAATACAAGTGCTATACAATTTTAGAAATGAAAAATACTTGAAAGCAGCAAAAACTAAGTAAAAATGATACAAGCCTACAATTTTCACCAAACATAAGTGGCTGCATGCATTTCATTTTGCAATGAAAATCAACTAAAATCATATTGGTTTAAAAATGAATAACAAAAAAATCATTACTACAAGGCGAAAGGATAAAAATACTAAATTTACAAAGAAACATAGATTAAAAAATTCCAAGATGCATGCTTCAGTGCAAAAATAATTGTGCATATTTCATTGTTGAATGACAAAGCAAATTTTAAGAAATAATTAAGATTACTGCATGCAATTATACAAACAATAAATAGTCAATTTAAATTATGTATGTCATATTAAAAAAGTTTTAACACTTGACAAAACTGAAATTTTTTGCCAAATAAAATCATGGATTTAAATAAAATGTATTTCATTCTTAAATGAAAAACCACTTCACACATGTGATAAGAAAAGATATGTGAAAGAGCCAAATTTACAAAGCAATAAAAGAGAATAAGTCACCAGTGAAAATTTTTATATCATACGTTTCCCAGCAATTCATAAAAAAATTACATTGATACAGGTGTTTTTACAGCCTATGACTAAATCATTATTTAATGATAAAAGGAAATGATTAGAAAAAGATGCAAGGGCATTACATAGAATTAATTCAAGTTAAAAAAAATTAAATCATTCAGAACAGCATCTGTTAAAATACTTTCTAAAGTTAGTTTTACATCTTCGGCATCCTCTTCATTTTCATGCATTTTCCAGTAAGCTATTCTGATTTTTTTCCCTGGAGATGCTGACTTCATGATAATCTTTCCTTGAAAAAGGGTATCTTGTCCATCCACATTCCAGATGTGCTGAAAGCGAGCGCCTTCAATTTTGTTAGGATTTGAATCCAAGAGATCTTTTACTTTATTTTTTTGATAGGCACTTAAAGCTAGAAAGATTTTCTGCTCCATCAAATTAGGGACATTTTGTTCGAGCAGAAACTTTATCTCCTTGCCTACTCTTGATCTGTGTACCATGTCTCTCTTCTGCCCTTTTTCTTTTAATCTGTCACAGATGGCCGCTTCCATTTGACCTTTTCTCTCTTTACTGATTGTCCTTATTGTAGCACCTCTTTGGATCGAAAATTTAACAATGGCATCCTGCTCATCTGTGGGCTTTGTGCTTAGCCATTCTAATGTTTTATTCACTTGAAATTTTGCCTTTCCATCCAGAAAAGAAATGCTGGCAGTAGGGGCTCTTCGTGCTAGAGAGTCTATTATCCCCAATGTACGCTCAGCCCAAATGTTGTGGGCAGGAGCACTGGCTGCTTTGACCTTCAGTTCCTCTGTTGGATCTGCAAGATCGCCAACAAATAGCGAGACATTTGTCTATTTAAAACATTTGACGTGGCAGTGGCCACTAGATTTATTATTTCATTGAGTTGGACAAAATTTGTATTGTCGATTATTAACAATGCAGACAACGTGTCATCTAAAATAAGAGGCCAGTCCAAATGCATCAAATGTGGTGCTGATTAAATATTCTGGCTCAGCAGCAATTCTTTCAATGAAACTTACAGCTGTCTTAATTTGTTGTGCCTTAAATTAAAAATAAATTAAATTTTGAAATAACTAGAATATCAGTTTAATAAATAAGTATATTAAGTCTTGTCTATTTAAAAAATAGATTTACCATATCAAGATGATTTCTTTGACATTCAGATCCATATACAATGGCCATCCATGGCCCAGTCACCATTTTCCCCCAAAGTCCCAGCACCTGAAGTTGAGCCATCAAGATGTCATTCTTCAAGTCTTCCAGTATTGCACTTCTCAAAGTAGTTGTATTGTTGCAATACTTTTCTAGGTACTGAATGAGCAACTGCTTATGTCTGTACACCACTCC
Source organism: Bulinus truncatus (assembly GCA_021962125.1). Lineage (NCBI taxonomy): Eukaryota > Metazoa > Mollusca > Gastropoda > Planorbidae > Bulinus > Bulinus truncatus. The sequence goes on along the minus strand of JAGDYQ010000003.1, from coordinate 13,212,656 downwards.
AGATGAGTGAAACAGTATATGAAGCCTATTGCCCACATACCTAGGAAAAGTACTACATGGAAGTCCATTTTTCTTTAAGAAGGACTTGAAACCTGATGGGTCACCCTTGGCTTTGTATCTGAAAATTTAAATATATTATACATTGAATAGCATATAAAAATATGTAGAATTTATACTTAATTTACGTTTGTTTGGCTAAATAGTAAAATACTTACCTCAACTTTGAAATGGAGTAAAGAAGATTTGCTGCTTTACAGTCTGAACCATATGTCTTACTTGTGACTGCGTTCGTTTTGGTCAATTCTTTTCTGACTTCACTCGCTATTCCATCCAGTGGATGTAGATGACAGTGTAGCTCAAGCAGCTCAGTTTCAAGTACAACATTAAGTTGTGAAATAGCTGCATGATTAGCTGATGCTCTGTCAGTGAGGGTTGAAACAATTTTCCCACAGATTTGCCTTTTAACAGGGTCTTTATTGACAGAGTAAAAAACACTATATGTTTCAGCTAAGTCATCTAAAGTCTGCAAAATATGCTGAACGTAATCCTCTGCCTTACCTCCAGGTAGTTCTGCAATGCTAGCAGTCAAAATATTATTTTTTGTGCCAAAATGAATTTGGTTAATATGGCTACCTTTCAAAGAAGTAGCATCAAAAGCCAAAGTTGCACAGTCAGCCACAATCAAAGTATCAACAAGCTGAAGATCTGCAATAGCGCCCATTTCCCTGCTCATCTGAGCAATTGTTGATGCATTTGGCAGACTTTCAATTGTAACATTTGGACATAATGATGCACAAGCCGTTATAACCTTAGAAATAGAGTTTACTGGTACATTGCATTCAATGCAGCTGTAAATGATCAGCCGAATTTTAGAATGGAATTGCTTCTTGTTCTCTTTAGTAGACAAAACCTTCTTCAACTCTAATATTTCTTCGGTCAAAGACTCCATCTTTTCTCCATGCTGTAGACAGTGTAGTCATGGCTCTCAATTTTGGTTTGTAGCGCTGCTGCATACATTTTACCGGTGGCAATTTCTTTTTTCAATTTAGTGTTTTCCTTAAGAAGGAACTGACACTTCAAGTGTGACTTCTTCAAAGATTTATGAAGACTTGAGAGCACTTCTTCCAGTTGTTTTGTTTTCAACTGATACCTTGAAATTCTGGAGGTTTTTCTTTTAATTAAATCATTTACCCTCTTGACTTGGTAAGTTTTTTTATTCTTATCCTTTCTCTCATTTCAAATCTTCGTTCGAAGTTTAATTTTCTATTCACAGCCAACAGTTCACTGTTAGTCTGTCTTTTATATTTGCATGACTGGCAGTCTCTTTCAATCCTGGTTTTAACAGGAGAAATGAAGGGAGGATGCTTAGGCTGTAATGATGGTAATGTATGTTTCCTTTCAGGAAACTTGAATTCAGAATCAAAGAACTCCACAATGTTATTCCAATTGTTATGGATATTTCTTTTATAGAGCTTTACTTGTTCATTAATTCTAGATACTTTACTTTTTACAGAAGTAATATGGCAATTACTTTCTGCCATTGTCACTACATGCTCAGCTGTTTTACTAACATTTTTTCCTAGTTGCAGGAAAATGTAGAAAATAAATCCATTTGTGAATTTGCTATCTTTATGAGACTCAAGAAGATTCTCCATGTCCTTTAAATTCTTCAACTTTAGAGTATTTGTATTTTCCATTTTCCTGAAAATAAAATAAAAGAAGTTAATGTTTTAAAAAAGTTTCTGAAATAAATGTTTAACCTGAGTAAAAATCACTACTGTTATAAGGCTCCAATGAATATTTAAAAAAATTAAATTATAGCATAATTTTATTGATATATTAGACTTATTACTTATAGTAGTTTGACATAACACACAATATATTTCTACCAGATACTACTGTGGATAAAAATATTAGTGTTTTTATATTCAGAACACATACTAGATTAAAAAAAACGTAACTTTGTTAAAGGATGGCAGTTAAAAAATATTGATTTTGAAGGATTACTATGTATGGATTTAATGTTAAGATTAGCGCTGCCCGCGGTTGCCGTTATCGATAATAGGTAACTTTTATCGGCAAATAAGCGACTCGTCAAGAACACGGTTTTTTAATTTTTTGAGCAGTCAATCAACATAAAAATGATTAAATAAGATATTTAGAATATATTAACAGTTGATCGATCAATAAAAACATTGGGTCGCGACCTAATTAAAAAATAAAAGCAAAATTTATCTTACCTTATTTTGAAATGTTGATTCCTCAAAACGAAGATGGCGTAGTTAACAAAAAAATTCACACAGATTAACTTAAGGATAAGTTCTTTTAAAATTATGGCAAAGTAAAAATAAAATAATGAGTAAATTAAAGCGTTTCAGAAAATCACAGTACCACTGGTTCTAACTGTTGCCAAACATGGCTTATGTAGCATACGGAGATTTTCAAGGCTATTTCCGGGTCGTTTGGGCACGGATATCATAGTACCTAACTATAGTATAGAGATAATACTAAATTTTACATAATTTACAAAAAAGCCATAAACATGACATTAATCATCTAAAGATTTGCAAGGCTGCGTTGTCTTTGTTATATTTACTTGTCATTCACTGTTCGTGAATAATAATTATTACTACTAATACTACTATGATGTCGAGGATGTTATTGTTAACAACAGCGTTATGCAAAACGCAGCTAAAATCATTCTGATAATAAGAAAGACACCTTAAAAACATGAACTTACCTCATTATTTTATTAAAGTGGTCATATAGTTTTATCATTTTACGGCCCTACTTTTTAAAAAAAATATTAACTGTTTTAAGCAAGATGCATATGTTCTCGACTGATGAAGAGGCCGGCATTTGTTTGGTTTATTTCGCTTTTTGAATAGCCTCCCTTAGGTTTGATCGGTAGGCTAGGTTATTTTTGGTTTCGGTCAGATCCGATAATTTCATGATTTTATTACAATTTAAAGATGTAATATGTTGTAGAAATACACAAAAACAAACCAAAAAATATTTAAATGGAATTATTTTACATTTTGGCATTTGGCTTTCACGTTTAAAAACCGCAGAATCAATTCAAAACTGTAGATTTTTAAAAAACCTCTCGAATTGGTACGCTGGCAAGACGCCATTTTGAATTCTTGTTTTCCGCTTTCGATTTAACGCAGAATGGAAATGAAAAATATGATATATGATGATGATTACTAATTAGTAATAAAAAACTTGCTTAAGCAAATGTAAATGGAATTGGCTCTGCATATAGAAAGATGGTGAAGGGGAAGATCGGTTGCATGCAAGAATATTTGTCAAATGGTGTATGTGTGAAAGAGACGGTGTAGATGCAGAAACTGCTAACATAAAACACATTTATATTTTTTTTAAAATGCAAGATTCCCTTTTTTTACAGCACAATAAGGCCAATAGGTTCTGGTGAATTGTAAAATTTATTCATAATTTTTTTTAGCCAATGTATATTGTAAGAATTAAACAAAATTTTATTTTTCATCCAGTCCCTCTTAGTTCCAAAAAAGTCAGGTCTCCTGTTACGTTTGACTTGAGAATTTTCACCAAGGCCCTGAACCCAAGATATCAACAAGGATTCGGTGTTTTAATCCACTCAAAAACAAATCTAATAATTACATAAAATAATATTTAATTTAGTTTGATTGGCATTAAACACTGACAACATGGTTTGAATACAAAGAATGTTCAAGACTTTATAACTATTAATTTAAAAAAAAAACATGGAAAAATAGCACAATGGTCAGCTAATGACAACAGTCAGCTATGACAAGTCAGCTATGACACGTCAACTATGACAAGTCAGCTATGAAAAATGACAGCTATGACAACAGTCAGCTAATGACAAGTCAGCTATAACAACTGACACTATGACAACAGTCAGCTATGACAACAGCCAGCTTTGTTGCAGACCCGTAGCGTGAAAATTCTACAGCAGGGGCCAGTCATTCTACAGCAGGGGCCAAGCAATAGCAGGGGTCCAGGAAATAAATTTTACTAAGTAGAGCAAACAAGCAGAGGGGGCCAGACAAAATATAGGTAGGGCCCAGCCCCCCCCCCGCACGCTACGGGCCAGCTTTGATGACAAGTTATCTTTGACAATAGTCAGCCACTGGGAGAGTACATTTGTTGCAGTTTTAACTTGAGCCAGTTCAGATGTAATAATAATAATAAAAACCATATCATTTAAATCTTAGGGTATTGCAATAGGTCTATTTGAAGAAGCAAAGTAACTGAAGTATAATATATTTAAATGTATATAACTGCTTGTATAACTTAAAATATAACCCGCTCGAGAGCTATTTGATACTATTTTCTCAATACTAATATACATTCTTTAGCCTTGTCTTCTAACCGTCTACTTTGTTTTTCCAGTTCTGGAGAAAATCAATAAGTTTCGTCTTTCTGACACAACTTCAGGGACTCTCAAAGACATCCAACTAAAGGGGCGTGGCGAAATGTTTAGTTTAATTATGGAATATTTGTGGAAATTACAGTAAATATTTGATAATGTTAAAAAAAAAGTATATATGATAGCTCGGGATACGAACGTAATTCATTCCAGAACTCGGTTCTTAACCGAATCGTCCGTAACCTAAACACTGAAATCAATGAAATAAACACAAACCGTTTCAGGATGAAAGAATCATTCGTTCTTTTTTTTTTTTTTGCTAACTTCTGATTGGTTAACTGGCAAATCGCAAAGAATATTTGTACTTTACGTACCAATTAATACTACTACTTTACGTACCAAATAACACTTGTACTTTACGTACCAATTAATACTACTATTTTACGTACCAAATAATATTTGTACTTTACGTACCAATTAATACTACTACTTTACGTTCCAAATAATACTTGTACTTTACGCACCATATAATACTTGTACTTTACGTACCATATAATACTTGTACTTTATGTATCAAATAAAGAGAAAGCAAACAACGGTTACTAGCTACTCATCTTCAGACAACTGCTCCTACTTTAATGTCTTTAGCTGTACTGCGTGGCTTTCGTTTAAACTTTACGTGATCAGTTGTCTCCTACGATAAAACTCTCTCTCCGTCCCTCTCTCCCTCCCTCCTTCTCCCTCCCTCTCACTCCCTCCTTCTCTCCCTCCCTCCTTCTCTCACTCCCTCCTTCTCCCTCCATCTCTCCCTCCCTCCCTCTCTCTCCCTCCCTCTCTCCCTCCCTCTCTTCCTCCCTCCCTACCTCTCTCTCTTTCTCTCCCCCCTTTATTTTCTCTGGTCTTAGTTCGTAACCCGCGACACTGTTCGTCATACGATACCAAAAATTTCAAATTTATTGTTCATAACCCGAAATAGATATTAAAAACAAAATCTGCAAAATGTTTTCAAGTAACAAAAAAACTTAGAACCGATGTCGACATTTGAATATTGGCGGCCATTACAGAAAAAAATACAATACTAGTATATGACTTCAAAATATGTGTTCCCAGTGATCATTTGAAAAGGAATCTTGATGCTTATGAGACATCATTCTGAGTGAAGCAGACAGACAAGTGAACATAATTTAATATTGATGAGTGCATGAATATTGGTCAGGAATACAACAATTCATTACAAAGTAAAGTCGGAAACTTTCAATAAAAAAAGGAATGTTTGTATTGAGGACTGTTTGTATTATTTAAGACTTTATTCCGGAGGGCTGATAAATAATAGAATATATAAAGCCTTAGCCAAATAAAAAATTTGTCTAAAAGTGCACGCCACTTGGTACCAATATGTGAATCTGTTCCAACCCTTACTTTGATTGAACTCGACAGGAAACAAACAACTTCAGATGACGTTCCTATATCTCTGCCATGTTATAGTTTCTTATTTGTTTATATACACACGGGAATACGTTCATCAATAACTTAAAGTTTAGTTCCGAGTAAACAGAAAATAATGTATAAAGTGTTACAACAACGAGTGAGCTTTGTTTCAGGAGTCAGCGTTGTGTAGTTACAGCCAAATACTTTTAATTGTAGCCCTACTTTTGACAGATATTAGACGGGGTTGGATAGACAGCTTTAGGGGGCCCACATGTAGAACTAATTTGTTTGCAATAGTTTACAATAATGTTTTTAAACAACTATATAAGAGATGGTGCGCCACTCGGGGCATTTTCTGAGTGGACTGTCTGCCTTCCCATGATTCATGACACATTTAAAACCCCTGCCTTCCCATGATCCATGACACATTTAAAACCCCTGCCTTCCCATGATTCATGACACATTTAAAACCCCTGCCTTCCCATGATCAATGACATTTAAAACCACTGCCTTCTCATGATCCATGACACATTTAAAACCCCTGTCTTTGCATGCTACATGACGAATTCACAGTATAGGCCTACCAGGTAAATGTATGATAAAATATTTCCTTATTTCTTATCAGTCAACTTATATCAAAGAATAATAAGAAGGCAAGATTTTAAGTCAGTAAAACCGCGTGCTACTTAAGCACAGTTGGCAGGGTTATTTTTGTTTCAATATGACCCATTTAATAATAACCCATGGACTTAAAAGAATCACGTAAAAATGTTTCAAGATGTCAGTTGATAGATGCAGGACATTCCGCATCCATTTTAAATTAAAACTTCGATTCAAAAATGTTTGCAGTTTACACGTTTACAAATACTTTCCAGCTTTTCAACGTTCTAAAATAAATCATCCATGTCTTTCTACGTTATGCGTTATAATACGAAATGATAAGTAGAGTAATTGTTCCACACATTGTATAGAAGGCTGAAATACTTGAACGACATCTCGAGACTTGAGTCGATCGGGAAAAAATTGCAGTCAGCACCAATTCTCTAAAGAGCAATTAATATATAGATCAGTGACGTTCTGCCATGGCTAGGACGTCACTAAGAAATGCAGGGCGTGGTCCGTAGCGAGGATGCAACAAGTTGCGACTGTGAGATGGCTGTGTGGCAGGAGCAACAAATGGAGGTTATCGATGTCAGAATAAGCTGGAACCCGGCGGAACTGCAGACGATGAAAATTATAGCTGGTGACTTGACAAGAAAATGTATTTACGCTGAGATAAACTGTTTCTGGATGTCAAACAGTGGACGGTTCTCAAGTTATTGGCGCCAATATGAATAATGTAAAAATCGCTTCTCATATTTGGTGATTCTGTTTGAAGAATGAAACTTGTTTTTAAAGTTTATCCCTAGCTACATTCTAAGTATGACCATCTGGATCAATAATATAGATAATAATTTTAAAAAAGACGAGATTTACTACAATAAATGTTTAAACTTGTTTTTTAATCATGGTAGGCACTGTATAAGTAGGATGGTATCCCATGATAGGGGCACTGTAGTGTTGTTTTAGTCCTAGGTCATATTTTAGTTTCAGTTTTTATTTAGTTTTTTCTGTAATAATTTTAGTTTTCGTCTAGTTTTAGTCTTGCTTCTAATTTTAGTTTTAGTTTTAGTTCTCGTTGACGAAAAGTCAACATTTTCGTCAACGAAAGTTTTAGTTTTAGTTTTCGTCAACGAAAACAACACTAGGGCACTGTATAAATAGGATGGTATCCCTTGATAGGGGCGCTGTATGGGTAGGATGGTATCCCATGATAGGGGCACTGTATGGGTAGGATGGTATTGAATAATTGGATTTCTCAAAACTCACTGGTAAGAGCATAGGTACACAACCTGTGACCCGGTTAGAGCCAACAATCAGGCTTTACAGGAGATAAACAGGGGTGTGACAACTTAAGAGGTAAATAAATTTAGTTTTAGTTTATATACTTTTTAGAAAAGTATAGAAAACCATATGTATGGTTATTTAACTATTACGAAGGTGTGGTGAATTCAATTTTCAACACTTTAAAGAATAAAATAAAAAATCTAATAAAAATATAGAGAGAGACTGTTGCCATAATAGAAGTGTGGCGCCAAATTGTAAATCTTGCATTTATAAAATATGTAAATCAAAGGGGAGGGAGGGGGGGCTATATCTTTAATAGTGTGTTTGGCGAGAGGTTGTTTTTTTATGTCAAACATTTAAATATAATGGACAGCGCCATAGCTGTCATGGCAACCAACAGACATTGATTAGCCTGTGTGTGTAAGTAAATTTGTGTTAACGTGTGCGTGTGTGTGCTTGCGTGTTATAACTGAGTGTATGAGTGTCTATATTCAATATGCCTATTTCGCATTCCTCCATTGTAACCTTTCAGTGTGAGTTCTTTTAAACGAAATGGAAAAAAAAAATCAACAGTGCGACATTTTCAAAACGCCCCACCCTCTCGGTGAGGCGGATGTTTGGGGAGGGGAGGGCACTACTTTTTAATCTTCAGTATTACCTGTGTAATTATACAGGTATATAGTAGGAAAGTAGGATGATAGTTATATAACTGCCAGGTGCAATGCAAATAAAGAGAACAATTAAAATATTAGATATAAAGTATCATGTCCTCTCATGTTTGTTGTGTGTCAGCCATCTTGGAGTATTCAGAGCCCCGGTCTGCCAACGTGGCAGGTCTATGAATGATGTGGACAGTAAACAACAGAAATGGTGGCAGGTCTATGAATGATGTGGACAGTAAACAACAGAAATGGTGGCAGGTCTATGAATGATGTGGACAGTAAACAACAGAAATGGTGTCGATAATGTTCAGAAGATTTTTTTTGTTTGTTTCTCTCTTGTTTAATTTGACACTGATTTTCAAATGTATCAATGGGAAGAACTTCGAAATGTCATTTATTGTCAAATGTATCAATGGGAAGAACTTCAAAATGTCATTTATTGTCAAATGTATCAATCGGAAGAACTTCCAAATGTCATTTATTGTTAAATGTATCAATGAGAAGAACTTCCAAATGTCATTTATTGTCAAATGTATCAATGGGAAGAACTTCCAAATGTCATTATCTTTTTTTTTTTAACAAACTCGAACAATCCCAGAAAGCTGATTAAGAAAGAACTATTTGTATAAAAATAACGAAAGTCTTGTCTATCTGAAAATGATATGCCAGCTCGTCAAATACACTTTCATTAAGTATGTAGGATGGGTGGTCGAGAGGTGTAGAACGCTCGACTGTCGACCGTAGGGTCCCGGGTTCGAACCTCAGTGAGAACATTATGATTTGTTCAGGTACTGGTGAAAGTCGTCCAAGTCCACCCAGCTTTAAATGGGTACATGACTTTAAAGTTGGGGCATTAAAGGCGGCTTGGCATTCTGCTAGCATTAATATTCCGTGGCTAGTAAAACAGATAAATTCTACACTTCATCTGCCACTGTGAGCCCTTTGGGGGACTTAATTTACTACTAAAGTGTGTAGGAGAATACAAACAAGTTTACATTTGTGTGAAATATATGTTATGTGTGTGTGTCATAAAATAATTGTTTGTTTGTTTTTAAATGCATGTAATAAGTATGTAACTTCTAAAGTTCTAAAGTGAGAGTAAAATGGCGATATTAATCCCAAACGATGAACATTACTGGGTGAAGTGCAACGAAGACGGGCCGAAAGTTTTGTTGGTGTATTGTTGTTTTTTGTTTTGTTTGTTGTTGTTGTTGTTTTGAGCTGTACATAAGGCCACTAAATACAGTGGCGTACCTGGCGGTGGGGGGGGCGGTGGGTGCGATCCGCACCGGGTGGCACTTTTTATTACTTTTTAGGGGGGGGGCGGCAAAAATGTATAGATTAAATTGAAATACCTAAATGAGAGGGCGGCAAAATCGTCTTCCGCCCTGGGCGGCCGATACCCACGCTACGCCGCTGACTAAATACCTTCTACATCAAATCTAGTTTTTAGAGGAATAACTATCCTTTGTTTTTTCCGGGTTTGTAATTGACCAGACCGGCTAATTAATTAGTTTTTGACACAAAATATATGTATATATCTCCCCATCTTTATCGTAATGTTACGCTGTTAGTTAAATGACTATAACCAGATCAGACAAGATTTAAAAAAGGAAAAAAAAAAACTCGTACACAGAAATTGTCACGTCCACAAAAAATTGCATCAGCGATATGACCTTGAAACAATAGGATTGGCATTTTTTAATTCTTATGTATGACCTTGAATGATACAATTAGTGAACATCTGTGTGTATTTTTTTTTTTGGGATGGGAAGTTGGGGGGGGGGGGGAACAAGACTTACGTGTGGGCGAAGTGTTACGAAATATGACAGGTGAGCATGGGTTGACATACGTCATTAGCTGTAGCACGAGAAAAACACGTGTTTGGCATTGTTGTTGATTAAAAAATATATCGGTATCGGTATCTGTATCGGTAAAAATGCTGGGGGGAAATATCGGTATCGGACTATCGGTAAAAACGCATATCGGTCGCTCCCTAATAACAGCATTGAAAAACCATTTACATATCCCCACCACAGAAAGGTGGTTGCTGTAACTATTATGAAGGGTTGGGTATGAATGATATTCCAACCTGTAACGTGTACTGCTCTGATTAGACTCACATCATCAACACCACCACCACTGAGTCATACCAGACATGACAGGTTGACCAACACCAAGAGCGTATGAAATCATGAAAAAACAATCGGTCAGTATTAATGGTTTCCTCCATTACCAGTGCAGCTAGATAGTAGGACAATGTGTCCCACTTAGGTATCTGCGTGGCTTGACTGAACGAAGCCATATTTCACGATAACCCCCACTACATACACACACACACACACCCCCAAAATAAATTAAATAATCTTTTTGTAAGATTGTTCAAGTCATTGTGTTATGACAGGCTTACAGGGGAGGGCATGGATGGGGAAAATAGAAGCACATAGTTTAAAAAGCAAACCGTTTTTGGATTAACTGAAGTTAATCTTTTTGAAATGAATTACAAAAAGATTTCATCAACAGACAGTGTTCAATAGTTTAGATGTCTCATTGATTTCATCAACAGACAGTGTGCAATAGTTTAGATATCTCATTTATTTACTTTTTAATCACGTAGGGTTGCGCGTTTAATTTGATTGGCTGAAATTAATGACATACGATCTCTGTTTGAAATTTCCGACACTGTAAAATAAACGGCATTGATTGGTTGTCTGTGTTGCAGGTCACCATGCCCAGCTTTGTTTACTGTTTATTTATTTTGAATGTGTCACTACTTCACGGACCTACATATCCACAAACAAACCGAGTTAAAGGTTTTAAAAGCTTATCTTTCTGAAACATAATTTAAAGATATTTGCAGTTAGCTTCACCTTTCAGTCTGTCTGTCTGTTCGTCCTTTCGAGTCTAAGAAAATGGAAATTAGATGCGATGGGCAGACCAATCCTATGTTGGTGGGCAGACCAATCCTATGTTCGTTAATCAAGCAGTTTTAGGTTTATTTATTTTACAAGGTTAAGTTGTTATTTCTTGTGTTCGTAGTATGTAACAATGAGTAAGGTATATACCTGAATTGAACTGACTTACATGTGTGGAGGCAACTCGTAAATGTTTCTACTTCTGTACTCCTCGATGACTGCGTGGGTGTAGAGAGGCAACTTCTCGTATGGGTTGACAGATACCACAACATTGCCAATGTAGGTCTGTGGACACAGAGATGGCGGTACATTACACATTACTGTGACAGAGACATACTGTACATTACACATTACCGTGGCAGAGACAGGCTGTACATTATACATTACTGTGACAGAGACAGACTGTACATTATACATTACTGTGACAGGGACAGACTGTACATTATACATTACTGTGACAGGGACAGACTGTACATTATACATTACTGTGACAGAGACATACTGTACATTATACATTACTGGAGTAGAGGGAGAAGTGTTTAGCCCTTGGCCAAGGAAGTAAGATGCGTCCATACGAACACCTGGTAAGTGGGCCTGATTCTAATCCCCCATAGTGGACCTGATTCGGACCCCCCCCCAGTGTGATGTATGCCCTGACTCGTGTCCTCCAGTGTGGGCCTGTTTCGCCCCCCACCCCTTTCTAGTATAATTCAACGGCTGACTCAGGTCTCTCCCTATGTGAGTCTGACTCGTGTCCCCGACCGTGTGGACGTGACTCGTGTCCCCGACCGTGTGGACGTGACTCGTGTCCACGACCGTGTGGACGTGACTCGTGTCCCCGACCGTGTGGACGTGACTCGTGTCTCCGACCGTGTGGACGTGACTCGAGTCTCCGACCGTGTGGACGTGACTTGTGTCTCCGACCGTGTGGACGTGACTCGTGTCTCCGACCGTGTGGACGTGACTCGTGTCTCCGACCGTGTGGACTTGATTCGTGTATCCGACCGTGTGGACGTGACTCGTGTCTCCGACCTTGTGGGCGTGACTCGTGTCTCCGACCGTGTGGACGTGACTCGTGTCTCCGACCGTGTGAACGTGACTCGTGTCTCCGACCGTGTGGACGTGACTCGTGTCTCCGACCGTGTGGACGTGACTCGTGTCTCCGACCGTGTGAACGTGACTCGTGTCTCCGACCGTGTGGACTTGACTCGTGTCTCCGACCGTGTGGACGGGACTCGTGTCTCCGACCGTGTGGACGGGACTCGTGTCTCCGACCATGTGGACTTGACTCGTGTCTCCGACCGTGTGGACGTGACTCGTGTCTCCGACCGTATGGACGTGACTCGTGTCTCCGACCGTATGGACGTGACTCGTGTCTCCGACCGTGTGGACTTGACTCGGCTCCCCCTTTGTGGTTCATGGCCTGACTCACTTCCTGACTTTATCAGGACCTAACTGACTCACCACTGACTAGCACCGATAATAAAACACGATAGTCAGCCGTAGTTCATGTGCACAGTCATAAGGGAAACTGCAAGAGGTCCGAGGCAAATACAGAAAGTGTTAAGAGTGACACTGATGCTACAGGACCAGGTCAGTAAGTCTAAGACTGAAGTAGCCGTAGTAGACCTTGACTTAGGCGTGTAGTGGAGTTCGGTTATATGTGCTCATGTTGGTCTGGGCTGTCTGTGCAGCGGCGTTACGTGATATGTGTTGGCCTGGCCTGTCTGTGCAGCGGCGTTACGTGATATGTGTTGGCCTGGGCTGTCTGTGCAGCGGCGTTACGTGATATGTGTTGGTCTGGGCTGTCTGTGCAGCGGCGTTACAAGATATGAGTAGACCTGGGCTGTAAAACAATGAATGGTGACCTTACCAACTTCAATAGAAGTTCTTCTACTTTAGTATTACTTGGGTCAAAATATCAAAAGATGTATTGAAGGCCCCGAGCCCTATTTTGACGACATTAAGAGATTCGCAAAACTATTACGATGGAATTGAAAGTTTCACGATGTTACAATTCATGCAGTAAGAGAATTTAGTCCCAGTGATGTTTGCTCGAGTTGCGCGTGTAGAAACAAATATTTAGACGCATTATGTACAATAGTAGTTCTATACTCAGGGATAGTTACTTCAAGTTTTACAAGTTTTATAGAAAATAATTTACTACTGATCTAGGGGTTTGTGAGGCACTGATCTACAGGTTTGTGAGGCACTGATCTACAGGTTTGTGAGGCACTGATCTACAGGTTTGTGAGGCACTGATAAACAGGTTTGTGAGCCACTGATCTACAGGTTTGTGAGCCACTGATCTACAGGTTTGTGAGCCACTGATCTACAGGTTTGTGAGCCACTGATCTACAGGTTTGTGAGCCACTGATCTACAGGTTTGTGAGCCCCTGATCTACAGGTTTGTGAGGCACTGATCTAGGGGTTTGTGAGCCACTGATCTACGGGTTTGTGAGCCACTGATCCACAGGTTTGTGACCCACTGATAAACAGTGTGCTGTACATCGGAAAGAAATATAAAACTAGTTTACTGCGGAATTAGATTCTTGCCAGCAGTAATATATCACGTCTATTCCTGACAATGTCAAGATGATGACAAGTGTCATTACCTCAAAATGTCAAGTGCTCAAGGCTAATCAATAGTAGCGTCCTTATCTTATTGCAAGGATAATGGAGGAAAAATATACAAGTAAAATGGAGGAAAATATGACTTATTCCACTCAGATTAACCTCAATAGTTTTCTACATCGTGTCTAAAGATATACATTTCAAGTGGAGTTGACCTGCTCAATTCACATAGACATGCGCAGTATACAATAATAATTACAATGAATGGTTCTCTCCAGTTGAGCGACAGGTGGAGAATGTTGAAGTATTTCAAAAAACATTTCTTTTTGTCGTAAAAGAGAAACAAGTTGTAATTATGTAAACATTGATTACACTGGAAAACAAAAAATAATTTATCGTGGATTTCTGGTACCCATCATCTAATCGTACTCAATTTACACACGCTGATTTTTGAATATTTTGTCTCTATCAGCCTCCAATTTTAAGAAATCCGCAATCTTAATTTTTTTATTATAGTTATAATACTCCAATATGTATAAAAATTAAATTTTTAAACCATATATTTTCTTTTGCGGTTAATGTAAAAAAAATATAAAACACAAGCATGAAATCAGTTCTAACTAATAAAATTATATGTAAAAAATATATTCCATTTAAAGTCAAATGCATGTGTAAAATGTTTAAAATGTTCATGGTTTGAATTTCTTGGCTGTGGACTTCCGCTTGTACTGAGTACTTGGCAAGTCGTGTTGTAGAGTCCAACAGTAGTCAGCTAACATCGCTGCACTCCACCGGCCCTGGTAGCGTGACTCCATCATGGAAATGTCCTGGTGGAAGTGTTCGCCATGTTCATCGCTTACTGCGCCCAGGTTTTCTGGGAAGAAGTCTAGATGTGAATCGAGTAAATGATGCATCCCAGGTGTTTGTAGGCACTAATGCATTTCTTTACAACTGTTTCATAGTCGACAGACTTCTTATTTCCAAGAAAATTGGTTACGACTGACTTGAATGCCACCCACGCATCTTTTTCAGGATGACTTAAAGTGTTTTGAAAGTCTTCATCGGCCATGATTTTTCTTATTTGTGGACCTATGAAAATACCTTCCTTGACTTTAGCATAACTGAGCTCTGGAAACTTGTTGCATAGGTATATAAATGCATCCGATTTGATGTCTAATGCCTTGACAAAGTTCTTCATCAGTCCTAATTTTATATGAAGCGGTGGCATGAGAATTTTGTCACGATCAACCAACGGTTGATGAAGAACGTTTTTGTTTCTTGGTTGCATTCTGTCTCTGATCGACCAATTCTTTTTTGTATAGTGGTGCTTCTTATCTCGGCTGTCCCATTCGCATATGAAGCACATGTACTTCGTGTACCCTGTCTGCATTCCCATCAAAATAGTTATTACTTTTAGATCGCCGCAGATATTCCAGTTGTACACGCGATAACGTTATTGTTTCCAACAGTTCCGACATGTTTTCATATGTCTCTTTCATGTGGGCAGAATATCCAACTGGTACTGAAGCATATTTGTTTCCATTGTGCAACAATACTGCTTTTAAGCTAGTCTTTGACGAGTCAATGAACAGTCGCCAATCTTCAACAATGTGTTCGACACCAAGACATCTCATAAGGCCGTCAACATCTGTGCAGTGGCAAATACTGCCTGTCACATCAAAGTATTGAACAAGTTGTTTATGCCTGTGACGAAAGTTTGCTGTAGCTGTACCTGGTGCAAGCAAATTAAATTCATTTAACCGTAAACCAAGAAGTTCAGCTTGGCCTTTTGTTAGCACCAGATCTCGCACAAGGTCACAAAGTTCAGCATAATTCATCAAATGAATTCCTTCTCCGGCAGCTTTATAGTCAGGGTCTGAGTCACCGGCACAAGATGGAACATCACTTTCTTCATCCTTCTCTTCGTCTATTGTGTATTCTACAGGCGATTGTGGTACTGGACAATTGACAGGATCGTGTGGAATTGGGTTTGAAACTGATGGAACGTTTGGGTAATTGACAGTTGTACGAGTTTTATAACAAATTCCATTGATGTTTGCCAAACAAAAATAACAATCTGTGGAGTGATTGCTTTGCTCACGCCATATCATAGGAACTCCGAATGCCATGTAGTTGTTTTTCTTTGCCTTCCTCATCCAACCATGCAAGTTGCATGAACATGTCGAACAGATGAACTGTGGTGCCCACGACTTACCACAATCCACCTTTGAGTCAAAATAAAGTTGATAAGCTTTCTTCAGCAACGGCGTGAAAGTCTTCTGATGAGGCTTGTTTGTGAAAAAGTCGCACGCATAGCAAAACAGATCCGGTGAATTTACGCATCCTCTGTCGCCATATTTTAAACAACTTGCAATTGCCACATTCACTGCTCCTTTTATGAAGTCTGAAACTGCAACGTAATCAAATTCTAAGACAATGCGCAATTCATAACACAACAGCAACACTCACCCTACAAACATCTGACATCATCAGAAAAAAAAAGAACATTGCCAATATACATATATAATTACGAGGTATGTGTGTTTGTGAACATGTGTGTACGCGCAGGTGCGTGCGTTTGTGTGCATAAAATTATGCTGTCAGCAGTCTATTCCTGTTTGGGCGCATACAAAACTTTGTTCGGCAATATCGTAATAATTTGAGCTGATAGAGCAAAATGATTTACAGATTCAAAATCAGCATCAAAAACTGATTCCGAAAACGTTAATGACATATAAGAAATCCAAAACTTGTTTACCAGTGTTATCAATCCTTAATTAAATTTTGTCGCCATCCACGTGAAATCCGTCGCGACACTTACATATTGAGAAGCACTTCAATATTAAGATCCTATATCCGAAATGCAATCCAGCCATCCACTGTACCGTAATCCTGTTTAGACATTATGATTGTAAATCAATCACCGTAACAGTAATACTGGTGTGCAGGTTACTGTCATTGTCAAGAGCACTGCCGCACCCATGGAACATGACCGTGTCAGGGTCAGTCTGACAGACGAGCGATGAGCAAAAATAGTAACCTGGTCATCAGTGCAGACGTGAAGCAGTAGAAGTAATAGTGACAGTAATAAAGGTATACTAACAATTATGAAGTTATACTGAAAGCAATAATGTAACGGAAGTAATACTTACATAAATCTGTTGGTGCTGGAACCTCTTTTCCAAGTTGTCAATGAATGCCTCTTCTGTCATAGGGTCCAGAAGGACGGCATCGCTGACCCCTACATTGTTCTCAAAGATCTGGAGTGTCCCCAGGTGAAGGGCCATTCTGTAGCCAAAAAGACAAATAACGGTGACATCTATCAATCTTTATAAATAAACGTTTTGGTCTAGAATTATTTGTTGAATAAAAGTCAATTATTGAATGAAACTAAATGTAATCAGTTGAAATCAATTTAGTTTCACTGAGGTCTTCGGTACAAATAACTCCAATGACTATAAAATACAGCAAATTAGAACTTTCGAATTAAGATGTAACTATAATATATAAAAGAGAGAGAGAGAGAGAGAGAGAGAGAGAGAAAGAGAGAGAGAGAATAATTAAATAATGAAACTATCCACAAGTAATGTCCCACAAAGCTGCTATACATATTATATATACAGGGTTGCCTTAGGCCGATTTGCCCGATTGCTCCAAATTGGGCCTCGCGCCTGGCAGGGGCCCCGCAATTAACGTTTGGCATCACTATCAGACATGTTTTTGTAACAAAAATTAGAAGGGGGGCCTTGCAAGCATCCGTTCAATTGGGCCCCGCAATTCGTAATATATATATATATATATATATGTGTGTGTGTGTGTGTGTGTGTGTATACATCCCCCGTATATGTACATCAACAAATGAAAAAAGGGAAGGCGGGGTGGGGGGTGCAATTGACGTCACAAATACGTAATTCAGCCAACAGGTGTATACGTCAGTAATCATCTTCAAGTAACTCTGATTGGAATTTGTTTTGTGCATAGGTATCTGACGTAGGCAGTTGTCGGTCTGTGGCGGGGACAGGCTAATAGAAAAACCAAACAAGCTCCAATCCATATCAGTAAATATACAAAGTACAAGGAACACTCCCATTGTTGTTATTGTTGTTTACATTTAACAAGATTCTTGGAGCTCATGTGGAAAGGCTGGAGAAGTCATTTACATTCAATGTACTCTAAAACATAATCTCTTTCGTCTTCTCTGACTGTCTCTTTATCTGAATTATATTATCATTGAAATTGTACAACGAAGGGAGGAAATTAGATGCTCTACAAAGCTTGAATATGAATGGCCGAATTGTTGACTGAGTGATCTACTGACTGGCTGGGTGAATAATTTATTAGTTAACTTATTATGATTGAATCGCTATTTGACTGAGTGATTTTCTTACTGGATGAATGAATGATTCATTAGTTAATTTACAAAATCATTCAAAAGTTGATAATTGACTGGATGACTTGTCTGACTGTTTCACTGAAAGATTGGCTGGCTTTGAGTAGTAGACTGTTTCACTGAAAGATTGACTGGCTGTTCCTTTGACTAGTTGACTATTTCACTGAAAGACTGACTGGCTATTCCTTTGACTAGTTGACTGTTTCACTGAAAGACTGACTGGCTATTCCTTTGACTAGTTGACTGTTTCACTGAAAGACTGACTGGCTATTCCTTTGACTAGTTGACTGTTTCACTGAAAGATTGACTGACTATTCCTTTGACTAGTTGACTGTTTCACTGAAAGATTGACTATTCCTTTGACTAGTTGACTGTTTCACTGAAAGATTGACTGCCTATTCCTTTGACTAGTTGACTGTTTCATTCTATGAAATATTTTTGTTTCTATACCCAGTAACAAAAAAAAATATTAACAGCTAAAAATGACGCACTTTGATATCAGCCCTGGCTTTCAATTCTGCCCCCCACAACCCCGCCCTACCATTCCCTAAAGCCTCTGGTAGAAAGTTAAAATTAGCTCACGTGAGCTAAACAGGGTATGATAGAGTTATGTGCCCCTTCTAGCCCGGCACGAAAATAACAAATGCCTTTTTGTAGGCCAGTGAGAATGCCACAGCGGTAACCCACAGATAGAACTTCGCTTCACAAGGGAGATAAACGGAAGAGTATAGTAACGCAATGTTACCTATATATACGTGAGAAGATACAGAATGACGGATGGGAGGGGGTGGGGAGGTGGTAATTTTTATTCGGATGTTTTTTTTACTTACATGTTTTATAATATAAAAAAAGGTAAGTTCCCTTAACAGTACGAGGTTAACGGGACAGATGAAGTGTAGAATTCATCTGTTTCTATAACCTCAGCATATGAAGGGGTTGTGTGGTAAGCACAACTTCCCCAACTGAAGTCAGTTAACCCATCGAAGATCGAACCCAGGACTCTAAGGTCGACAGCCGAGTATCTACACCACTCGACCATCCGTCCCACGTTTTAAAGTAAATGTATCCGTTAATAAATAGAAATAAACATTGGAAACATATCAAAGATATTTGAGAAAAATATTTAATCACACTATACACAGAAATTTGAGAGATTTAATGTAATCACACTTAACACAGAAATTGGAGGCCCCTGCATTTTGACATTCGACATCATGAGATGAGATAATGTACTCAATATTTGATGTAAAAAAATGTTTCAGGGCCTCCCTCAAGCTGGGGCCCGGGTAACTTACGAATCTGGACCCCCTCCCACCTCCCTAGTTACGCCTCTGCATTTAATGTAATCACACTAAACACAGAAATAAGAGACATTTAATGTAATCACACTAAACACAGAAATAGGAGACATTTAATGTAATCACACTAAACACAGAAATAGGAGACATTTAATGTAATCACACTAAACACAGAAATAGGAGACATTTAATGTAATCACACTAAACACAGAAATAGGAGACATTTAATGTAATCACACTAAACACAGAAATAGGAGACATTTAATGTAATCACACGTAACACAGAAATAGGAGACATTTAATGTAATAACACTAAACACAGAAATAGGAGACATTTAATGTAATCACACTAAACACAGAAATAGGAGACATTTAATGTAATCACACTAAACACAGAAATAGGAGACATTTTATGTAATCACACTAAACACAGAAATAGGAGACATTTAATGTAATCACACTAAACACAGAAATAGGAGACATTTAATGTAATCACACTAAACACAGAAATAGGAGACATTTAATGTAATCACACTAAACACAGAAATAGGAGACATTTAATGTAATCACACGTAACACAGAAATAGGAGACATTTAATGTAATAACACTAAACACAGAAATAGGAGACATTTAATGTAATCACACTAAACACAGAAATAGGAGACATTTAATGTAATCACACTAAACACAGAAATAGGAGACATTTAATGTAATCACACTTAACACAGAAATAGGAGACATTTATGACACAGAAATGTTAACAGCCACAGAGAAAATTACATTAGGAAGTCCATGTACTAATAACAGGTATAGAGAAAATTACATTAGAAAGTCCATGTACTATTAGCAGGTATTAGTATATGAGGGCCGACGAAAATGAACGCTTCTTCACTATAGCAAGTGTAAATATGGTATCAATATAACTATCAAATATCGTATCAATATAACTATCAAATATCGTATCAATATAACTATCAAATATCGTATCAATATAACTATCAAATATCGTATCAATATAACTATCAAATATCGTATCAATATAACTATCAAATATCGTATCAATATAACTATTAAATATGGTTTCAATATAACTGTATTAGTATGGTAGTATCAATAATTGTATCGCGCATGATATCCATATAACTATCAAGTATAATGTCAATATAAATGTATCACGAATGGTAGCAATATAACGGTATCATGTATTAAACCTCCTCAAGACATTTGGTCATTTAAATTGTACGGGGTATTTAAGACAATCAATCAAAATATCAAATATTAGCGTAGGGTCTCTCTACTCGTGTGTAGCACAGCGACCTACTGTGTTATATGGTCCTGGCTCCAAATACTACATTTAACCAGCACACAGTTTCCGTGCTAAATCTACATAAATAATAGCAGTCTGGGCTCTGCGTTAAATCGAAAGCGGAAAACAATTCAAAATGTCGTCATGCTCTTGTCTCAATACAATAAATGTTTTTTTTTTTTTTTAAATGTACAGTTTGAAAAGTTTCTGCGGTTTTCAAACGTGAAACACAAAGGACAAAATGTGAAATAGTTCCATTTAAATATATTGTAATAAAATCATGAAAAAATCGGAACTGTCCGAAACCAAAAATAACCCAGCCCAGTGTTTTTCAACCTTTTTTATTCAGAGGAACCCTTTGGTGTCGTCAGATTTCTGGCGGAACCTGTATACCCCTTTATGTCCCTTCATGGCCCTAAATTTTTGCTATGAATTTTTTTTTTTAATTCAATCGCGGAACCCCTGGATGGCCCTTGCGAAACCCTTGGGTTCCGCGGAACCCGGTTGAAAAACACTGACCTAGCCTATTGATCAAACCTAAGGGAATGTAACTAAGCAAAAGTTTTTCAGGGTACAGCTAGTAAATAGAATAATTTATCGGTAAACTTTTTTGTTAATCAAACCTTAATGGTCACTTTTATATTATTGCTAACACATGGGTATTGATATATATATATATATATATATATATATATATATATATATATATATGATAAAGAATATTTAGTATATATTAAACATTAAGAAGATTAATTTAACCCTGTTATCCTTTACATCAGTTTTTTTTTGTTAACATTTATAATCGTTCATACAGCCTGTAAAGTGGAATGCATAAAAGAGACTGACAGAAGAGCTTATCGCTCAGATGAAAACTGCATTGAGTTTAAATTGATTTCCCGCAGCAATTAATGGCCACAGGTCAGAAAGGTTAATTAGACGCCCAGACGAGATTCTAATAATTTTGTCCCCGTTTTGTCTGTCTGTCTGTCTGTCTGTCTGTCCGTCATCACCCTAGATCTCAACAACCATAAGTCCTAGACCCATGATGTATATATCATTTTGTAGATCTTGGCCTGCCAAGTGTACATCAAAAGTTCATTTCGCGATCTGACCTCTGAGGGCCGAAAAAGGGGGCGTTTTAAGTACCGTTTTTGCTTATATTTTAAATATAAATAATAAAAGCTAATCAAAGGGGCGTAATCATTATTTATTTTTGTAACAGTTATTCAACATGATTACTTCCCTCTCTATTTATCGTAACCGTAGCCAGTGCTTACACGAAAATGCTCTAAAATGTCCTTTGTCCGAAACGGAAAAGACTTAAATTGCTTGTTTTTTTTCTAAATATAATTCGATGTGTGTAATGATAGTTAGGGGCGGTTGATAGATGGACTAATTAAAACAATTGATCTAAATACATTCTGAATTACGATAGACCGGGTCGGAAACCTACGGCTCGCGAGCCGCATGTGGCTATTTCGATGCCAAATTACGGCCTTCCAATTCCATGTGGAAATAATAATAATGATATTATTGTATATACCTAATCCTAATCAAATACTATAACATTGAAACAACAATTTTAGTGGCTCTTTGAAAACTGAGAATGTTGTAAATTATAACTTTTGACTCTTCCGTCTCAAAAGTGTTTTGATGGACGAAACATTGAAGTAAACTATTTGTGTTATATACAGTGATTTGATGGGCGAAACATTGAAGTAAGCTGTTTGTGTTATATACAGTGATTTGATGGACGAAACATTGAAGTAAACTGTTTGTGTTATATACAGTGATTTGATGGACGAAACATTGAAGTAAGCTGTTTGTGTTATATACTGTGATTTGATGGGCGAAACATTGAAGTAAGCTGTTTGTGTTATATACAGTGATTTTATGGACGAAACATTGAAGTAAGCAGTTTGTGTTATATACTGTGATTTGATGGACGAAACATTAAAGTAAGCTGTTTGTGTTATATACAGTGATTTGATGGACGAAACATTGAAGTAAGCTGTTTGTGTTATATACAGTGATTTGATGGACGAAACATTGAAGTAAGCTGTTTGTGTTATATACAGTGATTTGATGGGCGAAACATTGAAGTAAGCTGTTTGTGTTATATACAGTGATTTGATGGACGAAACATTGAAGTAAGCTGTTAGTGTTATATACAGTGATTTGATGGACGAAACATTGAAATAAGCTGTTTGTGTTATATACAGTGATTTGATGGACGAAACATTGAAGTAAGCTGTTTGTGTTATATACAGTGATTTGATGGACGAAACATTGAAGTAAGCTGTTTGTGTTATATACTGTGATTTGATGGGCGAAACATTGAAGTAAGCTGTTTGTGTTATATACAGTGAATTGATGGACGAAACATTGAAGTAAGCTGTTTGTGTTATATACAGTGAATTGATGGACGAAACATTAAGTAAGCTGTTTGTGTTATATACAGTGATTTGATGGACGAAACATTGAAGTAAGCTGTTTGTGTTATATACAGTGATTTGATGGACGAAACATTGAAGTAAGCTGTTTGTGTTATATACAGTGATTTGATGGACGAAACATTGAAGTAAGCTGTTTGTGTTATATACAGTGATTTGATGGACGAAACATTGAAGTAAGCTGTTTGTGTTATATACAGTGATTTGATGGACGAAACATTGAAGTAAGCTATTTGTGTTATATACAGTGATTTGATGGGCGAAACATTAAAGTAAGCTATTTGTGTTATATACAGTGATTTGATGGGCGAAGCATTGAAGTAAGCTATTTGTGTTATATACAGTGATTTGATGGGCGAAACATTGAAGTAAGCTGTTTGTGTTATATACAGTGATTTGATGGGCGAAACATTGAAGTAAGCTGTTTGTGTTATATACAGTGATTTGATGGGCGAAACATTGAAGTAAGCTATTTGTGTTATATACAGTGATTTGATGGACGAAACATTGAAGTAAGCTGTTTGTGTTATATACAGTGATTTGATGGGCGAAACATTGAAGTAAGCTGTTTGTGTTATATACAGTGATTTGATGGGCGAAACATTGAAGTAAGCTATTTGTGTTATATACAGTGATTTTAATGGGCGAAACATTGAAGTAAGCTGTTTGTGTTATATACAGTGATTTG
Source organism: Bulinus truncatus (assembly GCA_021962125.1). NCBI lineage: Eukaryota > Metazoa > Mollusca > Gastropoda > Planorbidae > Bulinus > Bulinus truncatus. The sequence goes on along the minus strand of JAGDYQ010000003.1, from coordinate 13,188,679 downwards.
ATGGGCGAAACATTGAAGTAAGCTGTTTGTGTTATATACAGTGATTTGATGGACGAAACATTGAAGTAAGCTGTTTGTGTTATATACAGTGATTTGATGGGCGAAACATTGAAGTAAGCTGTTTGTGTTATATACAGTGATTTGATGGGCGAAACATTGAAGTAAGCTGTTTGTGTTTTATACAGTGATTTGATGGACGAAACATTGAAGTAAGCTGTTTGTGTTATATACAGTGATTTGATGGACGAAACATTGAAGTAAGCTGTTTGTGTTATATACAGTGATTTGATGGACGAAACATTGAAGTAAGCTGTTTGTGTTATATACAGTGATTTGATGGGCGAAACATTGAAGTAAGCTGTTTGTGTTATATACAGTGATTTGATGGGCGAAACATTGAAGTAAGCTATTTGTGTTATACCCAGTGATTTGATGGGCGAAACATTGAAGTAAGCTATTTGTGTTATATACAGTGATTTGATAGGCGAAACATTGAAGTAAGCTATTTGTGTTATATACAGTGATTTGATGGGCGAAACATTGAAGTAAGCTGTTTGTGTTATATACAGTGATTTGATGGGCGAAACATTGAAGTAAACTATTTGTGTTATACACAGTGAATCAACAAGTTTGACCATCTCTGTTCTAGATATTGATGCTGACTCGCTTTTTTTTACCGAACTTTACACTAAATCAAATTGATTTAACAACCAAAGCAGCACCGGGCAATTAGCTCCTGCTATTGTAATCATTACTGGAGTACCTTAAGTACCTGATGTTCACATCTTAGATCTAATGAACCACTAATGCGATTGTTGTTTATTTTTAATGTTCTTCTTTCATTCTCACCACAGGTCAGGGTGCAAGGGCGATGGAAGGACCACGGAACGCCTTGTTACAAAATAGCTTAATGTTTATGTTCGTTAGAATGGGACGAAATGGGGGACAGCCGACTGATAGCCCCAGATATACATAGTATCTCCACTGAGCATGACACTGTTATCAACACATCCACTAGTGTTAGGGCAGATGGTCGAGTTATCAACACATCCACTTGTGTTAGGGCGGATGGTCGAGTTATCAACACATCCACTAGTGTTAGGGCAGATGGTCGAGTTATCAATACATCCACAAGTGTTAGGGCAGATGGTCGAGTTATCAATACATCCACAAGTGTTAGGGCGGATGGTCGAGTTATCAACACATCCACTAATGTTAGAGCGGATGGTCGAGACTCGAGAAACTCATCAACACAGTCTTAACACTCCCGGCTGTGGTGATGGTTTAAGAAGGGCGGCACTACAAGCCGTCACATTAGTGGTTTACATGATGTAAGAGACATCTCATCCTTCTAGGAACTTTACAAAAAAAAAAACAAAGGCCCCAACGTTGTGATGCATTATAATAAAATGAACCAAGTTATGTATTCCATTAATAAGAAGCTAACATCTGCAACTCATTCGCAGTGATTGTAGAGTTGGTAAAATGACCTTTTAAAAAATGTCACTTTACTGCCCAGTGTCTTTAGGATAAGGCTGTCGCCAGCTGACCCTGGGCCCCCGACGAAATCCACCAAAAAGGCCCACCCAACAAAAGCTTAGTCATTTATAGCAAACACTGTATCCGATTGGGCCGCTGGCATATGATAAGAATGCATCAATTTCCTTCCTGGTGAATAAAGTTTTAGTCACATGATGTGTACAACACTGGTCACTAATGCGGGATAGTACTGTCCATTTATCTCTTGACTGATTGCCGCTAACAATGACCCTCATTTGTTTTGTTCTCGCGATACAATTTTGTTTCTTTTTAACGTGTGTGATAAATAAAAGAAATAAAGCTCACACACACACACACATTTTTTCGTTGTTTTCATTCTTGAAGTCAAGCGTCCACTATAAATAAAACCAACAATAGTCGTTTAAATGACGTCAGCTCTTTCAATTTTAACTTGGATGAATTGATTGATGATAGAAAGATTTAGTAACACTGAGTATACACATTACACACACACACACACACACACACATTTACAACAACCATGACTACTACTCTCACGCGCAAATTGTTCCAAGAAAACACACCATGGAGTTTAAAATAACCCCCTCTGCCCCCCAAGAAACATGACACACACCGGAAGTGTTGTTCGCTGTGTGACACGGCGTCAGATTCCTCCCCGCCCCCCCCCCCCCGAGTATTCAATAAAATCCCATGCCCTCCCCGACCACCACATCCTCGCTACCACTTTTTCTGTACAAAATTTCAACTCGACTCACTCACTTGACAACACACATACAAACTGACGTAATACCTCCCCCACCTTCCCCTTTCCAGACATGCCACACCTTCGGCAGCTACATAACAGTTCCGGGGAATGAGGGAAAAAATAACGTTTTCCCTCGTTTTTCGCGATTAAATAGCTACCAGACTCTACCAGATTATACCAGACTCTACCAGATTATACCAGACTCTACCGCGACGGAAGAATTCCCGCGAAAAAGAATTCTTTATTTACAAATAGAATATTTTCGTAGTCATAGCATTAAAGTGTTTTCAACCTTCATAAAATGTTGTTAACTCTCTAGACATGAAATAACATTAAACAATCACCATGGTGCTGGTATTGCTAAATATATTTAATCAAATAATAGAAGAAAAATAAAGAAAGAAAGACATATTAGTCTTTTAAAGAATCCGATTGTTATCTATAATAGAGAAACATTATTAAAACACACACAGACACACACACACACATATTATATATATATATATATATATATATATATATATATATATATATATATATATTAGGGTGGGTGAAAAAAAATTTTTATATTGAAACATTATTTAAAAGTTGTTACATCATGGTAGTACATGGAATATGTACAAATATTTGAAAACTACATAGTTTTACTACTCCCAACTTTTGTTCGAAATTTTAACTATATTTACTGTGAGTTTTTTTGTGACTGAACATGTTAAAGTTGTGACCTAGGTTATTCAAAAAAGAATGATATGCATATAAAATTGATCCTAAAAATTTTGTTCTGCAATATAATTAATTCATAGTTATTATTGACATGTTTAGTATCTAAAACTGTAAAAAAAAAAAAAAAAAATATTTTTTTTTAGACATAGTGCCATTTTTTTGCCCCGTACCCCCTTGAATTAAAAGTTGGGAGTGGAAGACATTATCTGATTTTTTTACAATCAGTAGGACCATAGGCAACTTTTTGAATATGTTTCAAATTCCCAACTTCAAAAAAAAATTTTTTGACCCACCCTAATATATATATATAGCCTATGATAACTGCGAGAGAGTGAAGCCAGGAAAAGTCGAAGCGCCAATTGGTAAAGGAAGACAGCATTCATTTTATTGCATCCTTACGCTGCCAGACTCGACGTGAAGTAATGTATATCAATTTTGTGTATGAAGTTGAAATGAACTACCGTGATCTCTGTAATAAAAACTCTTTAAGGAATGACGTTTGTTAAATCCAATTAGCATGTGAGCATAGGACGAGGAAAAAAACCGGAAGTAATTAAAAGAATTACTGGCTGAAGTATCACTACAGGCTCGGGGGGTGGGGCATCCATTAACTTGTAAAACTTCAAGTTGAAAATATATAACCGTACATTTAAAGGTAAGATTATTTATGAAAAACAAAGATTTATTTCCAATATATGTCCATGCCATGCTCCTGTGTGAAATCTCAACGTGTATCCACTATCAGCAGGCAAGACATTAACACAACACATTAAGAAATTAAGACAGACAGGTTTTGAAAGAGTTCGGACATAAAACTAATTCAATAACAAGGCCCGTTTTAAGGTCATCGTAGGCCTTAGGCCCTTTTAAAGTTGTAGCCCCTCCCCAATCTCATTTTGTTTATATTTTTCAAGAATGCACCGGCACTTATTTGACGTAGGCCCTTAAAAAGTCCGTAGGCCCTAGGCACAGTGCCTACTGTGCCTATATGATAAAGCAGTCCTGTATATAACCACCAACATATACAGACTCATTAAACCAATAGTACATGCTTGACTCACAACGAGGCTTCATTCGAAAACGACAGAACGGACTTACACGGGGAAGAACTAACAAAAAATATAGGGAAAAAGGGGCCCCGAGAACTGAGTTAACTTGAGAAATTGAGATGGGTGGGGGGTGTCTTTTGCTCGGCTTAGAATTCAAAAGTCAGAAGCATGACTTAGTTTTAGCTTTTGAGTCCGTAATGACATTCGCCCATAACACTCACCCAAAGTCCCGCGAACTAGCACGAAATCTTAGTTTCACCTCTGCCTATGCAATAATAATTATTATAAAGTGAATCATATACTAACAAATTATTTTATCTGTCACTAACCCCCTCCCCACCCCCACCCCCATATAGTGAGCTGTAGTCACATTGGACATCTACAATAAACTAAGATACCACAGTTTTTAGTACATTGATAGCACAGTAACATTTGTGAGATTGTTTATTCATAGCTTTACAAACAAATAATTTTAATTTAGACCCTAATATCGGATTATATAATTAATATCGTAGGGAAGGACTTTTAGAATGTGTCTCTACCTGATATTTCAGATCTCAGTTGGCAAGCGTTGTTAGTGCATTAAATATAAAGCAATAAACTACCATGTTGTAATGTTTATATTATGGATTTTAAAAATAGCATAACATTAGCTTCTAGTCCAGTAGTGGAAAATATATTAGAAGGCCGTTTGGAATTAACACGTGACTGAACATACAGGTAAGTCTGAGGTTAGATAAGGTAGGTCTGAGGTTAGATACAGGTAATGCTGAGGTAAGATAAGGTAAATCTGAGGTAAAATACAGGTAAGTCTGAGGTAAGGTAATGGTGAATGATAAGCAGAAGAACGGAAATACGAACATAAGTACTAACAATGCAGAAATAAAAATAAGAAATCAGCTGAACTTTCTCTGCAATTAATTTTTGGCAGTCTTGGTTGTAAGTAAAAAATAAAAGAAAATTACTTACAAAATAGTCATGATTGATTGTATCCGCTGCGATTGAAATGTTTTTATCAGTTTAGATAAGAGTAAAGGACTACCATATTACATGTGTGTTCAACTGGAAGAGAGAGACATGCGCCTATCCTGAAAACTTGTCATCATTTGAGTCAATCCTTTGTGCGCTGTCAATAAATGGATCAAGGTTGCACAGGGGAAATTATTATGAAAATAATCAAATAGAAGGGGGAAAAAATGTTATGTCGCCCAACAGGCGGATAGTAACCCATGTAGTATTGACGGGACCCACGCAACAGCATCGCCGGCAGCGCCAAGTGTGGTATTATTGGCTTCATTGCTTCCATCAACGACAACAGCAGCCAGACTAAAGTTGGGTTTTTTTTTTCTGTTATCGACCCTCGTTTTCCAAGACACCCCCCCCACACACACACACACACTCCTTGTAACGCTGGCTTGTCGTTCTGTGATAAGGGAAGGTTTACTGGAGTAAGGTGGACGGGGGGGGGGGGGGGTGAGTCAGGAGCGCTTTGTGTCACCGGCTTCAAGACGACGCTTATGGCTTGGATACTTAGCAACAGGGGGAGATTACTCGGCATGATTGAGACAACAAAAGCAGACGAGAAGAAGAAGAATTGGACAAGGGCAATAACATCATGTCACGTAGTGAATGGCGCGAAGGGTTTATCCTCCCTGAAAGTGTCTTTGATTTCATCATGTACGAATACCTTTGACTTCTACGTAACACAAACAATACAGACTGAAGTTACAAATAAATAAAATAAAATCTCCAAAGGTTATAGAAATCCATTAATATATTTAATGAACTAAAACATGCCATCAAGTATATTAAAACAGGTTAAAAGGTCATTAAATCTAGATCATATTTAACAAACATCAAATGTCAAATATCAAATTGCTGATTCACACTGATCGATTGGTCACGACACAAGATAAACGGCACATGTAAACATTCGCTGTAATAACAACAAAAAATGTCTGAGTAATTGGATTTTAAAAATGTCATGCGACAAAATTATTTACTCTTTTTTGTTGTTTTTGTTATAAGTCCTAGCTATGCGCACTGACAATAAGGATACAACAGAAAGGTGGACATCAAATGACCTAACGACTGAACATTGGAAAGAAATATGTTATTTCTTTATTGTTCATAATTAAAGTGTCCATCTACTTAACTCCTTCGTACTAGCGAACTATAAATAATCACATCATTAACAAATACAGCCATGTTTGTCTAGTATATTTCTGAGCTATATGAAAATAAAGAAATTACTATATATATATATATATATATATATATATATATATATATATATATATATATATATATTTACTCTATCTGAGTTTTAAAAAGTTCTCCATCTGTCTATGTTTATAGTCTACCTGAGTTTAAAATGTTCTATATCTATCTATGTTTATAGTCTACCTGAGTTTAAAAAGTTCCCCATCTGTCTATGTTTCTAATCTACTCATTATCTGAGTTTAAAAAGTTCTCCATCTGCCTATGTTTATAATCTACATATAGTACTATCTCAGGCGTCTGCTTAATGTTGCGGCTATTTTACAAATGACCAACAGTGGTTTTTCTGGGTTAAGTGGAATTACGATGACAGATAGGGTCGACTAAAAATGGTCAAATAGTCATCATCATTTCACCATTCAAAACACAAGGGTTTATTTATGTCATTCTAACGGAAATTCCCTATTTCAAATTACATTTACTAGTAGTCTAATCTAAATTTGATCGAGAAAGGGAAAAGCCGATTGAAAATTTTCAGGAAAGTCATATTTCAAAACAGTTATTTTTCAATAATTATTTAGCCATTCCCGAAAAATGTAAATTTATAATTCCGAATATAAAATCGGTCAGTCACAAATTTCGGATTTTTTTTTTAATTGAACCGTAACTCCCGATATTTTCTGAAAAAAAATGTCATACTTATATGTATCGTGTACTTTAAAAACCAAGAACCTGCCCAAACAAAAAACTCAGAGAATGTCAATGGATAAACTCCTATGTTTAAAGTTCGGACCAAACCTGTTATATGACTATGTTATCTAGATTATACCGGTCATTGATGTCTGTACAGCCCGGGGCATTAGTCACGGGAACAAATAGGTCAATAGAGCCATGAGTCAGTGGAGAGGGCAACACGCAATAGAGTCGGTCAGTTCATCGATTTTACGATGACCGATCAGAGCGCGGTAAGTTCTCTCCCAGAAGGGGAGGAGTGGAGTTGTCCCGTTAGCGGCACAAGGACAGATCAAAAGATGAGGATATGGTCTCAGTTGAGCTGGTCAAATGTTGACATCATACCTGGGATGGTCCAATGATGCAAATATAATATGCAGATATAGATATAGATATAGATAGACAGACAGACAGACAGACAGATAGATAAATAGATAGATAGATAGATAGATAGATAGATAGATAGATAGATAGATAGATAGATAGATAGATAGATAGATAGATAGATAGATAGATAGATAGATAGATAGATAGATAGATAGATAGATAGATAGATAGATAGATAGATAGATAGATAGATAGATAGATAACACGCTTAAAAGATAAAATTATGCGTTTAAAAAATTAACGCAACACTTAAATGCGTTAATTTACACAAATGCTTTGACTTGGGAGTTTCACAAATATTTCTTAAGTCAGTAAATAGTCCACTAATCAAATACTATTAACCAATGAGCAGGTCGAGGTTCAGAAGCAATGTGTTTTATTTTAGGTTTTTTGTTATAATAAATATGATTAGGCAACATTTTCAAGAAGTTTAGAAACAGAATAGAGAATGATCTAAACTTAGAAACAGAATAGAGAATGATCTAAACTTAGAAACAGAATAGAGAATGATAGAAACAGAATAGAGAATGATATAAACTTATAAACAGAATAGAGAATGATCTAAACTTGGAAACAGAATAGAGAATGATCTAAACTAAGAAACAGAATAGAGAATGATCTAAACTTAGAAACAGTATAGAGAATGATCTAAACTTAGAAACAGAATAGAGAATTATCTAAACTTAGAAACAGAATAGAGAATGATAGAAACAGAATAGAGAATGATCTAAACTTATAAACAGAATAGAGAATGATCTAAACTTAGAAACAGAATAGAGAATGATCTAAACTTGGAAACAGAATAGAGAATGATCTAAACTAAGAAACAGAATAGAGAATGATCTAAGCTTAGATCGATCATCACTGATCAGAACAACCAGGAAAGAAAATAATTGTTATGTAAACTCAAAATTAGAGCACTTGGATGACCTGGTAATTTCTTTCTGACATTGAAGAATTTAATTGATATATATCTCGCAACTTTGAAAATGAAAGTACGGAAGCCCATTAACACAAAGTTTTAACTTTACTAACATTATCTAAAATTATATAATGAACCGAACAATAGTCCATACAACAAACTTTTGTAATGAAAGAAAAAAAAATGATTCACAGAAAGCTGCACAAAAATCTAAAAAGGAATAAAAAAATTATAAAGTTAATTAATAACCCTAGCGGTGTTCCGTATTCTTTAACATTTTTTTTTTATGACGCTCGGAAGCAAGCATCCCCAAGTACATCAGATTGAAACGCCAAGTGGTATTTGTGTGTGTGAGTGGGTGGGAGGTGGAAAGAGCGGGTAGGGTGAGCCAGACTAAAGCGGGCCTGAAGTGTGGAAAAACACAATCACTTGAGAGTTGATTCATGCATGTGAGTAATCTGGTCTCAATAAATAATTCAATAGACATATATGCTGATCCTAAATAGATCTGTTACATATAAAATAAATCTTTCGTAAATTAATCTAATGCATTAAGCAACTTTTCAGATTCCATGCTAGGATGTTTACCTTAAACTTATATTAGTGCATGTCATCACTCCATGCCATGCACTGACACAAATGGGATTCACATTCCGTAACCCTTCATTCAGTAAATCACAGCTGGCCTAACTTTACAGACAGTGGCCCGAGTCATTCATGGGGATAGATGGCCCAACTGTGAAGACAGTGGTCCGAGTCATTTATATGGAGAGATGGCCCAACTGTGAAGACAGTGGTCCGAGTCATTTATATGGAGAGATGGCCCAACTGTGAAGACAGTGGTCCGAGTCATTCATAAGGAGAGATGGCCCAACTGTGAAGACAGTGGTCCGAATCATTTATATGGAGAGATGGCCCAACTGTGAAGACCGTGGTCCGAGTCATTCATAAGGAGAGATGGCCCAACTGTGAAGACAGTGGTCCGAGTCATTTATATGGAGAGTTGGCCCAACTGTGAAGACAGTGGTCCGAGTCATTCATATGGAGAGATGGCCCAACTGTGAAGACAGTGGTCCGAGTCATTTATATGGAGAGATGGCCCAACTGTGAAAACAGTGGTCCGAGTCATTTATATGGAGAGATGGCCCAACTGTGAAAACAGTGGTCCGAGTCATTTATATAGAGAGATGGCCCAACTGTGAAGACAGTGGTCCGAGTCATTTATATGGAGAGATGGCCCAACTGTGAAGACAGTTACCGTTAGAGCCAGCCCGAAATCCCCATAAACAGAAAAGTGAAAAAAGTAACCTAGATATAATGTGACACTATCTGTTGTAACATGTTTCACCACAGTGAAATGTGACCTCCAAATATGGTATTTGGGGCCCAGAGAAAGAGACTTAAGTGATATTTGGGGCCCAGAGAAAGAGACTTCTAGTGATATTTGGGACCCAGAGAAAGAGAATTCTATTGATGTTTGGGGCCCAGAGAGTTCTAGTGATATTTGAGGCCCAGAGAAAGAGACTTCTAGTGATATTTGAGGCCCAGAGACTGCATGTGATATTTGAGGCCCAGAGACTTCATGTGATATTTGAGGCCCAGAGAAAGAGACTTCTAGTGATATTTGAGGCCCAGAGAAAGAGACTTCTAGTGATATTTGAGGCCCAGAGACTGCATGTGATATTTGAGGCCCAGAGAGACTTCTAGTGATATTTGAGGCCCAGAGAAAGAGACTTCTAGTGATATTTGAGGCCCAGAGACTTCATGTGATATTTGAGGCCCAGAGAAAGAGACTTCTAGTGATATTTGAGGCCCAGAGAAAGAGACTTCTAGTGATATTTGAGGCCCAGAGAAAGAGACTTCTAGTGATATTTGAGGCCCAGAGACTGCATGTGATATTTGAGGCCCAGAGAGACTTCTAGTGATATTTGGGACCCAGAGAAAGAGAATTCTATTGATGTTTGGGGCCCAGAGAGTTCTAGTAATATGTGAGGCCCAGAGAAAGAGACTTCTAGTGATATGTGAGGCCCAGAGAAAGAGACTTCTAGTGATATTTGAGGCCCAGAGACTTCCAGTGATATTTGAGGGCTACAGACAAAGACTGTGAAAGATATTTAGAAATTTTAAAAGCTAGTCTTCCAGGGAAATGTGGGTTTCATAAGGCACAGACTTCCAGTGATATTTGTGAGCTGTATACCGAGACTGTGAGGGATTTCTGGGGGCTATTAGCAGACTTCGATAGATATTTAGGATGTAAGTACCTGTCATAGCCTGGTTTTATAGAAATTAATCTTGGAGGAGGCCCTTTGACAGTAGGGTCCTTTGTCTATCCATTAGAATGGACATGCTTACATTTTTGGGCCCTTTGTCTATCCATTAGAATGGCCATGCTTACATTTTTGGGCCCTTTGTCTATCCATTAGAATGGCCATGCTTACATTTTTGGGCCCTTTGTCTATCCATTAGAATGGCCATGCTTACATTTTTGGGCCCTTTGTCTATCCATTAGAATGGCCATGCTTACATTTTTGGGCCCTTTGTTTATCCATTAGAATGGCCATGCTTACATTTTTGGGCCCTTTGTCTATCCATAAGAATGGACATGCTTACATTTTTGGGCCCTTTGTCTATCCATTAGAATGGCCATGCTTTTGTCTATCCATTAGAATGGCCATGCTTACATTTTTGGGCCCTTTGTCTATCCATAAGAATGGCCATGCTTACATTTTTATATGAAAACAAATATTTGACCCTAAATACCCAGACAGAAGTGAACACAATGCTGTCAAGGTAGAACTATTTGTGGTAGTTAATTACATTGTAGTTTAATTACATTGTAGCTATTGTAACCTTGACATTCCAGTTGTGTTATTGTTCCAACAGTTTTTTCTGACAAATTAATTAGTGAGATGGAAAAAGCAAAACAAAAAACAAATGTGAATTTCCTGTTGTCTTCCTTCTTTATTTTAAACTATGACAGATGAAACCTATTATGATATTTGTGACAGCCAATGTCATTGTTTGCTGCCTGATATTTAACAGTAAGATAATTGAAAAGTGACCACTTATTTTTACAGTCTGGTTGACCGAACTTTTTATAGGTCAGTTTACTCAATCATTTAATATCGTGTCATGTTTTGTCAGAACTGTGTCACAGAAAATATCAATAAAGTCTCCATACATGAACCTGTTGAATGTCTCAATGCTGACTCCATGACATTTGGATTGGCCTGGGGATTCCATTTATTGAGAGCACAATGTTTCATACCCCCCATAGGAGCTCTGTCATTACAATCGTTGCCTGCTAGAGAGTGTCGTTACTAGAACACACAAACACAACATAAACACACCAACTGCCCTACATCATCAAATACACCAAAGTAAATTAGAACACACAAACAAGCACAGACTAGACAACATCGCACACACACCATAAACACACACACACACACATCATAAACACACACACACCATAAACACACACATACACACAAACACACACCATAAACACAATAAAAGTAAACATAATCTACACACAAAAACTTCTTATTTATCTTTCCCATATGTTCCACTTAATATAATGAGCTCTTCACTTTCTGACAATAGACAACCGTGTTTTAATACTGTATGGCAATTTATATATTTTATTGCCATTATGTGTATACAGAGTATCTGTTTTCATCCATTCGATTTATCTTGCAGAGTATATCATCTATTTATAGAAGCTCCACTGCACGTGCGTCTAGCACTAACCCAAGGAATTTGTATCAAAGAAAAGTTGTTTTTTTTAACTGGCGGACGAAAATTCTCCAAAGTAATCCCAGCAGTAAATCGGCACCTAAACATTCAGGTGGGGATAAAATATCAGGGTGCATGGCCCGTGGTGCACCGTAAAAACATAGCTGAACTCAGTTGTAGAGCCCAGATGGGGAAATTGTGAAATTAATGAGGATTGGTGATTTTGTTCCACACTAGACCTGGATCAAAGAAAGAGAACTAAATACCAGGCCATCAGAAATGAATACCAGGCCATCAAAACTAAATACCAGGCCATCAAACTAAATACCAGGCCATCAAAAATAAATACAGGCCATCAAAAATAATACCAGGCCAGCAAAAATAAATACCAGGCCATCACAACTAAATACCAGGCCATCAAAACTAAATACCAGGCCAGCAAAACTAATTACCAGGCCAGCAAAACTAAATACCGGGCCAGCAAAACTAAATACCAGGCCAGCAAAACTAAATACCAGGCCAGCAAAACTAAATACCAGGACATCAAAACATGTTATGAAAAGTAATTTAGTGATGAATGAAGTGGTCAACATTATATCCCCTCCAGTTTTACACTTCCTCCTGTGGCCAACATTACATCACCTTCACCCTAACACTAACACACCCATATGGCCCACATTAGATCACCTTCACCCCCTAACCCCATATGGCTAACATTAAAATCACCTTCTCCCTATACATTTCCTCTTTCAGTACTAAGTACAACTAAATAACCATTAGTGACACGTAAATCTAAATAAATGGGGTAAAGAAGTAAAACTACTACTACTATCTATCTATCTATCTATCTATCCAACTATCTATCTATCCATCTATCTATCTATCCATCTATCTATCTATCCATCTATCTATCCATCTATCTATCCATCTATCTATCCATCTATCTATCCATCTATCTATCTATCTATCTATCTATCCATCTATCCATCTATATATCCATCTATCCATCTATCTATCTATCCATCTATCTATCTATACACCTATCTATCTATCTATCATCAATGTATCTATCTATCCATCTATCTATCCACCTATCTATCTATCTACCTATCATCAATGTATCTATCTATCCATCTATCTATCCACCTATCTATCTATCTATCTATCTATCCATCTATCCATCTATCTATCTATCTATCTATCATCTATCTATCATCTATCTATCTATCTATCATCTATCTATCTATCTATCTGTCTATCTACCTATATCTGAATCCATACACAAAATTCCATCTTAAGGTTAAAAAAAACAACAACTGCATGCCAACAATTCCACGGGAGATAATTATCCACCGTCCACCAGAGTGTGGCCAGGACTTAAGGGACCTGAGCCTGTGTGGGGGGGGGGGGCGAGTAGAGAAAATGAAGACAGAGATGTCAGATAATATTATGGTGGAAGCGAGAAAGCAAGCAGAGATATGGGAGGAACAGTGGTTGAGATATTTGGAACTTATGTTTTCTAGAGAGGGCCCGGGGGGGGGGGAGGTTGTTGTGTTGTGGAAGTGGACTGGAGCTAAAACTATGTCAGTGACGAAGTTAAGCCGAGTAGTAAAAAAGAAAACAGAATGGAACTTGTTCCTGGTTCGGGGTAAGATCGATTTGATAGCCCTCTCAGCTAGATGAATTATCTAATACTTATAGTGGATACAATATCATCTAATTCACCCAATCATCTGGTTCACCCAATCATCTGGTTCACCCAATCATCTGGTTCACCCGATCATCTGGTTCACCCAATCATCTGGTTCACCCAATCATCTGGTTCACCCGATTATCTGGTTCACCCGATCATCTGGTTCACCCAATGAAATAATTCGACTTGAATTCGTACTTCCTGCATCTAGTGTAGGTGGGGGAGGTGTCAGTAGAGATTAGCACTTATGGAGTCACTCTGTCTAAATGAAGACTCACTCAATCTAAACGAGTCCCCAAATTAAAAGAACTCATTAATCTAAACGATGACTCACGCAATCTAAAGGAGGAGAATCTCATTCTAAGGAGTCACGTAATCTAAAGAAGGAGAATCTCATTCTAAGGAGTCACGTAATCTAAAGAAGGAGAATCTCATTCTAAGGAGTCATGTAATCTAAAGGAGGAGTCATTCAATCCAACGAAGACAAGGGTAACATTTTATTACATCTAATCTACATATTTCTTGCTACAGATGATCAGAACTCACATAAGGAACAGACCCCACTGCCCCACCTCTCAATTTAGAACAAACGACCAACCGTGTCTGGCATGTGAAACATTAAACCTAACAGCAGAACTACCTACAGGCGAAAACTAATGGGAACCCATTTTATGACCTGGCCAGCCGTAGGTAGCCAATGTTAAGTAGGCCCAGGTAGATCACCAGTCCAGTGTCCAAAAGTAACTACAAGTATTACTTCTTAAAACCTCCAACACTCATAGTAACAGACGCCCTCCGAAAATAGAAACAAATGAACCGGAAGTTATTCCAGGAAGTTGTTATTTCTGCCTGACACCGGCCACTTCAAAATAAATCTAATCTTAGATTTCTTCTACATTTGTTGTTTTGTTTTATTTGTTTGTGTTTTTGCCCCCCTTGAGCCAGATTTTATTTCCTTATACTAGTTCTAGAGATGTTAACGAGATATTGTTTCCTTCTACTATTTCTAGAAATGTTGCGGAGATAAAATGAAGTTCCGAGTAGTCGTCCTTGAAAATCAAGACTGGTTCTCTAAAAACTTTAATGGAATACAAAAATTAACGGGAAAATGAACTTAATGAAAATAGTTGTTCTATTATAGTTATTTAGTCTCATCTTTAGTTTTACTCTTAAAAGAAATAAAAAGTGCACCGTTTAAGTAGTCAAACATGGAGTACGACAAACCAAATAAGTGAGGAACTCCAAATCTAAAAGACAGAAAGCTTGTATTTAAGTAACATATGAAGTCTTGGGCCAGAGGACAACATTTCAACAAATACAAACTAGATGTTAAAAATAAATCATTGGGGTCAGATTGACTCTGGTGGAACTAAAGAGTCAATGTATAAAAAAAAAATGGCTGATGACTAAAGTTTTACTGGGATGCATTTATTACATTTCCAGTTACCATTGTTGTTACTTTGGATGATAGAACCAAAAGCGGGTAATACGTAACAGGAGTTGAAATAGAACATTGCGTAATCATAACGGATCGTAATCTACTGGGCTGCAGAACAACTAAAAATAGAACAAGGTTAGGTGGATTTAGACTTGACCTATAAAAATAGTTCACTTCAAGACTGATTCAGATTTACTGCAGATCTAAACCCCAATCAAACATTCTATTCATATTTTTTTGGGGGGTCATATCTTCTGTAGTTCTGGTGAATTTAATGGGCATTTATTTTTATACACAGCTTTAAGTTTTGACTGACACATAAATTAAAACTTATAGTGTTGACTGGCACATAAATTAAAACGTTAAGTGTTGACTGACACATAAATTAAAACGTAAAGTGTTGACTGACACATAAATTAAAACGTAAAGTGTTGACTGACACATAAATTAAAACTTAAAGTGTTGACTGACACATAAATTAAAACTTAAAGTGTTGACTGACACATAAATTAAGGAAGTAACAGAGCTAGATGTTTTTTCTTAAAGTTTTCTAAAGTAATTAGTTTCGTGTTTAATCTTTTATCTTATTTTTTTCAGGTGTCAAGGTATCACACAATTATTTTCGCAAATAAACAATTTCCGCTTCAAAGACTTCGGTCAGAACATTTACTTCAAAAAAAAAAACGAACAATTATTCTCAGTTCTTTAGTGGACTGTCTTTAGTTTTATCGAATGCTAACACATTACATGACTGAGTCAAACATACGGGAATGTCAACCAGAAATCTGTATCAGTCAGGTCATGTCATTGTACCTCTGACCTCGGGTGAAATTGACAGGTGGGGTTATCTTGTAGCGGACGAGACCAGACCATATGACTAGACAACAGTTTAACTATGACTAGGGATAGACTGGCTCACCCAGTCACATGACGAGCAGTAGGAAGGACCTTTCAGTGTGGGCATTATGTAATAGATACGTTGTATACTCATATGTTGGAATGTTAATTAACTTTTTTATGAATAAAGCTGTTTTATAGATTTAACTTTAATTTATTTATTTATTACACTGTAATATTTTAAAAGAAAACAAATTCCCTAAATCAAAGGGCCAATGACGAATGCTCGTTTGTCGCGTCATCCAAGGAAAGAACGACTATGCCTATGACGACAGTTTCATGGAACGAAGATAACATGTTACATTTACATGAACACAATAAGGTGACACAGAACAACATCACTTAACAGTTTCCGTCGAGTTTATTGTACCAAAAAAATCCTCTTGTATCAAGTACCCTAAATGTAAAACACATCAATAACACTTGACAACACCAACAGTACAGAAGCTAGATATATGTTAAAAATATAATTTGAGATTACACTGTGATTGTCTGTCGCGAAAAAATGTGGTAGTATAGATTGTTTTGCACCTAGAAATGGTAATTATTAGTTTACATTCTGTAAAAGAAAACTGATTTTTTATATAATTCGTGGTTTAAAGTGAACTAAGTTAGAAATATTACATTCCAAATTATTATGACATATTCTTTTGAAATAAAAATCATATTATTTCTATGTATCAAAAAAATTATACCGTGTTTAGTTTTATTTAAATTTAATTACTTATTTAATGAAATCAGGGGACGGTACTTATACAGACAAAGAAATCCCTTGGGTTGCCCTTATGAATAAATAAATTCCCATCAAGTATAACATTACAACAATAACATTGTGCTAGTAAATGCCTCACACATCATCACAAGACTAAGTAACTTTATCATCACTTCATAAAGTTATGTTCTCATACAAACAATTTCACTAAGTTGATTCACAAATCAAAACAAAAGAAACAGGTTAAGAAAATATTTCACCTGGTTTTGTCAGTTCATCGGATGTTCCCTATTTCTTTGAAGAAAACAAAAAATCTCCACAAATCCCAGACTTTGTTAAAACAACATTATGTTGAGATTTGGTTACACAATCTTTGAACAGTTCCAGGGAATTAGTTTAACGCGAAGCGATTGTTGCTGGGAAGTATTAAGCTTATTGTACAATCCATTGTTTTTATGATCTGCCCTGATCTCTTTTAAAAAATCAGGAGAGAAGTTCCGCTACTGTATGTTCAAACCAGCCAGTTAACAGAAAATGAAAGAGAAGCGCCACACGTAAGAGGCAAGCCCGCCTCAAATACTCACACACACACACACATAGATTCTTAAGACAGTCTGCCCTCTCTCTCTCTCTCTCTCTCTCTCTCTCTTACACACACACATTCATTTACCCAACTAACACTCACACACAGAGAGATGCTCCCTCTCTCTCTCTCTCACACATGAACTCACACAAATTAGAAAAATGCACACTTTAGAATATTTCATCCTGACAGCGTCTCTCTCTCTGCATGACACACCCTTCTTACGCCCTCACCTACCCCCACCCACAAACTTCCACGGCATAAACTCTCCTCCCCCCATCCCCACGTCCATTTCCTCATTTCCCTCATTTCCTTTTCATTCTTACAAAGAAAGATCTCAGTTAGTAAAGGAAGTGATTCAAAGTTTATATCTTGAAGTAAGATTGCAGAAACTCTGGTACTCACTAAAGATAAAACTGCAATGTCAGTCGTGTTCGCAACTTTAGTGCCCTTCAGAAATTCCATGCAAATTATACGCACATTCCATTTCTACCAAATACTATACTGGTCTTCAGAATACCGTATACTGATGTTGAGCCCAAGGAAAGCACATTTTTAAGGAGGGTGCAAAACTAACCTATCTTAAAACAGCCCCGCTAATTTGCCAATATTGACAACATCAGTGGTTCTCACAGTTTGGGTAGAGTCGGGGACAGCGTGGGTGGAGTCGCGGGCGACGTTTATGTGTTTCGCGAGAAAGATTTACATTTATATTTCGTGGATTGAGAATCCAATTGTGTGTATTACAACTCTATTTCTCGAAATGTAACAAATTGAAAAGTTTGTTAATTCGCAAAGTACAATGGAAGATCTATGCATATTTTTATTTTTTTTATTTCACTGTAAATTTTTCTTTGCAGTTGGCCCGCGAAAACCAAACAATTTAACGGGTGGGTCGTAGATTTAAAGAAAAAAAAAACCAGTTTTCGACAGTTTACGTAAAGGGTCGCGAAGAATTTCAGTATGAGAACCACTGCCATAAATTATCATTGATGCAGTCTCAATAAGTCCGAAACACAACCTACTGAATAAATGGGATCACGTGGTCAAGGCCTAAGAAATGGTCGAAAATACAACAGATTGAGATAATAGAATGAGACAATAGAATGAGACAATAGAATGAGACAGACAATAGAATGAGACAATAGAATGAGACATAATAGAATGAGACAATAATGAGACAATAGAATGAGACAATAGAATGAGACAATAGAATGAGACAATAGAATGAGACAATAGAATGAGACAATAGAATGACATAATAGAATGAGACAATAGAATGAGACAATAGAATGAGATAATAGAATGAGACAATAGAATGAGACAATAGAATGAGACAATAGAATGAGATAATAGAATTATGGAGGGGGCGGGGGGTAGATTTATTGTTTGGATGGGAAAGAGTGACGTCATCGATGAACATCTCGACTGTCGACCTGACGGTATCTGGTTCAATCTCCGGTGAGGACCAAGGAAATTTTTCAGGGCTTGGCTACAGTTCCCGATATATCTCCCGTGGTGCCTCTTCACTATCGGCTATGGTGAGGATAAAAGAATGGCACCGTAAAAACTGTCCCATAAGTGGTTTATAGGATCTATCAGATTTCATCTCAGAATAGAGAGATAAGTCCAATAAACACAGCGTGTATTACCAGCTATTGTTATTGTTTCTGTTTACTATGGCACCATGATTGTCATAGGGCTGTGTGTGATTAAAGCCAAGTGTCTGTCAAGTGGGTCAACATAAATCGGGAGTGACGTAAATGTACACATTTTGTTTACCATTCGGTAAAAAATATAAAAATACAAATCATTCACTATGAGACTTGGGACTTTCTTAAAATAGAAAACTGTTAAGATTGCCACGTTACCTAAAACCTGCCGGGGATTAAATAATCTTTTACGTCAAGATAGAATGTTGTTGTACGTGAGCCGTGAGCTCAAGTAAGTGACGGAATTCAGGTAATTGTAAATAAAAGTACCACGCAGACATAGTGGGTGTGACTTAGTGTGTTTGTATAAATGAATGTTTAGGTTTCTAAGTGTGAATGTTTGAGTTTGAATGTGAGAATGTGTTTGTATGGGAGAATGTTTGTGTTTGTATGAGAGAATTTTGTGTTTGTATGGGAGAAAGCGTTTGAATGTGAGAATATGTTTGTATGAGAGAATGTTTGTATGAGAGAATGTTTGTGTTTGTATGGTAGAAGTTTTGTGTTTGTATGAGAGAATGTCTGTGTTTCTATGTGAGAATGTTTGTGTTTGAAAGTGAGAATGTCTGTGTTTGTAAAGTGAATGTTTGTTTTTTGCGTGTACTTTCTGTGTATGGGTCTTTTCTGTCTAACTTGTGTGAATGTATGTCTTTGTGAGTGGTGCGAATGGTTTGTTCTTGTGTATATTCGTGCATATTATTTCATTGGTGCCCTAATCTATGCGTGTATGTGTAAATACAAAAAAGTAATAAAAACAAGGAGCGAAATATTTTTTTCTAACGAAAAAATAAATAAACAAATTAGATTTAAAATTGGGCGAAGGCTGCATTTTTTATTTGATGAGTTGAAAGCGCTAGTTGGCCATGAAAGCGCTAGTTGGCCATGAAAGCGCTAGTTGGCCATGAAAGCGCTAGTTGGCCATGAAAGCGCTAGTTGGCCATGAAAGCGCTAGTTGGCCATGAAAGCGCTAGTTGGCCATGAAAGCGCTAGTTGGCCATGAAAGCGCTAGTTGGCCAAAATCCCCCAAAAACAGTTTTTTCTAGTAATTTTTGAAAAATCTAAAATGAATTTAGAACCAAAAAACATTTAGAAAAATTGTATTCATCGACATTTTAAAATTAAATAAATTTAACATAAGAAGGAAGATTAAGAAGGGCAACATTCTATTCATTTCTACACGCTGTTATTTTATTTATGGCAAAATGATTTTGTCTTTTTTTTTTTCTCATCAGATCTCCATATATGGTCATTTTATCCTTGAGCTAAGGGATATGTTGGTCGATAAATAGAAACCATGTCCGTCAACACATGGAGTGTATTAAGAGCCATGTAACTATGTTGTTATTTCACATAAAGCTAACAAAGGATGAGCTATGGACCACTGTGGCTCCTATGTTGTTATTCCACATAAAGCTAACAAAGGATGAGCTATGGACCACTGTGGCTCCTATGTTGTTATTTCACATAAAGCTAACAAAGGATGAGCTATGGACCACTGTGGCTCCTATGTTGTTTGAATACGCCGGAACTATCTATTCTCCAATAAAAATGGTCAGTCTTGACCTTGGGCTATAACTATTTATTTTGTTTGTTTTACATCATACAATAAGCATCCTATCAATGTAACGCTAACAGATGAATGGCATAGGACCACTGTGGCTAGAAGGACTAAATAATAAACTAAATTCTTTTGGGGTTCTTGTTAAAAAAAAACGTCTTAAATTGTATTAAAATTGGACATGTATTATTATAAAAAAAATATAAATCTAAGTTTAATATTACATTTTATTTTAAAATGTAAAGGTTTTGTCATCTGGCGGTTCCAATCTCTTTTCTTCAACGATATGTGACGAGCGATGTATCTAACGCAGGGGTGGGCAAACTAAGACCCGCGGGCCGCATGCGACCCACCAGAGTATATTACGCGGCCCGTATGCATGTACATGTTCCGATTCCTATGTCGATGTTGATTTTCTTTGTTTAGAGTTTCCGCTTTATTTTTTTTTAATTTTATTTTGACTATTTCATTCGAATTGTGGGAATAGTTTTATGGCTCCAGAATATTAGTTCCTTCGTCTTCGTAATTATTATGTCAGGCAGTGTGTGTATTATGTCAGGCAGTGTGTGTATTATGTCAGGCAGTGTGTGTATTATGTCAGGCAGTGTGTGTATTATGTCAGGCAATGTGTACATATTACAAGTACTACAACCAAACAATTCAGGCAGTAGCATACTAATATACGAAAGTGTACGGGGAAAAAAGGTGCCGGACCGCCGTTCCAAAGCGTGCGCCAGAAAAAAAGCACTGATGACAGGTAACAAAAAACTTTTGTTGAAATACTTGTGAATAGTCAAGTCTTGTTACCAAATTAGCAGCTGATTTAGTTCGTATTTTATGTGCTTGTGTAATAGAGTGTGAGTGTAAAATAAAATGACAAATACATGGTTATTATCATTAATTCATATTTTTATACGTTGTAAATTGAAATTGACAAAATATATATGCGGCCCGCCGATAACAATCAAGTTTCAATGTGGCCCTCCGCAGAAAAAGTTTGCCGACCCCTGATCTAACGCCATATAATGACGACATACGGAGTCTTGAAAGGTTTCGTCCATGGGGACTTTAGTCTGTATACCACATTTTAGGCATAAAGTTATCCAGAAAGAGCAAACTAAGTCTTAATATAACCTACCTGATGTTTTACTCCAAACAATTCAAACTCCTGGTAACACCGTTACATGTAACACTTTGACAAGTCAGTTGACAACACAGGCACTGACAATACAACATGAATTGAATCTTGATGAATCGAATACACCGTTCTCCGTCTATAGAAATGACCCAATGAACTATTCTTTAGGGGTTGTTGATGTCCGAAGGTCGGCTGACCAGTTCACGTTTGTCTCACAGGTCATCTGAAACGAAAACAAAGTAAACTATAACAATGAATGGACACAATGCAGCATAATATCACAAAGAAAACAATTGTTTTCATAATCTCTATGGCAAAACACTGAGCAGTGGCGTCTCTCGACAAAGTCCAAATATGAAATGGCATTTGTTGCGCCGATCAAACAATTATTCAATTTTGGTAAGATCAGTTGCAAGCAAAGATAAAAACAATTTTATGCAGCTCATCCATTTATGAAAACATCAGTACACTCCATTAACATTGACAGAGTTCAATAATGTGCAAGTGTAAAATACAAATTTGTTTTTAAAAAGGCAAAAAAAAGAAAAAAGATGGGAAAAAAAGATAAATAATGGAAATAGAGAATAAAAATATCCCACAAAATATGACCAAATAATTGGTAAATGACCAGCACACTTGTATCAGGATCTATAGAGAACACACACACACATACATACACACACATGCTTACATACACACGCGCTTACACATACACACACGCATACATAATACAAAATTATTCACAATAACTCCACGTATCTATAATCCCTTCATAGAACCATTGAACGCTTCACTTTACATTAATGTCTGTATGATTAATAATGGGGCTTATATGCGTAAATACTGACTTTGTAGAACATTGTTAAATGAAATGTAATATACAGGATTGTGTATTCAATCATTAAATCGTATTTGATTGTTTTTGTGAACAATTTATGTATTATTTCGTGTTTATTTTTTTATATTTTCTTTACGATTTTGTTCAATATTTCAGTTATATCACGTAGAGGCACACAACCTTATTAACCGTATATAGGTAACGGTTAAGATGATTAGGAGGTTGTGTCACATGACACTTTGATTTCCCGGGCAACCCCGGGCATTACATCTAGTACAAAATATTCTTCCCAATAAGTTTACGTGTATACCTCAGGATTTAATGTCTGACTTGCCTTGACACCACATGGAACACATACACGGCGGATGGTGAGAAAGTTGCAGGAACGGTGGATGAGAGGATGGGGGGTGTGTTTAAAGAATTCACACCCCGACAGTTCATACATCCTAGTGTGAGCAGTTTGTTCAACAGATGATGAGCAGTGGAGGCCTTGGGACAAAGGCGTGACGTAATTTACACGCAAGTAGGGGGGAGGGGGGGCAGGGGATACAGTGAGTCGGGCCAAACACCTGGAAACGTTTGTATATAAATATTTTTTTTGCTTCATTTCCAGATTTTGTTATGAATGAGTTTTTGTTATTTTTTACCTTGACCAAAGTTTACATTGGTAGAAAATATTGGTAGGAAAAAAAAATACTTCTTCACTACTAAAACTGTTATTATTGGTACAAGCTATATATCTAATGAAATTAAAAGATTCGAGAAATGAACATTGTATTAGTAATGTGTTCAAATAATTATTCACTCCTAGGATGCAACTCTACCCTAAGTATAGGGCTATACAAGACATTACTCTGACACTATCCACTGTCTATGTTAGAATGCAACTCTTCCCGAGGTATAGGGCTATACAAGACATTACTCTGACACTATCCACTGTCTATGTTAGAATGCAACTCTTCCCTAGGTATAGGGCTATACAAGACATAACTCTGACACTATCCACTGTCTAAGACAGCACAAGTCATTGAAACTAAATAGACATGGCTCCATCTTTGTTGTTTAGACTGTAGTGGTGATATTGACAATGCCCTGTCAAGATTTCAGTACACCATATCGCTGAGTGAGTAGATCTAATATGTGGCATCAATGATGACGGGCTTAAATCTCATCAGTCTTACTGCTGACCACAGACAGTGATGTCACACAAACTTACAATACTATCAAGCCTGCCAGTGGAAAGTAACAATCAGGTGGCTGACCATCAACCTAACCAGTGAAAATCTACTAAGAGTTGGCTGATGCCCAACCAGTGAAAATCTACTAAGAGTTGGCTGATGCCCAATAAGTGAAAATCTACTAAGAGTTGGCTGATGCCCAACCAGTGAAAATCTACTAAGAGTTGGCTGATGCCCAACCAGTGAAAATCTACTAAGAGTTGGCTGATGCCCAACCAGTGAAAATCCACTAAGAGTTGGCTGATGCCCAACCAGTGAAAATCTACTAATAGTTGGCTGATGCCCAACCAGTGAAAATCAACAAAGAGGTGGCTATTAAAAAGAGATAATTTATCTCTCCATCTTATATTGCCTACTATTCCGTGATCTTTACATTGCAGGTTTTAATATAGAAAAGTCATCAAGGCGTGGTGGTGTCAAGGACACAGCACAAGTAAATGGTGTCGTAAGAATTCGTGTTTATTTCTTCAACTTCACAGACTCATGGGTAATGTTTATATTCAACTCATATTTAGACTATATCTCAATGCATAGAGCCACAAAACTGCGGACCTGATTTACAAGACAAATCATCAGAATCACAAAACTGATGTTCATTTGATAGATCTTAAACAGGTCTTAATGTCCATCAACATAACATTACAAATGTCCACCAATGTAACTTTCAAATATCTATCACAGTAACTTTTCAAATGTTCATCAATGTAACATTACAAATATCCATCAACGTAGTTTTAGAAGCCACTCTATACATCACCAGATGTCACTGTCAGCTGCAGACAGATTGTAGAGCACTTGAATTAACAAACAGAAAATACAAGTTTCTTAAAACGTTTTTGGGTAATTTTTTCTAAAAATTGACTCACGATTCATGAACTACTGAATGTATACTTCCGTAGCCTTCAAGCAAATACTTTTTTTTAAGTACATTATTATTTCAAAACAACCTTCTACAAATCATAGTTTCACGCTACGGATAATATTTTCATAGGAAAGCCACCAAAACCCAACCAGTTTGAGATTCACTGCTGGATCACAGGAACAAAAGAATTCCGCCTTCAGCTGATCGTTTATTTCCTGGAGAATCTGTAGACCAAGTCACCTTGACCTTTAAAACCAAACTGAGACCGGGGAGGTGGGAATGATGGGGTACCAGAGGAACAGAAAACATCGCAGCTGGAAGCCGAGCATCTGAAATGTTAAGTGAAGAATAAATTGAAGAAGTTGGATTTTAGATGAGTTGCAATGTAGATTGTAGATGGTTTGAATACATTGAAACAGTAGGTTTTAGATGTGTTGCAATGTAGATTGTAGATGGCTTGAATACATTGAAACAGTAGGTATTGTATGTGTTGCAATGTAGATTGTAGTTGGCTTGAATTTATTGAAGAAGTTGTGGTTTAGATTAGTTGCAATGTAGATGGCTTGAATGGACTGGTGTAGTGTGATGTGTGGTGTACGCATGAAGGACCAACGGATGGACCCATAGAGTTATAGACCGATTGACATAGAGAAAGCAAAACAGTCTGATAGACGGGCAAACGGACGGACAGACAGACATACAGACGCCCAGGCGGACTGACAGATAATTATTTTGGAATGCGTGTAAAAAACCAGAAAGCCAGTAGAAACTAAACTGGTCTGTGTACACATTAAATTGTACAGACATTATCAATTATAACTTAGTCCTACCTTTATATTTTTTCAAGGCAAATTTTGTTAATTAGGAAACTCCATGACGACCAAGTAAATTCTTAGCCTCGTTTTGGCGTGACGATAAGTATAACGATGCTTTCCGTACTTGTCTTATCTAGTAGATAGATGCCAGTATGTATGTAGAAATTATATTCATATATATATACAGGAGAGAGAGAGAGACTTAAATCTAGATTAAGAATGTACACATAGAAATATAGCGTTGTTTCTTGATGAAATTTATAAATATTGAATTAATTTACCAATAACTGCTGAAACAATCTATACAAGTTCCCTACGACTATAATCTATACAAGTTCCCTGCGACTAAAATCTATACAAGTTCCCTACGACTAAAATCTATACAAGCTCCCTACGACTATAATCTATACAAGTTCCCTACTACTATAAAGTTCCCTACGACTATAATCTACCCAAGTTACCTTTCTCTACACAGCATGTATATTAAGAAAGTTCTCTGTATTTAAAAAAAAAAATTGATGTGATTGATAATCAACTACAAAATATTATATTCCATAATGTAATACCAAAACAAACGAGCGCTAAATGGGGCAATTAGTCACGATATGATTTCCCTGGTTTCAAAGCAGCAAAAACAGGTCACTTTTCGGGACAGTTGAGACATTGCAATTAGCTGAGCTCAGTGTTCATTTCAGCCTCTTCTATGGCGGGTCATGGATTGAGAAGGAGGGGGGGGGCATAACCACGTACGGGCTGAACAATGCAATGGAGGATCAAGAAATAACATTCTCAAACTACCAAAAGCTTCGAAAAGGTTAAATAATCCGAAGTTTCAAAAAAACACTTTCTACTATGTAACTGAATATGTTTGAAGAAATATTCACATTAAATTACCTGCAACTGTTTATTGTATTCTGTCTGTCATGTTTTGTGATGTTGAGTTTCGTCAATGAGTGGAGTTTTTCGCAAGGTTTAAAGTGAAGCGATATATTCAACGTGATGTAGCAATGTGTCGAGAGATATTCAATGTGATGTAGCAATGTGTGGAGAGATATTCAATGTGATGTAGCAATGTGTGGAGAGATATTCAACGTGATGTAGCAATGTGTGGAGAGATATTCAACGTGATGTAGCAATGTGTCGAGAGATATTCAACGTGATGTAGCAATGTGTCGAGAGATATTCAACGTGATGTAGCAATGTGTCGAGATATATTCAACGTGATGTAGCAATGTGTCGAGAGATATTCAACGTGATGTAGCAATGTGTCGAGAGATATTCAACGTGATGTAGCAATGTGTCGAGAGATCCAACTTAGTGCTGTCGCCCGCGGCACCAATGCTCCACTGTTGGCCGGTCACACATTTCGTGACAAATCTAAACTGAGAGCTCTGTGTCTCAAGATATTCAAACTGTACCGGTATATCGTGTTGTTACAATGTCACTGTACCGTTACATTGTGTTGTTACAGTCACTGTACCGGTATATTGTGTTATTACAGCCACTGTACCGGTATGGTGTGTTGTTTCAGTGTTACTGTACCGATGTGTTGTGTCGTTAGTGTCACTGTACCGGTGTGTTGTGTTGTTACAGTGTCACTGTCCTGCAGTACTACTCCACACCCTGACACCAAGTGCCCTGCTTATTTCATATCTGAATTTGAATGATATTATAAAGACAAAAGAGGAAAAACAAATTTAACTATGATGAAGGGTGCCATATAAATATAAAGGGATTATTCAGATACTTTTTGAAACACATAAAGCCCTTTTAAGGAGAAAATCTTATATCATTTATATACTGCCCATCGGCCTAGTATGGAGTGTGATCTTCCTGGTTAAAACGTTTTCTTCGTTTGTTTGTTTTTTAATAAGATTTAGTTTTCCTACATAATGTTTACTGTTTTATATGATTTAGTTTTCCTACATAATGTTTACTGTTTTATAAGATTTTGTTTTCCTTAATAATGTTTACTGTTTTATAAGATTTTGTTTTCCTACATAATGTTTACTGTTTTATAAACGTTGCGCTTCCAGGCGTAGGAAACTTTGTGTATAAATTATTGTGTTCCAATGACTAATACAAGTTACCTCAAAAAATAACGCAGTTCACTTTGTTGATAGAGACAATAATGTAGAACTGAACAAAGTTAACAAAAGCTCAAATTTTTCTCATAAACAAATGATGTAAGTGTACATTTATTTTATTGCTAATCCATGGGTTGACATACGTCATACAGCACGAGAAAAACACGTGTTTGGCATTGTTGTTGCTTAAGGGGCTGTCCATTAATTACGTTAACAAAATAGGGTGGGGGGGGGTCAGAAAATTTTTGACAATTGTTGACAAGGGGGAGGGGGGGAGGTCAAGAAAAGTTGACGTCAACAATGTTACTTTTTTTAATTTCATATAATTACTTAATAAATAGGAAAATTAAGCAGCGTTTGTAGTTCTGTGTTACACACTCGCTTAACATTCAGTATTTTAATTAAACTAACTATATTCCTACTAATTTTGCCACATAAACATTTTGGAAGCCACCTTTTTTTTTGGGGGGGGGGGGGGTAATCAAATGTTGACGTAATTTTATAGGAAGTTTGACAAGTTGTTGACAAGGGGGGGGGGGTAAAAATCTCCAAAAATGTGTTGACATAAATAATGGACAGCCCCTAAAAAGAAAATATCGGTTACGGTATCGGTAAAAGTGCTGGGGGAAAATATCGGTATCGGACTATCGGTCGCTCCCTACTTAATACAATATGTTAGTCTTTTTTTTAACTGACGGACTCATAGACTCAAACAAAAATCAGAATGAACATCAAATAACAAAAATCAGAATGAGCATCAAATAACAAAAATCAGAATGAACATCAAATAACAAAAATCAGAATGAACATCAAATAACAAGTCAAGATTCGCTTGTAATGAAATACTTTCAAGCTTTACTTTTTTTTTTCAAAAAAGCAAAACACGCTATTAGTTTAAAACACAAATCTATGTTTAAAACACAAATATATGTTTAAAAAATTAAAACACAAATCTATGTTTAAAACTTAACCTTGAACACGGAAATAATAAAAAGAGAGTACTCCCTCCATTCATTATGTCCAGAGTAGTTTCCCTGTATTTCACGTTCTCTTCGGCAGTTGGCTTCATTTTTTTTAATCTATTTTTTTTTAACAAACTCTAATGCTTCTGCTTTTAATTACGATCGGGGTAAATATTTCATTACCTGAAAGGCATGGTGTATCACCCCCTCCCCCCCCCCTATTTCCTTCTATAAAAAAACAAACTTCAAGTTTATCAAAGACGTATTTAAGTGTTTTTATTTATTTTTTGTAGGAATTCCCTGTCATGAATACGTGAATATACAACTATTGGTTTGAAGAAGCCAATACGTTTAAGTGCTTGAATTACATGTTCTCCTCACTGGCTGATATTTTGTACCGCATATCATAATATAGAGAGAGCGAATCGTAATCGGCAGTAAGATATTGGTATTTCAAATTAATTACATTTGTAAGGCAGCAAGTTTTATGTTTGTAGTGTTGGATTCAATGTGTAGTGTTATAAGGAGCTTTTTACTCTTGCATAATGAGGCAGGTTCATGTGGAGGAAGGGTTGTAGAATGGTGGATGGTTGTGTGTGTGGGGGGGGGGGGTATAGGCTGAGGGTTTCTAGAAGGTAGCCATAAAGGAAGGGTTGTGTCACAGTAGTGTGGTATATATATAAATGGTTTACCTGTGGCGTTCTTAAATAGAAGGGTTTATGGAAGGGTGTGTAAGACTGCAGGTTTTAACGTGGAGGTTTGCGATAAAGGTGATAAAAAATCGTACAATGAAAGGTTTTATGATGGAGGATTTACGGTACAGTGTTTATTGTTAGGGTTATTTTGTGTAAAATTTGGTTTATTTGAAGGTTTTTTGGTGAAATGATGTATGGTGAAATGTTGTATGGTGTAGAATTACTTGAAAACTATCGAGTTAATCCTGTTAGGCTGGTAAGTAAAATTTGGAACTTCATTGGACGAATATTTAATTTATCGCATTTATAGATTAATTTCAATGTAGACTTTATAACAGTGTTCCAGCTGTAGACTGTCTTTATAACAGTGTTCCAGCTGTAGACAGTCTACAGCTGGAACACTGTTATAAAGACAGTCTTTATAACAGTGTTCCAGCTGTAGACTGTCTTTATAACAGTGTTCCAGCTGTAGACTGTCTTTATAACAGTGTTCCAGCTGTAGACTGTCTTTATAACAGTGTTCCAGCTGTAGACTGTCTTTATAACAGTGTTCCAGCTGTAGACTGTCTTTATAACAGTGTTCCAGCTTGTTTGGATAAACTAACAGCCCACAATAGAATTCATTAACTACAACTATAATATAAACTAACAACCCACACTAGAATTCATTAACTACAACTATAATATAAACTAACAGCCCACAATAGAATTCATAAACTACAACTATAATATAAACTAACAGCCCACAATAGAATTCATTAACTACAACTATAATATAAACTAAACAGCCCACAATAGAATTCATTAACTACAACTATAACGTAAACTAACAACCCACCGTGCAATGATGAAAAGATAAACCAAACTTACTCCTGACATGTACAGATGGGGCTGTGTTGAATTTAACTTTTGGTCACTGCCTAATCCACCCCGAAAATAGTTTGGCAATGTATACGGGGGAGGGGGGGGGGGAGAGAGAAAGAATACATTTCATGGGAAACTTCAGGTTCAACGAACTAAAAATACCTATGGAAAGTATCAACTCAGTTTATCACCTGAGTGGATCTTCAGTTCTTGTCTACTTTCATCATCCCCCCCCCCCGCCTACGGCAATATCAACTACATTTAACTCAGGTACATTGATCTCTAAAAACGTGAAACCTAAACAGAATATACGTCAAGTTTATACAGGTCATGGTCTATTTAAGTCGGTATTGTCTTTAACTTGGATGTGTTTGTAGAGATGTTAAAGTGGACTTAATATATGAATAAATTAAAAGAAAAAAACTTGTAACAAGCGCATCACCCCATACTTTCCTTGAGACGTGCTAGAACACAAATATTGAATTTCTCTTATAGATTAACAAATGGCATCATTACAAGAAGCACAGGGCCCGCGAAAAGAGTGCCCCTCTACTTAAGGGCCCCCCGACAAGGGGCGTTATTTTTTTAAGAGGGCCCCTGAAATATCATACAGAACGCGCATCACTATATAAAAGGTCTTCTAATTGTGACCAAAACATGCCGCCATTTGTTATTTTCCTTGTAAACACTGTAGCACATAAATATTAATAATACTCAATACACAACAGTGTAGTAGCGCATAAATATTAATAATACACAATACACAACAGTGTAGTAGCACATAAATATTAATAATACACATTAAAAATACACATATATGGCGGCGTTCAGTAAATATCAGTTTAGATTGAAGTTGTGCACATTCTGCATACTTTATATTCCATGGTGCGAACATAGATGCGAACCAACTATTGTTCTTGTTAATCTTTTTTGAAGTAGATGTACAATGATTTGTTGATAAAATTCACGCATGTGCGCTCTTGATTTATCGGAAAGAAAATGAACCTAGAGATTGTCAATTAATAATTTTAAAAAAAAGCTACAATATCTTAACCGCGATAATTTAAAAGAAAAATATTCAACGTGTATAAATTTATCGAAGGGAATTACCTTGACCTGAGTGATTCAGTATTCGACCTGTGTGATTCAGTATTCGACCTGAGTGATTCAGAATTCGACCTGAGTGATTCAGAATTCGACCTGGGTGATTCAGTATTCGACCTGGGTGATTCAGTATTCGACCTGAGTGATTCAGAATTCGACCTGAGTGATTCAGTATTCGACCTGGGTGATTCAGTATTCGACCTGAGTGATTCAGTACCCAACTTGTTGAGTGGGACACATCAACATGTCTAACACTGTCTCCGTGTCTTGATGTTTTATTGCAGTACACCATCTACTTGATTTTACCGTAATGTTATTTATCTTCTTATAATTGACTTTTTTTTTGTTAATCTCCTTCCCTTTTTGTGTTTTCATTTCACTGCTATTTGTAATTAACCTTGACATTAATTCCCACATCGGGCTACACGTATGTTTGTTTCATCGCTTCAAGTGAGAAATCTGCTCAGTGTTTGAAATCGTCCATGTACATTATTTTTATTGTTTATATGATTATAAATATTTTATTTTTCTCCCAAATTTATAATTGTAGTGAAAAGAATAAACATTCATACAACATTTACTGTTTCATGCATCCATTTTCAGCTTAGTTCAAAAGACTTTCTCTTTTACTCTTCTGACGAGAGGTATCTTAACATCACAGGTGTGCCATCTGTTAAACCAATGATTCTCAACCTGTGAGTTAATCAGCCGTTTGATTCTTTAATCGGTGGTTCATTTAAACATAAAGCAGAATATGACTTTATTTTAAAGTGGCATCTGCGTTTTATTTTGTACTCAGACAATAATTTTTAAGTCATGTGTTGTTGCTTTTTTATCATTGATAATAGAATAAGTCATTGGTATTAAAATATGAGCTTTATTATGATATAAAAGAATTATAGACTGAGCATGCAGTTAAATGCTTAAACACAATTAAACTCTCTTAGCAATGTGAAAAACATGAACCGCAAAGTTGCAATCAACTGCACTCACGTTTAATTGACCTGTTGCTACTATTACAACTGTTTTCTAAAATCTATTAGCGGAAAAATATATGAATTAATTGAAAGTTCCTATTAGCCTACTGCAAAAAGATGAAACCGAGATGAAAGACACCGGGCATGTCACAAACACAACATTCGACCGTAAGAACAGGAAGTGGACTGACAAATACTGGGATCAGAATAAATATGATCTCCGCGGTCCAACAATTGTATGTTCTCGGTGGTCCAACAATTTTATGCTCTCGGAGACCAAACAATTTGATGATCTTGGTGGTCCAACAATTTTACCAATTTGATGATCTTGGTGGTCCAACAATTTTATGTTCTCGGTGGTCCAACAATTTTATGTTCTCGGTGGTCCAACAATTTTATGTTCTCGGTGGTCCAACAATTTTATGTTCTTGGTGGTCCAACAATTTTATGTTCTCGGTGGTACAACAATTTTATGCTCTCGGAGACCAAACAATTTGATGATATTGGTGGTCTAACAATTTTATGTTCTCGGTGGTCCAACAATTTTATGCTCTCGGAGACCAAACAATTTGATGATATTGGTGGTCTAACAATTGTATGATCTCAGTGGTCCAACAATTTTATGTTCTCGGTGGTCCAACAATTTTATGCTCTCGGAGACCAAACAATTTGATGATATTGGTGGTCTAACAATTGTATGATCTCAGTGGTCCAACAATTTTATGTTCTCGGTGGTCCAACAATTTTATGCTCTCGGAGACCAAACAATTTGATGATCTTGGTGGTCCAACAATTTTATGTTCTCGGTGGTCCAACAATTTTTGTTCTCGGTGGTCCAACAATTTTATGTTCTCGGTGGTCCAACAATTTATGTTCTTGGTGGTCCAACAATTTTATGTTCTCGGTGGTCCAACAATTTTATGCTCTCGGAGACCAAACAATTTGATGATATTGGTGGTCTAACAATTGTATGATCTCGGTGGTCCAACAAATTTTATGTTCTCGGTGGTCCAACAATTTTATGCTCTCGGAGACCAAACAATTTGATGATATTGGTGGTCTAACAATTGTATGTTCTCGGTGGTCCAACAATTGTATGTTCTCACACAGTAAGGGAATAGCATTATGTCACTGGTGAATGTACAGAACTGTGATAAAACAATGGGACTTAGAAACTGGCAGCACAAAGTCAACAACTATTTAGCCTGTCACGTGACTGTCACGAAACGTTGTAAACAAAAATAATGATGACATAAAAAAGGCTATGTCAGCAACAGTGTCAGCAACACTAAAGGAAGTGTAAGTGTACAGAAGTACAAGTTAATATATAGGTTGAGGAGACATCACAAGGAAATTAAATTACAAAAACAAAGTGTACAAACAAAATATTCCAGTTGTACCGGCACCTGGATCTTACCTTCAATAATGAAATAAAATACAATTAGAAAAAAGATTTAATAACTTTAAAAAAGATATAAATAAAGTGTGTGACCTAAAATTAACACCATTAGCTACTTGACATACTTCTAAGCTAAAACATTTTACAAAATAATTCAATTACGTCACGGACATAAATATCCAGTTTGTTGACTTAGTCAATATATAGTAGTGAAGTGTCGCTGTTGTATTAAACTATTTACTCATAAAGACAAATAATGTGCTACAACAATAGGCCATGTGTTATAGTGTAATAACTGGTACATAATTCGATGTGTATTGTAGCTACATTCATTTATTAGACCAGCGTTTCTCAAGGTGTGGTCCAAAAGAGTTTGGCTGGGTACGCGCTGCACATGAGAACAGTGGTTAAACAAACAAACAAACATGGCTAAATTGAAAACAATGAAATATGGACAACCTAAACTTTTTAAAACAAAAGGCAAGTTATGTTTTTACTAGGAATCCAGAATATTATGTAAATAAAAATGGGGTACACAGATGTCGAAAGTCTGAGACACTGTATTAGACAATAAGACAATACCTTACGTCATACAATCATGGCTGCTGTTTAATGAATCATAATGTAACCATTGAACTCAAAAAGTCACACAAAATTTGTAAGGGTTTTTTTTTCTTGGAATCCTCACTAATATCATTAAAGTTAATATTATCGATTGCGTAAACGGCCCTAGCCTGGGCGCAGGAATTTTAATTACTTCCAGATTTGTCGGATCAGTGTGTAGCAATATTAACTGTAACCCTACTATACACAGTATATCTACAACATACAAAAATGTTTCCATTATAACACTATTACTTACCAGTCTTATAGAAATCATTTCGTTTCCCCTGATAACAGTGTTGAAATGTAATTTTGTATGAAAAAACCCAGTGCACGACTTATTTCCTAAATACACAATAATGTTAACTCATTGTTTATAGAAATAACCATTGTAGTTAAGTGGACTGGTCTATCCCGATGAGGTCATGATAAAATAATGGGTGAATAGACTCACCCATTCAATGTAATAGAGTGGTTAGACTCACCCATTCAATGTAATAGAGTAACAATTGGATACAACATAACAGCTATTTATAAGATTTCGATTTTTAAACTAGAAAATAAAAATTCCAGCTTTTAAATCTGAAGTTCACTGTTAGGTGTTTTGTTGTATGTGTTGAACCTCACTGGTTGGTGTATATTGTTGTATGTTTTGAAGGTCACAGGTTGGTGTGCATTGTTGTATGTTTTGAAGGTCACAGGTTGGTGTGCATTGTTGTATGTTTTGAAGGTCACAGGTTGGTGTGCATTGTTGTATGTGTTGAACCTCACTGGTTGGTGTGTATTGTCGTATGTGTTGAACGTCACTGATTGGTGTGCATTGGTGTATGTTTTGAAGGTCACTGATTGGTGTGCATTGTTGTATGTGTTGAAGGTCACAGGTTGGTGTGCATTGTTGTATGTTTTGAAGGTCACAGGTTGGTGTGCATTGTTGTATGTTTTGAAGGTCACTGATTGGTGTGCATTGTTGTATGTGTTGAAGGTCACAGGTTGGTGTGCATTGTTGTATGTGTTGAAGGTCACTGATTGGTGTGCATTGTTGTATGTTTTGAAGGTCACAGGTTGGTGTGCATTGGGTGGTTAATGTAGGCCTGGAGCAAGGCGCCATTTAACAAGTGAACTGCTGCATTAAACACAGTGATATGATGTCATATAGGTGTGATGTGTATTAAGAGACTCAAGTGGTCACTTCAGTGTGTCAGTCAATGGTCACTTAGAATGACTCAGAACATAGTGTGAGCTCCACTTCACACAAAGCAAGCATCTTAAATATATACATTAACATAAATGCCTATATATAAAGAATAGAATGAATAATATATATAAAAGCGATTTCGGCTCTGCGTTAAATTGGAAGTAAAGAATTGATACAACAGTATTCCAGTTGAAAATCATCAAACGTAAACAATAGTAATAAAATCATGAAAAAATTGGATCTGTCTGAAACCAAAAATAACCTAGCCTACTGATCAAACCTCAGGGAATATATAACTCTATGCAAAGGTTTTGCTAGTACTAAATAATGTATCAAAGCAATCTGTCCTTTCAACTTTTAATATAAGCCACGACTGTGTGGCACGACTGTGTCCATCTGAAGATAATGAAGACTATTGCTTACAGTGGTCTATATTACTGTTGATGTAAACAATTATTTGTAATGGTCTATATTACTGCTGATGTTAAGATTTATTTACAGTCGTCTATATTACTGCTGTTGTACACGCTGTTGCCACCGACTAAAACAAGTGAATAACGGAAAGTATGTTGTTATATAGTTTTTATCTAGTGGTAGACACAATATGCATTTCGAGAGACACCTCACACAGATACAGTAAGTAGGTCTGTGTTATCTGTGGAGAGACACCTCACACAGATACAGTAAGTAGGTCTGTTTTATCTGTGGAGAGACACCTCACACAGATACAGTAAGTAGGTCTGTGTTATCTGTGGAGAGACACTTCACACAGATAGAGTAAGTAGGTCTGTATTATCTGTGGAGAGACACCTCACACAGATACAGTAAGTAGGTCTGTATTATCTGTGTATATGATTCTAGCTCGATGTAGGCCTATTTAATACCAAAAAGATCGTATAGTAAGTAACCTTACAGTAATTAGAGAGAAAATAGACAGTAACTAGACAGTAACTAGACAGTAACTTGACAGTAACTTGACAGTAACTTGACACACATTTGTCACCGTGCCGTGGCCACGAATTACTTGTTCATTTTAATAACTGATAAATCAGTCAAATCCATATGTCAGGTAAAATATCAATCACATCTGATGAAATGAATTATTTCATTGGCACAGACAGCGTGAGAAGACTTCTGTTCATCAATTAGTTAAACTCGCTATCAAATTATAATTATACGCTATCATGTAACGGTTAATAATTGGAGTAATCCGGGCAACACACATTGGCAGTAGACATAAAAGGATGATAAACTTTCTCTCTATACAAGTGTACTTCCAAACAAATATTGCCCATAGAATATGTTATTCACAAGACAATCTCATGTTTGGAAGAACAAGACAAGTTTGATCGCCTAATGACGTCATTAAAATGTTTATCTTTTAAACGGGGTGGGAGGGAGAGGGGGCTAAAACACCGCCGCAATATTTCAAGACAGTAATAATGACTTGTCATACTACAGCAATATTTCAAGACAGTAATGATGACTTGTCATACTACAGCAATATTTCAAGACAGTAATGATGACTTGTCATACTACAGCAATATTTCAAGACAGTAATGATGACTTGTCATACTACAGCAATATTTCAAGACAGTAATGATGACTTGTCATACTACAGCAATATTTCAAGACAGTAATAATGACTTGTCATACTACAGCAATATTTCAAGACAGTAATAATGACTTGTCATACTACAGCAATATTTCAAGACAGTAATAATGACTTGTCATACTACAGCAATATTTCAAGACAGTAATAATGACTTGTCATACTACAGCAATATTTCAAGACAGTAATGATGACTTTTCATACTACAGCAATATTTCAAGACAGTAATATGACTTGTCATACTACAGCAATATTTCAAGACAGTTATGACTTGTCATACTACAGCAATAGTAATATTAATAGACAATGTAATACTGACATAATGGTATAAAATGAAAAGCTATATCCTTGTTAAATGTTTGGCTGTGATTCCTCAAATAAAATTTTAAAAACTGCCAGAGACTGTGTAATAAAAAAATAACCACTCGGCGCCTTGTTTATCTAAAAATAAATAACGTTGTCTGAAGTGAATAGAAACAAAAACAATGATTTAAAAATACACGCAAGCGGATATATTGATGTACACACACACACACATACATACACGAGTATACTCAGAGACACAATCTTTTTTATTCTCATGGACAGCATCTCGTGTAGCACGGCCTGGGTTACAGGTGTGATTGTAGCCAGAGATTGTAGCCAGAGATTGTGTCCAAGTTTATTTCTGGAACAAACTTTCTGGATACCAACCTGTTTACTAGATGAAAGTAAACCAGGACTCACTGAAGTAAGGGGGGGGGAGAGGCGCCGCAGGTGTCCAGACATTGTTTTAATAAACTGATTTCTGAAATAGTTGATTTAGGAATATAGGTGTCGGTGACTCATGGCCAACTTTTTTTTAACGAGTTGATAAAACATACAGTCATTTACGTAAGTTTTTGGAGGACTAAGGCACAGACTTTCTGACATATTTAGGTGGCCTTAGACCAGTGGTCGGCAAACTTATCAGCCAAAGAGCCAAATATGAACATTACAACAATAAAAAAAAAAATTGGGAGCCAAATCTTCTTGTTTAGTAAACGTTTATTACACTAAATAAGTAGTACACTAAATAAATTGTTTACTAAATAAAACTAAATGCCAGAGCCGCACTTAAGTAGCCAAAGAGCCACATGCGGCTCCGGAGCCGCACTTTGCCGACCCGACCACTGCCTTAGGCTTTAGACAATAGTACTACTCGGGGCAGTCATAACATCGGATGTGATAAGTATGTGTACTGGTTACCCCCCCACACACACACACACCCCTCCTCGGCAGTAAGAGCCACTAGTCGGACAATACATAAGCACGGTTCTGTTAATAAAAAAGATGAGCTCTTAATGTTTTATTTTATTGACAAATATTCTTCCTGTAAGTCCAGAGTTAATTTATTACATAATACTAGTGAATGTGCTTCTAAAAAGTCATTTTAAATACATTGTTACATTAATTACATTAAATACATTGTTACATTAATTACATTAAATACATTGTTACATTAATTACATACTTACAAACGATGAATGTAAAAGTCCCCATATCCCATTAAGAGCCATCGGAGCAGAAGAATCGTAGATTGTAATATTTTTTTCTGTAGTCTCGACATATCCTGGGATTGTGTGGTTAGCACAACGCCAAGCAGCCAAACTTTCCCAACTAAAGTCAAGTACCCATTTAAAGCTGGGTGACTTGAGGGACCACTATCCAACTTTCACTAGGAACTAGAAGATTTCCCTAGGTTCTCACCGAGGATCGAACCCGGACCAACAACATAAAATATATTACACATTTTGACAAAATTACAACGAAATATTTGTAAACATTTCAAATGAACAACTAAAATTAAGTCGGAGATGACAATGGAGTTTTCTAACTGGACAGTTTCAGATCACTGAGTTCTATATCAACTTAACTACTTATAGATTTCAGAGTTGCACACCAAAAAAAAAGAACAACGGAAATAATCATCAATAAAAGTAGTTCAGGGAATTAAGCAAGCAAAAAGTGTAAAGCGCTCAACCTGCACGTTCCGTGACCAATCTCCCGATGACGGCAACGTGATTTTTCAGGTCCGGTTGAAAGTTTCATCTATGCCCTCTGCTATGCTTACATAGCAAGTGTAATCTCGGATTTGGTGGGGATGTAAGAATGGCACTTTGAAAACCACCCTAATAAGGACGACAGAACTCTACTCCACCATCACTGCAGATATAAATAATTCGGTTAACTGTTAAAGAACTGTCATGAAAATATGTACTCAAGACCGGGTGGATAATTCAACTATCAACGTAAAATATTATTAAAAGATGCGTTTAAAAAGTGCATTTTAATACACAATAATTGTTAATTGTAAATGATAATGGTCAAATAATTATTTCAAAGTTTAAAAGCAGGAAATACAAATTATCTTGTGTACATACACCTATTACATGCGCTAGTTCTTAAGTGCAAGAATGCACAAGTGACAACGATATACTCCAGCCTAGTTTAGAGATAAGCATTGCACAGTAAACTTACTAATCATCCTAAAAATGTCTTCATACGTTATCTCACGAGGACAAAATTTCCTCTTCTAGGTCAAGCAATGCTACTTGAAATAAAACAGAATTCACTATAAATGTCAAGATACTCGGGGACGCATAAAGTTCTCAATAAAATCAGAAATATTTGAATAGTTGCAGTCAGTTGACCCTACATGGATATAGGTTGTTTTTATTAACTGTAGGTCAGCACACGAAGATACATTTTGAGTTTTGAGTGTGTATGTGACAAACGTGTGTCGAGTGTGTACTTCACAGACACTTGTCTTATCTCTACCGGGAACTTTCTGACGTCATATCGTCTCAGAGGTCTGCGGTAGACATTTTTTTAGAGATTTTTATGAAGCTGCTTAACAGTCAAAGATGAATACAAAAAAACTTCCGAGTTGTTTTTTTATGTCATTTTATGAGATTCCTAAAAACACCGGGTGTGTGCATTAGAAGTGATGGCATGCCGTGTAGGCAGACATATTGTTTTTTCATTCATACCCAACCATGCATTATATCCGATGAATTCCACACCCCTGGCTTGATTGATTGTCACTGAACAATGGGATTTTATAGCATGTAACACGACACTGATACACAGACCTACAAAGTTTATAATAAATTTGAATTATAGCGATGTTACATGAGATACGACGGCCTATAAATAACTACAATAACAAGTTCGTTTCAACAAGTTAATTTAGCGCAGGGGTGGGCAGACATTTCAAACAGCGGGCCACAATGGGTGGGATAAAACGGTCGGACTTGGCCCGCGGACCTTAGTTTGCCCGCCCATGCCTCAATTAGCTTTACGTGTTTATGTTCTTTCATTTAGAGTTTGACATGATGATAAATAAAAATAAAACTGTCGTGGGTTGCATTTGTCAGTGTTTATGCCGGTGTATACATTCTCTCTTATAAACTTCTTCAAAGGAATTAATGACAGAATAATCTAAGGCGGGAAAAAATTGTCATTTTTATTAACAAATGAACCATTTTTATATCATATATTGTATAAACTCTTTACTGGATCAGCTGTTATTGGTCTTTTATTTGACAAAGTAAAGTATATCTAATTGACGTCACGTCCTTTCCCTTGAAAGTGTCAAGTTGACAGAAAAGAAATAAATAAAGTTAATAACCAACTGACCAAAACATATTGTTAATAACCAACTGACCAAACTATATTGTTATTAACCAACTGACCAAAACATATTGTTATTAACCAACTGACCAAACTATATTGTTATTAATTAACCAACTGACAAAAACATATTGTTAATAACCAACTGACCAAACCATATTGTTATTAACCAACTGACCAAACTATATTGTTATTAATTAACCAACTGACAAAAACATATTGTTAATAACCAACTGACCAAACCATATTGTTATTAACCAACTGACCAAACCATATTGTAATTAATTAACCAACTGACAAAAACATATTGTTAATAACCAACTGACCACACCATATTGTTAATAACCAACTGACCAAACCATATTGCTAATAAGACAACAAATACAAGCTCGTTTTTTGTGACTTCAATAACTACCAGCAGATAAAACCAGGAACTAGCATCCCCCCCCCTTGCGTTTTTCGGGGAACCTCAGGCGTGCAACAGGAATCGATGATTTTCTAGCGGCGGCCTTGATCTCTAAGTATAAACTACAACGTCACGGTTGAGTTCAATGAAATGAAACACCGAGACACTTGTAAATATGGATTATCTCACAAACAAACACACAACATAGATACAAACACATTCACACACTTCTCAACACATAATCAACAGGTTATGTTAAATACGAAACAAAAAAAAACCGAAAAAAAATATTGCAATGGTTTTGATAACCGAAGAAAATGACACAAAACTACAAAATGTGTCAACATTTAGTAAGAATCTCTTGTCCCTATCAATAAACTATCATGCATTGTTCGTGCAATAGAATTCACTTGAATGATATTACCAGATTCAACTGTACAGTTGGTATGACCCATTGCATAGCTGTGACGATACATTAACATAGTTAACACAATAAAATAATTGTACAAAGGTATGTACAGTCAAACTGTTACACTTGGTACAGATGGCATTGATTGCGATTTATGAGTCAATTAGTTAATTTATATATGTTTACCGTATTGTACTGTTATGTGTACCGTGGTGCTAATGGAACTGTACAGTGCTCAGACTGTATTACAGTGCTAATGGAGTTTTAACGATCAGTTTTACTAGCTCGACTATAGTGTTAATAGTGCTATAAATTGAACAGTTTGTGTGTTCTAATAGTGCTAGTAGTGCTAAAATTTTGATCAGTTTTACTTCTGTCTTCACCTTTTGATTGACTGAATAATAGTTATATATATATATATATACAGTAACTTCCAGAAAGTATAACCAAGAACTAGCCCGCCCTGAGGAGGGAGGATGATCACAATAGCACTGGCAGTGGTGAGTAACCTAAAACACACCCATCTGTGCATGATATTTTGCAGAAAATAGGAGATTAACCTTAACATATTCTACATGCATATAGTTAAACTGGGTTGTTGTTCAAGTGTGTATGTACATGTGAATAAATTTAACAACTGTTGCCATGGGCGACATAAACTAATTGAGACAGCCGTGTGCCATGTACACAGTCAACAATGTAAGTATAATGACTGGTGTGGGTGTAGACAGTCAACAATGTAAGTATATGACTGATGTGGGTGTAGACAGTCAACAACGTAAGTATAATGACTGGTGTGGGTGTAGACAGTCAACAATGCAAGTATAATGACTGGTGTGGGTGTAGACAGTCAACAATGTAAGTATATGACTGATGTGGGTGTAGACAGTCAACAACGTAAGTATAATGACTGGTGTGGGTGTAGACAGTCAACAATGCAAGTATAATGACTGGTGTGGGTGTAGACAGTCAACAATGTAAGTATAATGACTGGTGTGGGTGTAGACAGTCAACAACGTAAGTATAATGACTGGTGTGGGTGTAGACAGTCAACAACGTAAGTATAATGACTGGTGTGGGTGTAGACAGTCAACAACGTAAGTATAATGACTGGTGTGGGTGTAGACAGTCAACAATTTAAGTATAATGACTGGTGTGGGTGTATTATATATATATTGAAATTATATCTTTATTTAAATATAAGAAGGCGCCTTAGGTTCAAAAGCCTCAAAGTTTCATTGGCCCATTAAAGCCTCCTGTACCAGATGCCTCCCCCCCCCCCTTTCTCGTCTGGCCTGTTGGTGTACTATCAATAGTATACTAGGCCGACAAATTAATACAAGTAGCCATGTTTTAATTTGTAGTTAAATTCAATCAAACAGCATGTAAATATCTTGGGGTGCGGCTAGGGGTGCGGGATTCTAGTGTACCACGTGTTCAATATTGTATAGGTTCTCTTTTTGTTCAGTAGCCTAGCAGTTATCGCATCCACTTACAAGTTCGGGGGGTGGCAAATACCACACACACAAACCCACACTTCTTATAATTGAACACAAATTGTTAATTATCGTTTAATATTATGTATGTTTTAATTTCGGAATTCTCTAAAAACAAAACAAAATTTAGCCTGCCTGTAAAAGTATAGTGGATTTCCTGTACATGCAGTATGTCACTAGTACTAGCTGCTCTATTAATACAAATGTAAATGGTGCTGGTTAATGGAACAAGGCTTTACGAAATGAAATACTACTGTAAACAATCTCTGAGATGATGGTGATAGTCATCTGCCAGTGACTGGCGGTCACTTAAAAATTCCCCCTGTAGCTACTGATACAATCATCAAGTCCCGGGTCAAATCAAGGGCTGCAATTCGGATATTTAAAATCTTGCTTATCTAGGACCAGAGGGTCATCGTCCTTGACCCGGGTGAAATGTATTTATTTAAACATTCCAACCACTGACCTACATAGTACAAGTTGAGTTCAGCTATTCACGACACAGTCTCGCACTTAAAGTTAGAAACACCATCCCCCCAGAAATGGTATGCTCATGAAATTACCATAGATATAAATAATGCGATTACCTTCTCTGTCTACCCTCTTTGATTACATTTCTCTGATTACCCTCTATGTTGTGTCACTTAAAGGGTAACAAAACAAAACTCAGTTAAAATACGAATACTTGGATGCGACAATTTTGATCACAGCCAAGTGTTACCAGACACTTTAAGACAGGGGTAGGCAAACTACGGCCCGCGGGCCGCATGCGGCCCGCCATAGTATATTATGCGGCCCGTTTGCATGTACAATTTACGATCTTATGCCGATGTTAATTCTCTTTGTTTGCAGTTTTCGCTATATGTTTTGAAATTTTATTCCGACTATTTGATTTGAATCGAGTGATATTAATAGAATATTAGTTGGAGCTGCTTGACCTACAAACAGATTATGACATGAAGGAGAAGTTCAAGTCAGTTATTATGTTGAAATAATTATGAATAATAAAGTCTTATTACTAAATTAGCAGTTGATTAATTTTGTATTTTAAAATGTAATGTGCATGTGTAATAGATTATTTCAATGAGATATTTTCTAAAAAAATAAAATTAAAGAAAGGTTTCCCCCTATACATATTCGTATACCAAGTGGCGGTATAAACCAGCCCACCTATACAGTTCGTATACCAAGTGGTGGTATAAACCAGCCCACCTATACAGATTCGTATACCAAGTGGCGGTATAAACCAGCCCACCTATACAGATTCGTATACCAAGTGGCGGTATAAACCAGCCCACCTATACAGATTAGTATACCAAGTGGCGGTATAAACCAGCCCACCTATACAGATTCGTATACCAAGCTGTGGTATAAACCAGCCCACCTATACAGATTCGTATACCAAGCTGCGGTATAAACTAGCCCACCTATACAGATTAGTATACCAAGTGGCGGTATAAACCAGCCCACCAATGCAGAGTTCTCCTATCAGTCACTGTGTTGCTCGAGGTAACATCC
Organism: Bulinus truncatus; assembly: GCA_021962125.1. Taxonomy (NCBI): domain Eukaryota; kingdom Metazoa; phylum Mollusca; class Gastropoda; family Planorbidae; genus Bulinus; species Bulinus truncatus. The sequence goes on along the minus strand of JAGDYQ010000003.1, from coordinate 13,144,180 downwards.
GCATTCCACCTGTACCGAGGACCGAGCGATGTAACCAAAACGTCATGTCACACGTTGATGTGTTGGAAAACAACCCGGTAATGCTAACATCTCAATAATACATTCTGTTATCTCATAGACACTCCTCCCACCTCTGTAGGGTCATCCCCTCCGTGTTGAACCCCCTCCCTCTCTCTTACCCACTCATTCAAAATAAAATAAAAACATGAGACTGAAAGGGGGAAATAAAGTGTGTTATCACCAACAGTGCAATAAATGAATATCGGATGTTAGCAGCCGTTACATGTCATGATATCCTCGGTATTATTAAACTGAGGAGGGGGGGGATGCAAAGATATCGACGACAGGGCCGTTCTTGGGGCCACATGTTAGGGGCCCGCTGTCGTCAAAATCTGATGTTTTAAAACTTGAAATATTTGGTCTTGGGTTAGTATTTATAGGGCAGTGTGTTAGAACGCTAGACTTCGAACAGATAGGTCCAGAGTTCGTGTCCCAGTGGGTGCTGAGACTTGTATTGGGTCTGACCAATGTCATTAAGTCTCCTCCCCCCCCCCCACAACTTACAAATGGGGACCCGATATTTGTTGGGGGCATTGAACTAACCTAAACAATCCCATAGAAAGGACTCGCCTTCACCTGGTCAGTATTAGTTTTAGATCAGAAAAATATTTACAAATATAACATTATTTACGTGTATTTGAACGAAGATTTTCTCCACTCAATACATTCATAGACAACCAATAGTTCAAACTAAATGTGTGGTAAACGCAGAAAACATATTGCAGGACTATAAACATGAACCGAATGACTATATACTAGGATGTGTGTCAAATTGGGACAATCCTAAGATTTTTTTCCCCGGCTAACATTGGCTTACATCCCCCCAACAGCAACCCCTACCCCCACCCCCGGGGCCATCCCCTTTACTGAAATAAAAAAATAAAAAAAATTCATTGGGTGCGTTACGTATGTAAAATATGTGCACGTTTAAATGATTTCTCCAGGAGACAATCTTCACCAGCTGTCCAAGTCATTCAGCAGATGGACGCTAGCCAGACGACCACAGACTAATCCGTCCTGGCGTTGACCACTAGACTTCAATACACACATAATGACCGCCTTCCACTCCCGTTGTTCACATTTCTCGTTTCCGTGAGACAGTTCTCAACTGACCGTGACTAAAGTAGCACAATGACCTCGTGGCACAAACATTCCATATGGGGGAGAAGGAGAGGTGAGGTTAAAGGTTATACTCCATAGGGAGGGGTTAAGTTAGAAAGTGTAAGGTAATTAAGTGGTTTGAGTTTACAATGAAAGTAAAACCACAAACACACACGCAATCATATCATAACTTGTCTATGTCAGACAGAACCGAAAATATTAAACTAGTAATCCAAGGAACATATGTAAATTTTTAAAAATGATAAAACGTGTCATCAGAATTTTTTTTATTAGAAAAAAAAATGTGTTGTGAAATCGTTAGGCAAAGTGTTCAATAGTCTGTGTTGTATCATTGCACTGGGACTTGGCCATGGTGTAGCGTGCGATCAATATAATGATGGACAACGGAAGAAAACAGATTCTGATATTGTTCCGATGTATACACAAAGAACCTAGCAGAGGAGGGGTGAGGGGGCGGTGTGACCAGAACACAAGTGGCCTCCCTAGCACTCATGGTACCACAGTGTTGCTTGGCCATTGATGAACTAGTCTGATCAAAGGGGGCCCAGTTAGTGGAGTATGTCGGGGGGGCCTAACATTAGCCCTGCCTGGCACACACTAAATCAATAACGCGTTAGAAATCGTTTAATTTCATGAACGAACAACTAATAACCAACAGTAAACTAATACATGTATTTCCTTCTAACAAATCGTTGTTTTTTTACGCAAACAAAAACTCTCCACGCCGATGCCAGAATGTGTAATAAATGGGGTCAGAGGTCAATCGCGTGGCGCCATAGCCCGCTATACAAATATTAACGGATTTTGGAAAGAGGGTGGGGAGTTGCAACAACGGATATTGATCTCTCCCTCAGTCCATCCAGTGAGTTGATGTATGGAGGTTAGAGCTGGTGGGTCTATTATTATGTATAGAGATAACTCGAGACACTCAAATATAGTGGACCAGTGCCACAACACACAAGAACAAAATATCTGAATATTAAACTAATCTACACGGGGGTTGTTTGAACAATGTCTTTGTTTCACATCATCTGTCTGTTTAAATTCGTCTGTCTAAATGATCAGATTGTGACATGAAATGCAACTTGAATTAGATTTAAATGTTTATAAACATTGTTGACACTCAACAGTGTTATCGCTTTTGGCATACTGAGACATGCGTGTGGATGCATGCCAGTAAGTACAATGTACACACAGTACAATGTACACACAGTACAATGTACACACAGTACAATGTACACACAGTACAATGTACACACAGCAGTTCTGACGTTATTGGGGTTGGGGGCACAAAGGAGTGGCTTCTAGAAATGTTTGGTGTCCCTAAGAAATATTACCAGTCGTGGCACTCCTGAGATTTTGCAGGGATTACTTTTAGATGCCCTGTAAACAGTAGACATTCTTAGGCAAAAGTAACCCGTCGGAGCACTCTTAGAAAAAAGTAACCCGTCGGCGCACTCTTAGGCAAAAATACGATATCAGTGCCCTCTCAGACATGATTACCCTGTCGGCGTAATCTTAGCGTCAGATTTAGTAGGAATGAAAACTTAAAAAGGCCCCTAAAACATCTGGCGGCCCTGAGCCTAGTTTTCCCATCTGTAAGATAGGCCCTGAATGCACATTTATATCAACCGCGCATTTAAGTGCAATGCTATGGCCGTTACCGTCTACCTCAATACAGTTATAAACTATAACTATAAACTAACATACAAAACTTAAAGTGGCATGAAGACAACAACCGGCAATACTAAATGTGCAACATATAAATGTGTACGCTATACCCCTGTAAAGTTAACCTTGCAAACACCGCACGGAAATAGATATATCCCATACAATTATGTCAAGCTGTCGGCAGATAAAAACAACTTTCAAAGTTAAGTTAGAATAGGTCGTGTGCAATAGTTGGTTATTGATCGTGTGACTTCTTACAACACTCGGTTTGGCCAAATTGTGTTTACAATAAAAACGTTCAAAGGGATGAGGGCAGAAAAATATCAGCACTAAAAAAAATTTTTTAAATCAAAATGTACAGCGATTTTTACAAGAAATTCAAATCATAATAGGTATTAGTCTGTGTGTACATGTGCATGACAGAGTGTGTGTATGTGTGTGTGTGTGTGTGTGTGTGTTTATGTACGTGCACACAATAGCCTGTGATCTAAACCACACATACAACCTTCCATTGTGCTGGCGTTTATACCTGACTGATCTTGGTAAAAGAAAGACAACTTAGTGAAAAGAAAAAAAAAGGTGTATTGGGGGGGCGCTTCTCGTTGTGTAACTGACAATACTAATTATAGAACAATGGTCATACGCGAATGTCAGAATAGGAAACGGTTGTACACTTTATATCTGCAAGTGTGTGTAGAGGGGGGAGTGGGGGGGGGGGGAATTGTGGTGGGACTACGTTACACAGTTCAGTACAGTTACATGGGTCACGACACACAGTTTAAGAGATCAGTGGAATCAGGCGAGAAGAACTATGTCAAATTGGGGCACAATAAGAAAACAAGGTTCCCAGTACAAGTCCGTCATGTGATTGTAAGGGCACCTGGGGCACAGTGCCTTCTGTACCTGTTAATCACGATGACACCATTCCAGTCATGTCGGTCTGTTTCGAGACAGAAGAGTCAAGTCAGCCACCTGTATTGTTACTATATCAGTAACTTTAACTGTCACGTGATGCCTTGACCTGGCTGTGCAATTAAAATGGCTCTAGCCTTAGTGCCCCTAACCCATGTCCTCATTGAGAAAAAGAGAATGTTACTGGTGTCCTCCAAATCATGTATTTGTACTTATTGAAACGGTTCAGGACCACAGGTGTCATGTGACTGTAACTTTCTTGTATCATATCACTACGTCACATTGCAGGTATGGTGTATTCACTACACGTCACTGGTGTCATGTGACTAACTTTCTTGTATCATATCACTACGTCACATTGCAGGTATGGTGTATTCACTACACGTCACTGGTGTCATGTGACTAACTTTCCTGTATCATATCACTACGTCACATTGCAGATGTGATGTATTCATTGGTGATTCAGTCAATATTGTCAAAAGGACATTAGGAAGTTATCTATTTTTAAATCAAAATACAGGCATACGTGTCCTAAATGTATCGACGTTTTCTACTTTGAGTGGTGGAGGGGGCCCTAGACAAAATTGTGTATCGGGCCCCTCCCAGCATTAGATTTAGTAGATTGAGTGGTTGGGGGGGGGGTGGCTGATAGGTCTAGTTTGACTATACGAACAGCTCAGGGTAAGGGGTCAAATGTCAACAGGCCCACGAAATAATAAATGTATTGTTGTTGTTTGTTTAAATGAAGTGATTAAATTCTGACAGAAGACATACAATAGGAGCCTTACACGAGACATACGATAGGAGCCTTAGACAAGACATACAATAGGAGACTTACACAAGACATACAATAGGAGCCTTACACAAGACATACAATAGGAGCCTTACACAAGACATACAATAGGAGCCTTAGACAAGACCATGAAAACAAGTTTGATTATTTATTTTTTTTTAAAAACGTGTACTAGCTAAATGGACTGCGAGACTGCAAGACATTTATCCAAAAAGAGCAAATTAAGTCAACACACATATTAAGTCAACACACATATTAAGTCAACACACACATTAAGTCAACACACACATTAAGTCAATGCACATATTAAGTCAATGCACATATTAAGTCAACACACATATTAAGTCAATGCACATATTAAGTCAACACACATATTAAGTCAACACACATATTAAGTCAACACACATATTAAGTCAACACACATATTAAGTCAATGCACATATTAAGTCAACACACATATTAAGTCAACACACATTCATTAAGTCAACACACACATTCATTAAGTCAACACACATATTAAGTCAACACACATATTAAGTCAACACACACATTCATTAAATCAACACACATATTAAGTCAATGCACATATTAAGTCAACACACATATTAAGTCAACACACACATTCATTAAATCAACACACATATTAAGTCAATGCACATATTAAGTCAACACACATATTAAGTCAACACACACATTAAATCAACACACATATTAAGTCAACACACATATTAAGTCAACACACACATTCATTAAGTCAACACACATATTAAGTCAACACACACATTCATTAAATCAACACACATATTAAGTCAATGCACATATTAAGCCAACACACACATTCATTAAGTCAACACACATATTAAGTCAATGCACATATTAAGTCAACACACATATTAAGTCAACACACACATTCATTAAATCAACACACATATTAAGTCAACACACACATTCATTAAGTCAACACACATATTAAGTCAACACACACATTCATTAAATCAACACACATATTAAGTCAATGCATATATTAAGTCAACACACACATTCATTAAGTCAACACACATATTAAGTCAACACACACATTCATTAAATCAACACACATATTAAGTCAATGCACATATTAAGCCAACACACACATTCATTAAGTCAACACACATATTATGTGATCAGTGATGCGTGTCATTTGTTACATTATTTATTAATGATTTTTATATGTGATTGTGTTTTTTAAACTTGGAATTCAGATATTGAACCCTTGTCTAGCCGTGTTTTGACACACACGGTTACTTGTGAGACAATTTTACGTGTGTCTGTGTGTGTGTGCCGGTGTGTGTGTGTGTGTGTGTGTGTGTGTGTGTTATGAAGGACGAGTCTCACAATCCAGGCCTAACAAAGCGGTTTGGAGCCCAGCCCCTCCCTCTTCCCCCCCCCCCAGCAGATGGCGTCGACATTTGGACAACGCTGTGCTCAATCTCGGCACGCGCTCGCACGTGTCCGGTGTGTTGAGAGCAGAGAGGTCGGCCTACTGGGATGGTCTCTCCGTGTGAAATGAAGTGGAAACAGTTTCTGAAAAACGGTTTTAACACGAAGAAGGTGAAGAGATGAGGAAAACTATCAAAACAACAAACTTAAAGAAGGGAAATGTTTTAATGACGGACTTCTCCCCCAACCAGCAACTCACGCACAAATTGAACTTTTCTTCCAGCATTTTATTTTTGCTATGCCCACTTAAATTACAAACCGAGATCACTGCTGAAGGTTTAGACATGTTAAAATATGCGTCTATGTATTTATAACAAACTATTGTAACATCTGCATATGATTTTTCAGAGTTGTACATCAGTACAGATTGTTTACAGTTGTACATCAGAACAGATTGTTTACAGTTGTACATCAGTACAGATTGTTTAGAGTTGTACATCAGTACAGATTGTTCAGAGTTGTACATCAGTACAGATTGTTTAGATTTGTACATCAGTACAGATTGTTTAGAGTTGTACATCAGTACAGATTGTTCAGAGTTGTACATCAGTACAGATTGTTTAGATTTGTACATCAGTACAGATTGTTTAGAGTTGTACATCAGTACAGATTGTTTAGAGTTGTACATCAGTACAGATTGTTTAGAGTTGTGCATCAGAACAGAGAATATATTGTTTCTGGAGGTCGATATGTAAATAAAGATCAATGTACTTTCAATGATCAGCAATTTTAAAAAAAGGTTTTGAAAAACTCTAAATAAAAATTCTACATTGTACACTGTACACATAATGATATAGAATGTAAATAACTTCCCACTCCACTTAAATTCGTTTAAAACAGGTCGGCAATCAGTGGTCCCCGGAAAAGTGGTGGTCCGTGAGAAAAATGATTCTGGTCAGCGGAAGAAGTTGATACCACTATTATTGTTGTTTTTTTTTTCATTTTAATTATACAAAAGCAAGCACGTGATAAAACGACAACTGTTATTGAATTTAGTTTTACGCGGGAACGAAACTAAGAAATGTAGTGGCCCAACAAAAGACAACAATAAAAAAAAAACGTAGGTGTGTACTGTCCAAAAGGTTGCCGACCACTGGTTAAAAACAATGTCATGTTTTGTTGTTTGAAGATTTTACTTATTGCTACCGCCTATAAACATGTACAATGTGTACACACGGACCGGTAATTCCCAGTCAAATCCACAGCAGTCCATTCACCACTACAAATACGAAAAAATACAGTTCGGCTGAGCACACAAAGCCGATTCACAAAATTGATGCAAAAAGATCAGAAAACAAGTCGATAAATAAATATTCTTAATGAAGAAAATAATAAAGATGCCAGCAACTTACCTCATATCAGGGCCAATTGAATTATGCTTTGAATAGTTTTATATCCGATACTATACAAACTCAATAATCATATAATGTAAATAAGAAAAACTCCAGCAGTCACAGACTGAATCATTTACTGCCGCTAACGTAATAAAAATGGATCACTGAAAGAAAAATTAGCGTCAGAGATATTAGTGGGAAACTTCCAGTTTGTGTACAGTTAGTTCTGTTGCGGGTAGGACTGGCCGTCGCTTTGTAATGAAAACAGCAGTCAAGTTAACGTCTCTCTCAGTACACGGCACAGACCAGGCGCACGAAATAAGCGAGACGACGGGAGTTACGTTCTCCTGGCGACAAGGTACTACCCAGCCCCGCCCGCCCTACTTCTTGAACGGTTTTTATCTCTACAGAGTAGGAGGTGGAGAGGAGGTACATTAGAAAGGGTCAATCACACTGACTTCGATTGACCATCCTCAGTAATTTGTAGCATATCCCTTAGGGATTTAAAGTAATCTTAGCAGCGGAAATAATGTGTTTAGGACAAATTATATTAGCGTGCTGTTCAAGCTATAAGCATTTGGCCTTAATGAACGAGAATCATATGTATTTTTTAAATATAATATACCGATGGAGTGATATTTGTGGAGTACATGTACAAAGAAATATTACAAACAAGGAAAATCTTATAATAAGCTAAAACAATATTCTACCATATAATATACTAAGACAATATTCTACCTAATAGTAAATTAAAACAAGTGAATGCTTGTGGGACACTACACATGGTAAAAAAAAATTAATGAATTCAAATTTAATTTTCAAATTTCACGTTTAGTAAAGAATTTAAATTATGGTGCCTACACACTGCTAGTATGGTCGGATATGGCTTGAAAGTCTGACGTCACAAGCGCCATTTTGATTCCAAACATACTCGCTGTATAATGTTGCTTTCATAGACATACATGTAGATGCCTATGATTGGTTTTAAGATAATAATGATTATTAGCCTACAGGTCAGTTACCCTACAAGTCTGTTAGCCTACAGGTCTGTTAGCCTACAGGTGGTTACCCTACAGGTCTGTCACCCTACAGGTGGTTACCCTACAGGTCGGTTAGCCTACAGGTGGTTACCCTACAAGTCTGTTAGCCTACAGGTCAGTTACCCTACAAGTCTGTTACCCTACATGTCAGTTACCCTACAAGTCTGTTACCCTACAGGTCAGTTACCCTAGAAGTCTGTTAGTCTACAGGTCAGTTACCCTACAAGTCTGTTACCCTACATGTCAGTTACCCTACAAGTCTGTTACCCTACAGGTCAGTTACCCTACAAGTCTGTTAGTCTACAGGTCAGTTACCCTAGAAGTCTGTTACCCTACATGTCAGTTACCCTACAAGTCTGTTACCCTACATGTCAGTTACCCTACAGGTCAGTTACCCTACAAGTCTGTTACCCTACAGGTGGTTACCCTACAAGTCTGTTACCCTACATGTCAGTTACCCTACAGGTCTGTTACCCTACAGGTGGTTACCCTACAAGTCTGTTAGCCTACAGGTGGTTACCCTACAAGTCTGTTACCCTACAGGTGGTTACCCTACAAGTCTGTTACCCTACAGATGGTTACCCTACAAGTCTGTTAGCCTACAAGTCAGTTACCCTACAAGTCTGTTAGTCTACAGGTGGTTACCCTACAAGTCAGTTACCTTACAGGTGGTTACCCTACAAGTCTGTTAGTTTACAGGTCAGTTACCCTACAAGTCTGTTACCCTACATGTCAGTTACCCTACAAGTCTGTTACCCTACAGGTCAGTTACCCTACAAGTCTGTTAGCCTACAGGTCAGTTACCCTACAAGTCTGTTACCCTACATGTCAGTTACCCTAGAAGTCTGTTAGTCTACAGGTCAGTTACCCTACAAGTCTGTTACCCTACATGTCAGTTACCCTACAAGTCTGTTACCCTACAGGTCAGTTACCCTACAAGTCTGTTAGTCTACAGGTCAGTTACCCTAGAAGTCTGTTACCCTACATGTCAGTTACCCTACAAGTCTGTTACCCTACATGTCAGTTACCCTACAGGTCAGTTACCCTACAAGTCTGTTACCCTACAGGTGGTTACCCTACAAGTCTGTTACCCTACATGTCAGTTACCCTACAGGTCTGTTACCCTACAGGTGGTTACCCTACAAGTCTGTTAGCCTACAGGTGGTTACCCTACAAGTCTGTTACCCTACAGGTGGTTACCCTACAAGTCTGTTACCCTACAGATGGTTACCCTACAAGTCTGTTAGCCTACAAGTCAGTTACCCTACAAGTCTGTTAGTCTACAGGTGGTTACCCTACAAGTCAGTTACCTTACAGGTGGTTACCCTACAAGTCTGTTAGTTTACAGGTCAGTTACCCTACAAGTCTGTTAGCCTACAGGTGGTTACCCTACAGGTCTGTCACCCTACAGGTGGTTAACCTACAGGTCGGTTAGCCTACAGGTCAGTTACCCTACAGGTCTGTTAGCCTACAGGTGGTTACCCTACAAGTCTGTTACCCAACATGTCAGTTACCCTACAAGTCTGTTACCCTACATGTCAGTTACCCTACAAGTCTGTTAGCCTACAGGTCAGTTACCCTACAAGTCTGTTACCCTACATGTCAGTTACCCTACAAGTCTGTTAGTCTACAGGTCAGTTACCCTACAAGTCTGTTACCCTACATGTCAGTTACCCTACAAGTCTGTTACCCTACAGGTGGTTACCCTACAAGTCAGTTACCTTACAGGTGGTTACCCTACAAGTCTGTCAGTTTACAGGTCAGTTACCCTACAAGTCTGTTAGCCTACAGGTGGTTACCCTACAGGTCTGTCACCCTACAGGTGGTTACCCTACAGATCGGTTAGCCTACAGGTCAGTTACCCTACAGGTCTGTTAGCCTACAGGTGGTTACCCTACAAGTCTGTTACCCAACATGTCAGTTACCCTACAAGTCTGTTACCCTACATGTCAGTTACCCTACAAGTCTGTTACCCTACAGGTCAGTTACCTTACAAGTCTGTTACCCTACATGTCAGTTACCCTACAAGTCTGTTAGTCTACAGGTCAGTTACCCTACAAGTCTGTTACCCTACATGTCAGTTACCCTACAAGTCTGTTACCCTACAGGTCAGTTTCCCTACAAGTCTGTTAGTCTACAGGTCAGTTACCCTACAAGACTGTTACCCTACATGTCAGTTACCCTACAAGTCTGTTACCCTACATGTCAGTTACCCTACAAGTCTGTTACCCTACAGGTGGTTACCCTACAAGTCTGTTAGTTTACAGGTCAGTTACCCTACAAGTCTGTTAGCCTACAGGTGGTTACCATACAGGTCTGTTAGCCTACAGGTGGTTACCCTACAAGTCTGTTACCCAACATGTCAGTTACCCTACAAGTCTGTTACCCTACATGTCAGTTACCCTACAAGTCTGTTAGCCTACAGGTGGTTACCCTACAAGTCTGTTAGTCTACAGGTGGTTACCCTACATGTCTGTTACCCTACAGGTCAGTTACCCTACAAGTCTGTTACCCTACAGGTCAGTTAGCCTACATGTGGTTACCCTACAGGTGGTTATCCTACAAGTATGTTACCCTACATGTCAGTTACCCTACAAGTCTGTTACCCTACATGTCAGTTACCCTACAGGTCTGTTAGCCTACAGGTGGTTACCCTACAAGTCTGTTACCCTACAGGTGGTTACCTCATATGTCTGTTACCCTACATGTCAGTTACCCTACAAGTCTGTTAGCCTACAGGTGGTTACCCTACAAGTCTGTTAGCCTACAGGTCAGTTACCCTACAAGTCTGTTACCCTACAGTTGGTTACCCTACAAGTCTGTTACCCTACAGGTCAGTTACCCTACAGGTCTGCTAGCCTACAGGTGGTTACCCTACAAGTCTGTTACCCTACAGGTCAGTTACCCTACAAGTCTGTTACCCTACAGGTGGTTACCCTACAAGTCAGTTAACCTACAGGTGGTCACCCTACAAGTATGTTACCCTACAGGTCAGTTACCCTACAAGTATGTTACCCTACAGGTGGTTACCCTACAAGTCTGTTACCCTACAGGTGGTTACCCTACAAGTCTGTTACCCTACAGGTGGTTACCCTACAAGTCTGTTACCCTACAGGTCAGTTACCCTACAAGTCTGTTACCCTACAGGTGGTTACCCTACAAGTCAGTTACCCTACAGGTGGTTACCCTACAAGTCTGTTACCCTACAGGTGGTTACCCTACAAGTCTGTTACCCTACAGGTCAGTTACCCTACAGGTCTGCTAGCCTACAGGTGGTTACCCTACAAGTCTGTTACCCTACTGGTCAGTTACCCTACAAGTCTGTTACCCTACAGGTGGTTACCCTACAAGTCAGTTACCCTACAGGTGGTCACCCTACAAGTATGTTACCCTACAGGTCAGTTACCCTACAAGTATGTTACCCTACAGGTGGTTACCCTACAAGTCTGTTACCCTACAGGTGGTTACCCTACAAGTCTGTTACACTACAGGTCAGTTACCCTACAAGTCTGTTACCCTACAGGTGGTTACCCTACAAGTCAGTTACCCTACAGGTGGTCACCCTACAAGTATGTTACCCTACAGGTCAGTTACCCTACAAGTATGTTACCCTACAGGTGGTTACCCTACAAGTATGTTACCCTACAGGTGGTTACCCTACAAGAAAGTTACCCGACAGGTGGTTACCATACAAGTCTGTTACCCTACAGGTCAGTTACCTTACAAGTCTGTTACCCCACAGGTGGTTACCCTACAAGTCTGTTACGCTACAGGTCTGTTACCCTACAGGTCAGTTACCCTACAAGTCTGTTAGCCTACAGGTCTGTTAGCCTACAGGTCAGTTACCCTACAAGTCTGTTAGCCTACAGGTCTGTGTAAAGCGCGCGACAGTTAAACTAAAGGTCTCGCGTTATATTTCCGGTGAGAACCACGGGATTCTCTAAGTTATCATGGACGTTCCCACTGTATCCCATGGCGACGACTGGGGGGAGGGGTGCAACTAGCCTCTCTGCCGCCCGGGGACAGACAGAAATTTGACGTTTAACTGCTGAATGACTTATAGTAAGTAGGCCTGCTGAATGACATAGTAAGTAGGCCTGCTGAATGACTTATAGTAAGTAGACCTACTGAATGACTTATAGTAAGTAGGCCTGCTGAATGACATAGTGTGTGTATCCTATGTGTGTAGATTTTACATATTGAGTATTGAGCATTAAATAGCCCAGTGTTTGAACTTGTTATTGATGAATAAAACTACAAATAAAAAAAAACAACTCATTATTCATTTCTGAGGCTGAATTTGAAAACAAAATGATACATGGAAGATTCTGTTTCACAACAAATGTTACAACATCAAATCAAAATTCAATTTAAAAAACCTCACAATAAGAACATTACAAGAAATAAGCGTGTATGTTGTTTTTCATGATTGTTTATTAAAAACTGACTTCACTATATTACAAAAAAATAATATATTTCTAGGACTATTTTACAAATTAGTATTTTATAAATGTTTACAAATGTAATTACTTTTTGATCAATGTAGCTATGAAACTTATAGATTGAGCAAGAGACAACTTTTACTCAGCTTAAAATCTTGAACCCAAATTTAGAATCATTTTAATAATGTTAATTAACTTGAAAATATTTTCATTTAGTGAAAATTTCATTGTTTACTGATTGAAAATTTTATCAGAAACTAATTAGAGCTGAGACTATAAAATTAATATAATACCAAATTAACCATGACACTGGCAAAAGCTTTTAATGAACTATTTTTATAATCAGTGACTTATATTAATGCTCTGACATGCAAGAGAAAAAATAATTTTGAGTTTCCTTAAAATCTAATAAATATTCTTTTCTAGCATCAAATTAACCATATAATGATTATGTTTGGCATAAAAAAAATACTTTTTTTTAAATATTTTTACATAATATAAACAATCTATCTTAAACCAAATTATGCCAGGTTTTCTTCCTTTTTTTTGTTTTTCTATTTCAGCTACTGAAACAACTCATATGACACATGTAATAAAGTTAAAACTCAACTAACATCTTGCGAAAATTCAGACTTTTGTGAAGAGAAATTAGAAAAAAAGCTGACAACATCATTAAGTGAATGCTAACAAAGGCTGTCTTTCAAAAGAGATTGGTGGCACATGGTCTATCTAATTTACATTAAACATAACAATTAGAATAATAATGTCTATTTTTATTAAAAACTTTAAAATAGAGATAAGAATACAGACTAGAATGTATATCATTTGAACAAAAATTTGATAAAAAATTTAGAAAATGAGAAAGATTTATGAAACACTAAATAAAAAAAAACCCAACTAAGAATGACATCGTTCAAGATGATTTAAAATTTTTGAAATCACAAAGTTTACTTAAAACTAATTTTGACCATTAGCTTATTATTTTTATCATAATATTATCTTTAATAAAAAAAAAAGTACAATACAGCATGAAAAAGATCAGTTTAATTAAACAATTTATCATTTGAGAAATAAATAACTGTGATGCATAAATTGCTTAAAAAAATCACTAGCATTCAATAAAATGGATTAGTAAAATTCAATACTAAAATTCTATAGAATACAAGTAAAAAAAAACTTTAAAAAATACAGAAGTAATTTTATAAAAAGGGACCTTAAGGTGATCAATATTATAAGTCAACAGTTAACAAAAATGGCATCATTCAATTTACATTGAGCATTAATCAGAGTTTACTGTGCTAACAATTTACACAGAACAAAACAAAAATCACAATAATATACAAGGTATAATACACATTCATTTATCAATTATTATTTTTTTCAAATACGATAGAAAAAATATCAAATTCAGTACACTGTTTTTTTCCTAAATAACAATGGGTCAATGGGGATATTTATTTAGTTCTTACAAAAAACTATTTTTGTCTCTTTCATTAATTCACTATGATGTAAGTATAAACAGCTTTATAAAATAAAGTATGAGATAGGTCCATCTGCTTATCAAAATCTATAAACATGTCTATTAGAAATGTAAAATTCCACTGTAAATCTATATACACTGGCTAAAATAGTCCTTATATAAGTACAGTCCTTAATACATGTAATAATTTCAGGCTTTCAGTAAAATATACTTTAGAGTTTTAACACATATTATTTGCTGAACTCTTCCAATATTAAATTTCAAATCCGGTGATCTTAAGAGTAAGCTAGGCATGGTGTCAAATGCTGATTTACTCTTATTGTTTGGAAGTTTGCTATTGATATTTACTTTAATAAAACACTATACTGTATTAGGTAGTTTTAAAAAAAATTGGAAATGATAAATGTCAAATGAATGTAATTTCTAGAAAACAATATTAGTATTGGATTGAATTTTTGAAAGTAAAAATAAAAGAATTTTAATTGACAAAAGTTGGAATGATTTAAGTATTAAAATTATTATATTTAATATTTTTTATAAAAAAAAAATTAAAGTAGCTCCTTAATTGTTGATTTTAGATAATGATTTATTTTTCTTCTAATTTATTTATATAACCATTTACAAAATTATTATGCTGATTGGAAACAATACTGAAAGACAACCCATACAATTTTCTTCCAATGAAAAAAATTAATCAAGTTTAAAAAAATCATAATAATGCTGTTTAGAAAAAGCAATTTTAATATAAAAAAGCTTAAAAAAAAACAAAATATAACATAAGTTGTTCTAAAATATATTATGGCAAGACATGTATTAAAATATCATTTTAAGATCACAAATCATTTGCACTTGATACAAGTAAAAAATGAGGCAAAAGGCTGAGAAATATATCAAATTCTATGAACAAAATTAGTTGTCAAGAGTCTATAAACCCAAATTATCAATGAATAAAATGAATATTTTATAAATGCTTTAACTTTAAAACTCAGTGAATAACTAGGACTTGACTGTTGGCCTAAAAAAAATCAGATCTAAACTGGATGTATGGTTACCTAAATAACCTCAGTACAACTTTAATCCAATCTGCTGACACATTAAAAGTGTTAGTCAACAGAATGCAAGGTAATAAATTAAAAAAAATGTTTTAATTAAATACTTAAGCTTAAGTGAAAATATAGTCCTTAGGAAAAAATACTTATGAGTTGTTTTTTTTTAAATGAATCAGTAAATATTTTTTAAACTGATAATTACTACGATTAATTAAAATATTATTATGATAGCTATTATTAAGAAGTAAAAGTTATAGATAAAAAAAAAACAATATTGAATGGTAAAATATGTTTTGCTTTCACCTGCTTATTTAAAGGCCTAATTTATTAAAAATAAAAAAAATTATTGCTTTTTGATTTAATACAAAAATATAATACAAATGAATGAAGTCAAGTTATTTTTAAAAAACATTTATCAATGCAAAGTTTCCTTGCTAAGTATGAATTTTTTTTGTTAGGAAATGTTCTTTTTTGGTAACAAATATAATTGTTTCCATCATAAAAAAAGCAGCATGTGAAAAATTAAAAAAAAATAAAAAAAAATCCAAAAAAATGAAAGACATCTTATGAAATGAAATTTAAGAATACAATTTAGAAAGTATGTAGAGTTAAAAAATCATAATGTAGGTAAGTTAACCACCAAATTACTCTTTACATCTACACAAAAATTGTGGCACTTTTTTTTTCTTAATCTGCTTTATACTAAAAATACAAAAAAACTATAAAATTACTCATTAACTTTTAAGATAATCATAGAATACCTAATAAAAATTTTACAAGCACTTAAATATTTTGTACTGTATTCCATCAAATTTTTTGAGTTTTGAAATTGTGCCTATTATGCAAAAAAAAAAAGATCTCAGCAACAATATAACACCACTAGATAACAGTATAACAAAAATAAAGAGCAATTAAGTTCAATGATGTAAGTCACAAAATACCAAGTGCATCATATACTATTTAAAGAGATCAGATTAAAAAAATTATGCAAAAAAGTGAAAATATCAGAAGGAGTTTGTTAAATTATTTGTTGTAAAAAAAACATTTGTATCACTTCAACATTACCATTATCAATTGAAATATTTACATGATAGCATAATTACATATACAATGTCTGATATTGAGTTTAACTGCACAATTACATATACAATGTCTCATATTAGGTTTTTTTAAATTGCAATATTTATGGATAACAAAAATTTAAGATCTGTGTATCAAATGTGAATTTGTGCTAATAAAGAAAGTTTGTTTTTAAGAGATCAATGCTTAATTAATAGGAAGGTAAAGTTAATATTGCTATAAAACTAAATAATGTACTCTGTAATATAGAGCATGATTGTGTATAGATATGGATAAATATGCCAATATTATTGCATGTTATGATGCCATATGAATATTATAACAACTATCGCAAATAAATTATAAGTTAAAAAGGATAACATCTTTGGTTTCAACAAAACAAAAACATAAATTAAAAAAAAGCAAAAAAAAAAAACCCACACTAAATTAATTAAAGCAATAAAGATGTTAACTAAAATGAATTATCTGCCTTATAATCAGTTTCCAATAAGGATGAATGCTGTAAATAAATAATTGCACAAGACTTACAGTTAATGTTTACATCATCTACTAGACTTCAATGAACAAAAAATTCCGATCAGAAGTAAAATGAATAAAACAAGTATACTTTTAAAAAATACAATTTTAATATTATTTTATAACAAACTCAGTTTAAAATAAAAGCTGTTTTAATAACACATTTAAAAATGAATCGGAGATTTAAAAAGCAGAAAATATCAATGCATAAAAATCTTCCAATCTACCCCCCCCCTTCCCCCAACCCCTAAAACTGAAGGAATCAGGTGTTTTATCTGAACCATATTTAACGCCCATTATTAGTGGTGGGGCAGTTTTGTAATTCTTCTCTACTTCTATAACATACATAACCAAGGTAGTAATGGCCACGGCACTCAGTTTTGATGATTGTGTTGTTCGGGTGGCTGGGATTATTTTCACAGACATAATTTACCACTTCAGCCAATCAAATCAGCTTACAAAGTCATAAATCATGTTATATGGAAGATCTTATCTGAAATATAACTAAATTTAAACCAAATTACATCTAACAGCTTTTCTATTGGATATTTCTGTGGCGATGTAAGCTTTGCCTCTATACCATTTTTAAATACACTTAAGAGTTTGAAGTATACTTTATGTTTTTAAAATTATATATGCAAGCATAACCCATTTAGAAAAATTGTTCAACTAGCTCAAAGACTAAAAATTTTGCTAACATGAATCTTGAAAAATAACATCTATAGTTACAACTGAGGTAGTACAGTATTATGAATTTTCAAACCAGTCATCAAATAAAAACAATTATCTAAATTTAGTATGACGTTTTTGTAACTGCAGCACATAATAAAACATATTAATTCTTTTCTAAGCATGTAACAATGTCTGGGTTTAATACATTTAATATTGGAATACATACACTATTTCCACTGTTTAAAAACAAGCACTAAAAAGGGAAAAGTAAAGATTATCTTTAAGAGCCCATAAGGACCACCAGGGCAGATGAAGTATTCACCTGTAGACATGGCACACTGGCCAGCTGATTTTACTTTCCCCAATCTTTCCCATCCCTTAAAAAGAAAAAAAAAATCAATGCTAACTTTTTTGTCGATGAAAAATAGAAAAAGAAAAAAATTTTACTAGAAGATTTTTTTACTTTACTGATTAATATAAAAAAGTTGCAGATATGTTTGAAATGTGATTTTAGTGAAATCATCTTAATCCAGCCGGTTGATTTTAAAAGAACTAGCACTGTCACAAAGCATTAAAGTTTCAGGTAATGATTTAGCATTTATAAAATTTGTGACTTTACAATCTGTCAATAAAATAAAAAAAAAATGCATGAAACCAAATGAATAAAAAGAAGCTTACTTGCAGTACTGAAGCAGATATTTTTGTAATGAGACAGGAATCGGAAGTTTACATGTCTCATGGGGTAAGACTAAGTGTAAGATGGCCTGGCGACACAGATCTTGGAGGGAACAGACTTTAACAGGTAACTTGTAGACTACAATCCTCCTACTGAACTTGTGCTGCTTTATGATTGCTAAGCAAGACTCTCCAAGGGAGAATCTGGGAAAGATGTTCAAGTTCACCAACTCAGACAAGGGCCAGTAAGCCCCTCTAATATCAACCTGATTATGAAATATTTTTTAAAATGGAATTGAGAAATGTTCACAATTAAAAATACAAAATATTTTTATACCATTTACAAAAAATACAAATTTTAAAGCAGAATAACAGACACTTTTTTGATAATTTTTTAAACAGTTTTCATAGCTTGACTGAAATGAATACATTTTTAACATCCTAACTACATGACATGTATTATTCTGAAAAAATAAACTGTCTGCAAACATCATATCACATTATTTTAATGAAATTTTTATCTGAATGAAAGGATAAAATTATTTACATTCATAATTCAATTTTGTCTCGTTTAGTAAATATCAAATATGTTAAGTATTACAAAATACAAGGTTGATTTATTATCAGATGAAACATAAAAAAAATGGATATTAATTTACCTGAAAAACTTTCTCTAAGTCTGGATAGCTTAAAATTATAATACAGTTGTAGTTGCTACCATCTGCCAGGTATGTATAGCGTGCTGCAAGGTAGTCTCCAGTTGGACTAGACCTTTGGAGAATAAAAAGTAAAACTAATTAGACAAGAGCGTTATGATTGTCAAATGGATTTTTTAATCTACTAAAGTTTAATTTCTATAGGGATAGAAAAAAATTGGTAAAAGGCTTTGTAGGGTACAGCTAGCTTTATAATTTAAAAGATAAAAGATTTTTTTTTAAACTAAGCAGGACATTATCTTTATAGAATGATTGACAAATGATAATTTTGATCAGTTTTGTTGATTAATAATATATAGGCAATATTAATACTGAATGAGTGTATATCTAACCTGATTTGCTGGATAGAAGCATTAAAGTCAAAGAGAATTTTCTGGGATGTGATAGACCAATCTTCAGTCCTGAATATCTATGTGATAGATTATTTAAAATTAAAAAAGATAAAAAAAATAATTTTATTTGCATTTTAATAATTAGATTTCAGGAAAGTTAAAATATTTGGTGACTTGACTTTTTTCCTTGAACTCCTTGAGGAGCAAAGGGCCTCTAAAATATTTATTAAATATTAAATTAAAAAAGATATATTCTAATAAAAAAAATTATTGCCATTTATCAATGAAATGCCCGTAGTGGGGTGCACTCCCACCAGGAGTGAGTAATATTATTGTTTTGGGGGGCAATTAGGAAATTTCAAATTTACATTACTATATTAAAAAAATTATGTGCTTTTGTAAAACTTTCCTTATTATTTTTTTCAATAAGTGTTAACTGTTTGACCTTCTTCAAGAATAAGTTCAAAATAACTATTTAATGACCTTAATTGTTGGCTAAAAAGGTCAACAGTAGACTATTCAGAAGAAACTGTATAATGAGTATTGGTAAAAAAATTTTTTATTATAAATTGTGTATATCTATCATGGGAGGCAGTCGAAATTTTACAGAGACTTAAATGGGACAGGATACCAAAAAGGCTAGGGAGGATGGTTGTGCCGTAAAGTGCTTGACTGTTTGACTGGGGGTCCCTGGTTCAATCTCCGGTGAGGACCAATAGATATTTCAGGCCAAGGCTTAAGTCCCCGCTATTTCTCCCGTAGTGCCTCCATTGCCATTGCACTATCGGCTATCGTGGGGATGAAAGAAAGGCACCATAAAAGCCGTCCCATTAGTGGTTTATAGGATCTAAGAGATTTCATCTCATCCTTACAAGGTCATCACTTTGTGAAAATTCACTAAAAAATTTAATGCATTTATTTACTGTCTATATTTTCAGAAAACTTTACCCAACACATTGTAGTTTGAGTTCCACTCTTCTGGTGATATTTAGAATGTTTTTTTAACTACTATATAACTATCTGTTATCACAACTATTTAAGTAATAAAGCAAAACATTATATATTTATACATACTTATAACAAGATAAACATTTAAAAGTAAAACATGAATTTACTTTAACATCTCTGTCTCCAGCTGCAATAATATGTTCATCACCAAGCTTATTGTTGTAAGTTAGACTGTGATGTGCCAGATAAACTTGAATTTTGTTGATTGTCACTGGCTTTTTGGGAGGGTAACATTTATTCAACTGAAAAAAAAAAATGTTTTGATAATGAGCTTTTTTTTTTCCATCTTTCAATAACTAAATATGTTTCTTGTAGGACCAAATTAATATAGGTTTTACTTGCAAATAAATTGTAGAGAATTGTTAAAAGTTTCATTAAATTATAATAAGCTTCAGAATGAGCAAAGTTAGGAGAAATAAAATCATCAAATAATATGGATTGTAAATGGTCCTTTTCAAACAATACTCTTTAAAAATTAGTTCCGAAATTGAGATTAGCAGACCATAGTTTCCAGATTATGTGATAATTTTGAAAATAAGCATTATTAAGTTATCTAATTTATCTAATTTCAAAATGATATGTTTCTGCAAATGTTTACTTATAATTAGCACATGGAGAATAATGAGATTCACAAACATGGTAAAGTAATTAAAGTTAACAAAACATGGTTTTCAATAAGCATTAATATGCAAAAAGTGGCGCTGTCTGGCCATATTAAGTACTGATAACCACTTACTAGGGGCTGAGAGGCTATTCCAGGAAAATACAAGTTTTTAACACTAACTCTAAATAGTAGATACTTGTAAAAAAAAAGTACTTATTGTGTCTCCATTTAAGAAATTGATTAAAAAAAAGGCTTCATAAGTTAAAAAAGCTTTTTCTGACAAGATCACACATTACCTGAATATGATAATTTATGTTTGCCTGAAAATGATAGCGAACATCTGGTCGTAAGACAATGTGTGTAGAATTTGGTGAAATGTACACTTCATACCATCTCCGCAGGCTGCTGTACAGGATGAACTGACCTGAACAGATTCTGTGTTCCAGGTTGATAAAAAAAAACTTGGTGAAGGGAGGATGACGGTCAGAGTTGACCTAAAAATAGAAAGGTAACAAATCTTACATATTTTTGTAACCTAACAGATTTAAAAGCTTTTAAATAAATGAGAACAAGAGACATATACAAGAACACATAACAACACACTATTAGTGTATACTCTATCTGCAGTTAATGTGACCACAAGAATATTAAGTTTATTTCTTTTCAAACTTGAGACAATTAATTCAAGACAAACAAGAAATGTTATTGAGTGAAACAGGTTAAACTAAACATTCATGCGTGAGAAAAAATATATTGTTAGAGGTCATAACAAATATGAAAATATAATACATAATGAATAGTAAAACAAAAATATATTGTTAGAGGTCATAACAAATATGAAAATATAATACATAATGAATAGTAAAACAAAAATATATTGTTAGAGGTCATAACAAATATGAAAATATAATACATAATGAATAGTAAAACAAAAATATATATGTTAGAGGTCATAACAAATATGAAAATATAATACATAATGAATAGTAAAACAAAAATATATTGTTAGAGGTCATAACAAATATGAAAATATAATACATAATGAATAGTAAAACAAAAATATATTGTTAGAGGTCATAACAAATATGAAAATATAATACATAATGAATAGTAAAACAAAAAAAAAATAGTAGCAACAAATTCAATTAATTAAAAGTGATCATTTTTGGAAAATACACAAATAATAAAAAAGATCATGAAATATGATATAATTCTAGTGTAATAATATTCTCATTTACTATATTAGTGAGCACCTAATGAGAAAAGACTGAAGGGCAAACAAAGAAGTAGAGGAGATAGATAGATAAAGCTGGGAAAGACCTTACAAACCTGGGAGTGACACAGTGGAGGGAAACTACCAAGTATATGGAAAAAAGGGATAGGAGTGGTAAGGAACTAAAGTCCTACATATGCTGTCAAGCCAAAGTGAAAAGATATTGTAAACTACTAGTTTATTATGATTTTTTCCAATTATTTTAAAATCTTAACAGAAAATTACTTAAAACAGTGATTCTCAAACTTTTTCCGCCTATCGTCCCCTTGTTTAAAAAAAAAATAGAATTCCAAATCTTTAAGGCTATATATATTTATTCTATAAACAAACAG
This sequence comes from Bulinus truncatus, assembly GCA_021962125.1. Classification (NCBI taxonomy): domain Eukaryota; kingdom Metazoa; phylum Mollusca; class Gastropoda; family Planorbidae; genus Bulinus; species Bulinus truncatus. The sequence continues at coordinate 13,121,590 of JAGDYQ010000003.1, read as the reverse complement.
AGAAGAGACATTTTAGATGCTGGTTCAATTTTATAAATAAATTTATAAATTGAAAGGTTTTGTTGTAAATAAAAGAAAAAAGACTGGAGAATGATAAAACAAATTAATTTAATTTGTCAATGCAATCATACCAAGTAACATGATTTTATGAAAACAACATAGAATAAAACAAAGATATAATTTATAAACATTTTATTTGTCATATTTAACAAATTCATTAAAAGGGAATGGTGAACTTGGTGCAGAGACATTATTCTGCAAAGTCAGAGTCTATTTCAGTGAGTAGTAATTTTATGTCACATTCAACTAAGTGCAGTAGGTTTTTCATATTTATTAATAGATTGGTGACAGCAATAAATCCACTTTTTACTTAATACATTGATCAAAAGGCTTTTAGGAACTTTTTTTCCCTATAAATCTTTATCATGGATAGCATATAGGTATATGTTTCTGTAGCCAGAACTTTTGAATTTAAATTTGATTGTTAGTTTCTCATTTGTTGATAATTCAATCAATTGAAGTACTGAGTTTACAAAGTTTAAGATTTTTCTACTTCCACCACTGAAAAAGGATCCAAAATCGAACAGGGATGAAAATCTCTGTATATGTTAGACTAAAGTCTAAATGAAGTGCTCCAATGTTGACACTATGCGCTCACATCTTCATCCTTGATTTTCTTCTATAGTAAATTTTAAAACTGACAGAATTACCTCTGTTCCAAATAACATTTATGTGTAAGAAGTTTTGTTATAAAAGCAGAAATAATATTTTTTGTTAACACTAAATTTAGTTCATCACATTGAAGCTGTGGATTTATTTATTAAAATTTGTTATAAACCTTTATGCTAACTAAGCAACATCACTTTTTAAAGAAATTGAGTTGGATCATAAAGCACCGTCTTTTTTTATCATACTGAGTCGGAGAGACTATAGAATCTAGTCAAATATATGACTTTTAACAGCTACAAGTGATTAAATTCTTCATACTTTTCATAACAAAGTTGTCAAAACAATTTGTCTTTTAATGAATGGCTTTTGATTCTGTAGCAAATAACACATTTTTTAAGAAGTATTCTTTTTTTCTGTAAAAAAACCTCTCTGAACACCTGGAATATTGATTCTCCTTTGGTATCAGTGGCTATATGTTTATTGACAGATAATTGTGCGGTAAAGCTCTTGACTATCAACTTGAGGGTCCCAAGTTTGAGCTTCTGTAAGAAGCAGGGGAAATTTTTCAGGTCATGTTGAAAGTTTCTACCTTCTCCCATGGTGCCTCCATCGCCATTGCACAATCGGCTATGGTGGTGATGAAAGAAGGGCTCTACAAAAACATTCTCATAGTGGTGTATAGGATCTAAGAGTTTAACATCTCACCCTTTCAGAGAATTCACAGATATGTTTATTGAGGAGTTACTCTTAATTAATTTTCTCTTCTTTTATAAATCTTACAATTGCCAAAAAGTAAGATTTCAGTTCCAGGAAAAATTGGCTTGTCAAGCTGTACACATTTTTAAAATAATTCTACAAAGACTATTCAGATGTTTTGAAACAAGCATTCTATGAAGTTGCCTTCAAAGTTATCGGTTGTGAAAGGTAGAAAGAAGAAAGAGGAAGAACAAATTTTCTGCTCCAGAGATAAAACTATTATTATGTAGATATGCAAATAAATGTTTCTTTTTAACTCAAGAAATCTTGAGAGTTCATACTTGTTGCTTGGATCCCATACTGGTTAAATATAAAAAAGCATTCAACTGCACTGGAGTTAATATCAGCCCACTTTGTTAATCCTAAAGTAGCTCACATGTTTTATGACAAACATACGCACAGCAGTTGCATGAAACAATTAAAAATATTTCATCACAACACTAATTAAACCAAAATCTACTATTCAATGAAAGCAATTCTGTCATTGAAATATGTGTTTTTGTAACATTCTATATAGGGGTTGTCGGTTTTTAAAAACCGGCGGCGAAATACTGTTTTTTTGACAAAAGTCGAAGCATTCGATAACCGTTTTTTTGGGCTTTAAAAGCCGGTTTTAGCTTAGAACTTAACAATTAGCAAAAAATGTTGATACATTCCACGAAATTACAGAGAAATCTGGGAAACTGTGACTTTCCAAAGAATTCCCTCCTCAGTTCGACCTGTGTACATTGTCATTGATAGAAAGTAATTGTTGAGTAGGTGTGCCCAAGTGGTTCAGGGGTAACTTGAGGATTGCATGGAGGTGGAGGGGACGGTATATACACATAGAGAGATTTATTGCAGCCGTTTCTTCGACCTGGAAAGAGGGCTAAATTCAAGTCATTTACTAATTTCTCAGAACAACCGATGTTTTTTTTAGTGCACGAATTTGGTGTTGACTTGCGGGAAGTATATGAATTGAAACGGGGGGGGGGGGGTAAATAATCGGTACCTCCCTAGCTCATCACTAAACAATAGACAGAACAGGGCTATTTTTTTCAAGTTGACTTAATTTATGTTCGTCATCCAACACCTCCACCACCGCCAACTCCTCTAGCCTAAGCAAGGAAGGACCGTCGTACAGCCGGTGTAATGACTAGTGTAACTAATACATCTCAGGGATGAGAGGGGGTAGGTGGGGAGATAATTGTATGAAGGGAGGGGTGGGGAGTTAATTTAGTACAACATTGGAGGAACGTTTTGAAACGGACATTCCACGTGGTTCCAGGGTGGTGCAGAGGTGTTTGTCACATGTTAGAAACTTAGAGGATGAGAGAGAGAGAGAGAGAGAGAGAGAGAGAGAGAGAGAGAGTGAGGGGGGAAGGCAGAAAGTGAATACCATGACTAGAAAGAGAGCCGTAATATCTATAGACTAAATATATAAATAAGCTCTATACTGAGGTCTACATCACAACGGCTGATTTCAGAACTGGTCTGTGTGCGGCAAACTAAACCTCATGTCTTTGACAATATGATATAAATGAAACACGAGAAAGAATTAAGTCTTATTGGTGACTACCAAATAAAGTTGAACAGTTCAAAGGTCATGATATAAATGTGTTTAGTTATAAAGCAGTTTAAATAAATATATAGGTACCCAGTAGTAGTGTTTTTACTGCCATATTGATATTTTTTTTCTTGTATTTATTGTTTTACGTAAAAATTGGTTGACTTAATTACATTATCCTTCATTCTTTCTCATACACGTTAACTAAATACTACATACATTGAAAATAATTATTGCTAGAATGCTTAAAATATCCGTTATTTCACTTATTTTGTAGTAAAACCAAAAACCGGTTTTCGCCAGTTTTTTGAGAAATTGACCTTCGACAACCGGTTTTTTTAAAAGTCGGTTTTTGTATAAACCCTAATTCTATATCATTAAACAATGAAGTAACATATTATTGAAAAAAAAAGAAAAACTTTATTTAATAAAATATAATTTCACATCAATAGTAAATGAAAAAAATATTTGCCCCATAAACTTTCATCTCCCACATGATTTAGTTGATCGCCCTACAAATGAAAAATATCATTCATCAATCTCCTGAAATGTTCAGCCCACTTTGAAAAAAGTTGCTTATAAAATAAATATTTAGTAACATGAAAAGGAAAAAGAATATTTTTTTAACTCAATTAGATGAACTTTCTATAATTATTATTTTCTTTTAATTTCACTATTTAAAGAAATCATGAGTAAAAAATTGAAGAAAAAAAAACAAAATGAAATATACTGAGTACATTTTTTTTCAACTATAATTGAATGTTTAAAAAAATAAAATGTAAATTAAAAGAAAAGAGATTAAAAATCACATACCTGAATAAGAGCACACCCATCATGATATGCCACAACTCGTGTTGATCGAAGGCTGCGTCTACGTCGCCGAGGCCTGTGATTCCGGAGGTAGGTTGACATTTCTGGACAAGTTTCACGAGGAAGCCTAACTGTCACACATCTCTGTGTTTCTTTCTCATAAAGCATCAGCTCACTTCTGTTTCTGTAATGTAGACAAACTCTCTGTTTATTTAGAAAGAAACTATATACTGGGTGACCCCAAAAAAACAACAAAAGAACCCATTAAAATTTTCATGAATGACAAAAATAATTTTTAGTCCAAGACTTTGGGGAATGATTTTAAAACATCTGTAGGATTAATTAAAATTTTAATAGGATCCATTTCATTTGGGTTGAAAAAGTGTAAACATTCAATATAAGTAAATTAACCCTTCACTGGTTAAGGTTGATGTAAACCTTAAAGGTAATGTATAAAGTTCTTTGAACTTAGCTGCCACTGAACACATTAAAGTCTTATTAAAAGTTAAAAATAGCAATATTAGTCCTGAATATTAACAAGGCTAACTTAGAAAATAGTGTTATACAATTGTTTAAAAACTAATCATGTAGAATTATTACAAAGACTGTACTTACTTAAAACCACAACGAAAAAATCTCCCTTCTGTGGTGTCTGGCTTATTGAATGAACTATTCATCTGCAACAATGAGTGTCTATTAGAGGTATAGTCAGCTTTATCAGAGAAACCACAAACAAACCGCTGGTCTCTACACCAACTTCCAAAAGATGACATAAGGACCTCATGACCTGCTTCAGTATGTTTTAATTTTGAATAGAATTCAACTTTATTTGCAATGTTTTTTTTTCTTGACTTGGAGGATCTATTACCCATGATATCAAATTTATATAAAGCACCTGAAAAAAAAAGTAAAATTCTTTTAAATATTTCTAAAAATGGTATATTAAAAAAACTACGAGACCTTTTCTTTGGTCATCAGTTTATTAGCATAAAGAAATATATTTTATCACTTTTTGGTATATAGTCTGACTTAACAAGTCCTTTTTCAAATAGTATTAAGAGAAACAAAAACTAAGATATAAAAGTAAAGTAAGGAATTAAGAAAAAAAATAAATACTGAGGATAAATAAAATTCTGTTATAAAAAATCTGATTGAAACATAAATTCTTCCAACACAAATTATGAACAATTTCTTTTATGATTCAATAATAGCCTTCACAACAGAAGAATAAAATTGTGTATATTTGTACAAAATTAATAAAAGTATATTCATATGCAATAAGTCACAATTTTCAATCCGAACTGAACAAGTTCTAGAAAATCATATGAATATCAATAGTTGTTATTTTGATTAACAGGAAGCAGGGTTGGATTAACAATAAAGCTATAGCCATAGGCCCTGGATAAAAATCAACCCTCATGTGTCATTTTATCTCAAATTGGTGATATGTGTGGTCATTTTGTTAGCATTATTAGGCACTTTTTGATAAAAAGCCTCAGGCCCAAAGTAATCTTAATCTGGCCCTGTTATGAAGATGCATTCCTAGCATGGCAAGGGGCATCAGTAAACAGTAAAACATTATGGATATATCTAATGGTTTGAACTTTCTTAGGAGCTATAATGCATTGATTTTCATTTTCAATAATTTTTCTTCACAGTCTAGAAGCTATTAAGATAAACAATGTAACTTTTTTTTTGATTCTTTAAATACATTCAAGATATTCATAAGACAGCTGAGCTAAGTGCAAGACATATAGGAACATGGTGCTCTAAGTTAAATGTTCCCAATATTGCCCCTCAACCCTTCAGCCTAATTTGGGAATACATTTTTTCTTATAATATTTACACATTTTGTTAATTTTTTAGATTTTTTATCTCATAGCTTTGTGCCCTATGTATGGTGTATGTGTCTGACACAGATAGAAATGCAGTATGCACGGTTGGAATCGAGATCGAAAATGCCAAAACTGGACACCAAATCCCAACATCATTTGTAGCTATAAAAGCAAGTTAGACAGTTTCCATGTGTTTTCCCTTCAAATATATGGTTCTTTTTACATGTAACGTCCGCATAGACTATTAAAAAGGTAAACAACAACATGAATATGTTGTATATATAAATTTGGTTTTTTAAAGATTATCGCTTTTTTATCGAAATATGCCTGTACTTTAGGTCAACTGTGAAACCTCAAGATATTCTTGTCTAATTTTTTGCCACATTACTAAATGCATGCGGTAGCAAGTTTTTATAGCTATGCAAAAAAGATATTCAGAAAAATTTTTTTCACTCCACCCTAATGCCCAATTGTAGACATGAGGTCCTAAGTTGGTCCTTGGTGAAATCCAAGGGATTTTTTCAAGGCCATAAGAGCTATATGTCAATATCAAGAGGTCTAAGTTATAATCATATCTACAAAAAAAAATTGAGACAAGCATTATAACTGCCAAAAATGTCAATCTTTATTTAGTACAAGAGATAACTTCAATAGCATAATTCTTCAGAAACATGTCACACCCCTTCATGTCCACAAATTTGTCAAAAAAAAAACAATGGAATAAAATTGTATTTTTTATAATGTTTGCTGAATAAAATTAAAAAAAAAAGCTCTTAAGAACTTGTACTTTTACTCATACTTACAGATTGGGTACTTTGACTTGTATGATCAGTACTTGGAACATTGGCTGACCTAGCTTTGGTAATTTTAATTGAAAATAACATATGTGTCATCTTTCAAAGTTTTTGGGTAAACAAGTTATTAATATATTGTTTCTTGGAGTTGGAAATTATCAACAACAAAAATAGATGTGATGAATTTTGGTAAAGAAATTATTTCAGCTAATTTCAGGAGTGGAAACAGAATTTATTTTGAAATTTAAATAGTGTAAGGTGATATGTGTTGTTAATTTGGATTTGAAAATATAATGATAAATCACTGGGTGAAATTCTGCAACAATAAAATACTATTAAAACATACAAGTATAGTACTACACTGAACATAGGGCCTATATAGAATTCATTCTGGAAGGTAAGTAAACAACTTAATTTATAAATTTAGTTACTCTAGATTTCAGCATTAGGATGATGAGTAGATATTTTTATTAATAAAATTCTTAAAGGGAACATATTTTTGATTGTAATATTTTTTTGAGAGATGATGACTTTCATTATCTCAAAAGGTATGCATTTATAAAATTTTCTTCCCACATATTATATCACATTGATATCTTTTTTATATAGGTATAAAATTGTCCAGTGTTTATTGAATATAATTAGCATAATTATGCATAATAAAATGACCACAATTTTAAATATACATAACATCAGTTATATATAAATCATATATGTTGTTAGTCCAATACTTTATACAAGTATATAGATCTTTGTTCGTTTGTTCTTTGTATATAGCATAAAAATTAAAAACATTAATACATTTTTCTCCAACAGTTAGACCGGCAACAATCACGCCTCGTCGCTTATATATATATAATTTAGTACTCTGTATACTCTGTACACACAACCAAATAAAGAGTCAGATAGGATTAAAATGTGTGGCTGGAAAATTGGCATTAGTGTCTGTCCTTGTATGCATTTTATTTTATGACGCCCTGATTTCAGTATTGTATTTAATATTTCTAAATTCAGTTTATATGCGAGTATATATGGTTGGCTAACAACATATACAATATATATTTAAATGAATGTTTTATATATATATATATATTTTAACTTGTAGTTATTTTATCATGTATTATGCTAACTATATTCCATAAACACAGTACCATAAAATAGTATAATCAATAAATATTACTATGACCTGCAACACTCACGCCTCATCCCAGATACAATTCATCTAATAATAGACTAATAGATGATGGTTTCAAATTTACTAACTGCATTTCAATTTCACTTGGGATATCATGGAATTGAAATAACCAAAAAGATTGGTAATACAACAAATTCATCCTGTGGTGTAAGTAAACTGTGTAATGCATAACTAATTTTATAAGTATCTAATATCTATTTAATCTATAGATGCAATTGCAAGTTAAGAATAAGAAGCACTTAATTGTTATCAATCTATCTTGTTATTAAAAATTTAGCACAAAAATTACATTAACAGACATTGAGAGAATCCGTGACCATGTTTTGTGTGAACTAAACTAATGACTAAAAATAAAATCTTAGACTTGAATCTTGATTGAAATTTTATGTCACTTATCATATGTCTCATGTCATGATGTCTTGACTTGAGGATGTCAATAAATTAAATTGTAAATTTATTCATTTTTTAAAGTGTACTGTCTGCAATTAAAACAACTGGCTGAAGTGATTAAATATTAAAATAGATTACTTACAAAATCCTAATTTAAAAGTTTGTAAAATGACAGCTGAGGCCTGAGCAGTGAGTGGCTAGCTTGCAGTTGATTCAGACTTCAGTTGTAAGATAATGATTAACTTATTCACAGAAAACTGCACGTAAAGTTTCTGAGAACAAAGCAGGCATATCAAACTAACACGCAGGTAAATTATTACTAAAACATAATCAACATTATGCAAAATGCGTGTAAAAAAAACTGCGACTGGTGATAATGTCTGGTGAGTACAAGTAACTTTTTTTTATCTTTTTAATATTATAAAATAATGAGTAAATCTATAAATAGCTGAAGGTCACGTGATGAAAATATTTACAACAGTTTAAATAAATGGTTATTTAGGTCGGTGTATTTCCAGGAGCTTGGCACACTTCATACGTTAAATTAGTTCTTTTTTTTTTTATTTCTCTCGTGATGGTACGACTTTCCATGGACGAGAAATAATCAACGACCCTCCCTTCTATTGGGCCGCGGTGAAATTATCAAACGCTGACCGGTCCATGGCGAGAAAAAGATCGGGGACCACTGACTGCTATATATAGGTACTATGATATCCGTGCCCAAACGACCCGGAAATAGCCTTGAAAATCTCCGTATGCTACATAAGCCATGTTTGGCAACAGTTAGAACCAGTGGTACTGTGATTTTCTGAAACGCTTTAATTTACTCATTATTTTATTTTTACTTTGCCATAATTTTAAAAGAACTTATCCTTAAGTTAATCTGTGTGAATTTTTTTGTTAACTACGCCATCTTCGTTTTGAGGAATCAACATTTCAAAATAAGGTAAGATAAATTTTGCTTTTATTTTTTAATTAGGTCGCGACCCAATGTTTTTATTGATCGATCAACTGTTAATATATTCTAAATATCTTATTTAATCATTTTTATGTTGATTGACTGCTCAAAAAATTAAAAAACCGTGTTCTTGACGAGTCGCTTATTTGCCGATAAAAGTTACCTATTATCGATAACGGCAACCGCGGGCAGCGCTAATCTTAACATTAAATCCATACATAGTAATCCTTCAAAATCAATATTTTTTAACTGCCATCCTTTAACAAAGTTACGTTTTTTTAATCTAGTATGTGTTCTGAATATAAAAACACTAATATTTTTATCCACAGTAGTATCTGGTAGAAATATATTGTGTGTTATGTCAAACTACTATAAGTAATAAGTCTAATATATCAATAAAATTATGCTATAATTTAATTTTTTTAAATATTCATTGGAGCCTTATAACAGTAGTGATTTTTACTCAGGTTAAACATTTATTTCAGAAACTTTTTTAAAACATTAACTTCTTTTATTTTATTTTTCAGGAAAATGGAAAATACAAATACTCTAAAGTTGAAGAATTTAAAGGACATGGAGAATCTTCTTGAGTCTCATAAAGATAGCAAATTCACAAATGGATTTATTTTCTACATTTTCCTGCAACTAGGAAAAAATGTTAGTAAAACAGCTGAGCATGTAGTGACAATGGCAGAAAGTAATTGCCATATTACTTCTGTAAAAAGTAAAGTATCTAGAATTAATGAACAAGTAAAGCTCTATAAAAGAAATATCCATAACAATTGGAATAACATTGTGGAGTTCTTTGATTCTGAATTCAAGTTTCCTGAAAGGAAACATACATTACCATCATTACAGCCTAAGCATCCTCCCTTCATTTCTCCTGTTAAAACCAGGATTGAAAGAGACTGCCAGTCATGCAAATATAAAAAAAGACAGACTAACAGTGAACTGTTGGCTGTGAATAGAAAATTAAACTGAACGAAGATTTGAAATGAGAGAAAGGATAAGAATAAAAAAACTTACCAAGTCAAGAGGGTAAATGATTTAATTAAAAGAAAAACCTCCAGAATTTCAAGGTATCAGTTGAAAACAAAACAACTGGAAGAAGTGCTCTCAAGTCTTCATAAATCTTTGAAGAAGTCACACTTGAAGTGTCAGTTCCTTCTTAAGGAAAACACTAAATTGAAAAAAGAAATTGCCACCGGTAAAATGTATGCAGCAGCGCTACAAACCAAAATTGAGAGCCATGACTACACTGTCTACAGCATGGAGAAAAAGATGGAGTCTTTGACCGAAGAAATATTAGAGTTGAAGAAGGTTTTGTCTACTAAAGAGAACAAGAAGCAATTCCATTCTAAAATTCGGCTGATCATTTACAGCTGCATTGAATGCAATGTACCAGTAAACTCTATTTCTAAGGTTATAACGGCTTGTGCATCATTATGTCCAAATGTTACAATTGAAAGTCTGCCAAATGCATCAACAATTGCTCAGATGAGCAGGGAAATGGGCGCTATTGCAGATCTTCAGCTTGTTGATACTTTGATTGTGGCTGACTGTGCAACTTTGGCTTTTGATGCTACTTCTTTGAAAGGTAGCCATATTAACCAAATTCATTTTGGCACAAAAAATAATATTTTGACTGCTAGCATTGCAGAACTACCTGGAGGTAAGGCAGAGGATTACGTTCAGCATATTTTGCAGACTTTAGATGACTTAGCTGAAACATATAGTGTTTTTTACTCTGTCAATAAAGACCCTGTTAAAAGGCAAATCTGTGGGAAAATTGTTTCAACCCTCACTGACAGAGCATCAGCTAATCATGCAGCTATTTCACAACTTAATGTTGTACTTGAAACTGAGCTGCTTGAGCTACACTGTCATCTACATCCACTGGATGGAATAGCGAGTGAAGTCAGAAAAGAATTGACCAAAACGAACGCAGTCACAAGTAAGACATATGGTTCAGACTGTAAAGCAGCAAATCTTCTTTACTCCATTTCAAAGTTGAGGTAAGTATTTTACTATTTAGCCAAACAAACGTAAATTAAGTATAAATTCTACATATTTTTATATGCTATTCAATGTATAATATATTTAAATTTTCAGATACAAAGCCAAGGGTGACCCATCAGGTTTCAAGTCCTTCTTAAAGAAAAATGGACTTCCATGTAGTACTTTTCCTAGGTATGTGGGCAATAGGCTTCATATACTGTTTCACTCATCTGGAGTGGTGTACAGACATAAGCAGTTGCTCATTCAGTACCTAGAAAAGTATTGCAACAATACAACTACTTTGAGAAGTGCAATACTGGAAGACTTGAAGAATGACATCTTGATGGCTCAACTTCAGGTGCTGGGACTTTGGGGGAAAATGGTGACTGGGCCATGGATGGCCATTGTATATGGATCTGAATGTCAAAGAAATCATCTTGATATGGTAAATCTATTTTTTTAAATAGACAAGACTTAATATACTTATTTATTAAACTGATATTCTAGTTATTTCAAAATTTAATTTATTTTTAATTTAAGGCACAACAAATTAAGACAGCTGTAAGTTTCATTGAAAGAATTGCTGCTGAGCCAGAATATTTAATCAGCACCACATTTGATGCATTTGGACGGCCTCTTATTTTAGATGACACGTTGTCTGCATTGTTAATAGTCGACAATACAAATTTTGTCCAACTCAATGAAATAATAAATCTAGTGGCCACTGCCACGTCCAATGTTTTAAATAGACAAATGTCTCGCTATTTATTTGGCGATCTTGCAGATCCAACAGAGGAACTGAAGGTCAAAGCAGCCAGTGCTCCTGCCCACAACATTTGGGCTGAACGTACATTGGGGATAATAGACTCTCTAGCACGAAGAGCCCCTAATGCCAGCATTTCTTTTCTGGATGGAAAGGCAAAATTTCAAGTGAATAAAACATTAGAATGGCTAAGCACAAAGCCCACAGATGAGCAGGATGCCATTGTTAAATTTTCGATCCAAAGAGGTGCTACAATAAGGACAATCAGTAAAGAGAGAAAAGGTCAAATGGAAGCGGCCATCTGTGACAGATTAAAAGAAAAGGGCAGAAGAGAGACATGGTACACAGATCAAGAGTAGGCAAGGAGATAAAGTTTCTGCTCGAACAAAATGTCCCTAATTTGATGGAGCAGAAAATCTTTCTAGCTTTAAGTGCCTATCAAAAAAATAAAGTAAAAGATCTCTTGGATTCAAATCCTAACAAAATTGAAGGCGCTCGCTTTCAGCACATCTGGAATGTGGATGGACAAGATACCCTTTTTCAAGGAAAGATTATCATGAAGTCAGCATCTCCAGGGAAAAAAATCAGGATAGCTTACTGGAAAATGCATGAAAATGAAGAGGATGCCGAAGATGTAAAACTAACTTTAGAAAGTATTTTAACAGATGCTGTTCTGAATGATTTAATTTTTTTTTAACTTGAATTAATTCTATGTAATGCCCTTGCATCTTTTTCTAATCATTTCCTTTTATCATTAAATAATGATTTAGTCATAGGCTGTAAAAACACCTGTATCAATGTAATTTTTTTATGAATTGCTGGGAAACGTATGATATAAAAATTTTCACTGGTGACTTATTCTCTTTTATTGCTTTGTAAATTTGGCTCTTTCACATATCTTTTCTTATCACATGTGTGAAGTGGTTTTTCATTTAAGAATGAAATACATTTTATTTAAATCCATGATTTTATTTGGCAAAAAATTTCAGTTTTGTCAAGTGTTAAAACTTTTTTTAATATGACATACATAATTTAAATTGACTATTTATTGTTTGTATAATTGCATGCAGTAATCTTAATTATTTCTTAAAATTTGCTTTGTCATTCAACAATGAAATATGCACAATTATTTTTGCACTGAAGCATGCATCTTGGAATTTTTTAATCTATGTTTCTTTGTAAATTTAGTATTTTTATCCTTTCGCCTTGTAGTAATGATTTTTTTGTTATTCATTTTTAAACCAATATGATTTTAGTTGATTTTCATTGCAAAATGAAATGCATGCAGCCACTTATGTTTGGTGAAAATTGTAGGCTTGTATCATTTTTACTTAGTTTTTGCTGCTTTCAAGTATTTTTCATTTCTAAAATTGTATAGCACTTGTATTTGTTTTTCTTTAAGTGCATAGACTAATATCACTTAAATATGTTTAATTGACCTTATTTTAAAAGTCAATAGGATGCTTTATCAGTGGTGAAAATTTGAGCTTGCTAGCTTAAATGGTTCAAAAGTTGTGTCAGTTTTAGTAGCCCAATCTCAAAACCCAGGCCGCAATTTTTTTTGAGTTATTCATCATATTGCCTTATAATAATGATTTTTTTTGCTAGTCATTTTTAAACCAATATGATTTTAGTTGTTTTTCATTGCAAAATGAAATGCATGCAGCCACTTATGTTTGGTGAAAATTGTAGGCTTGTACCATTTTTATTTAGTTTTTGCTGCTTTCCAGTATTTTTCATTTCTAAAATTGTATAGCACTTGTATTTGTTTTTCTTTAAGTGCATAGACTAATATCACTTAAATATGTTTAATTGACCTTATTTTATAAGTAAATAGGATCATTTATCAGTGGTGAAAATTTGAGCCTGCTAGCTTAAATGGTTCAAAAGTTATGTCAGTTTTAGTAGCCCAATCTCAAAATTCGGGCCACAATTTTCTTGACTTTTTCTATAGTAAAAAAAGGCCTGTTTTTCGGCACAAGAAATTGAATATCTCAATAACCAAAAGACATACATACTTAAACAAGGTATCATTTTAAAGCATTTTTAGAGCTCTATTGATCTATGTATGATTTGACATGTTATATACATTTTGAATTTTTTATCAAAGTACCTACTATATAGACAATATATTATATCTATGAGTATGATATGGGCATTTTGTTGATATCATAGAATGATAGATTATATGGCACGTAGATATATAGTATAATATTTAGTTATATAGATGAAGATTAAATTTATGGTTAAATGATATAAATGATAATAGATGTAATAAGAAAAGGAAAATTTACTTTTACATCATTTAAAGCAATAAAATACTGACATCTATAATTTATTTAATTAATCTAATAATGACACAAATATTTTAAAGTTTTTTTTAGCTCAATGATTTACTGAGTATAAAATCTACTATAAGCGTACTATGATTTTATTAGTTGGCGTTTCATAATTCATATTAATTATATTTGATCAATATAGTATAGTTTAAAGGTCATTGTCTGAGTAATTTGACCATTAAATAATAAATATATAAAAGGCTAATAAGAATCGAGGTTTACGCGTTAAAATTTGGAGATATTTTACATGATCGTATAGAGTTCAGTGGCCCTGCTGCCAATTATTTTATCCGGAAACACAAAAAAGTACACACTAGCTGATAAATTTCCGTAAAAGAATGGCTGCTGACAACATATCGAAGGTTGGAACATCAGAGCAATCAATGTCAGATAAACATTTCATAGCAAAGGCTGAAAATATGCACTTAAAAAAGGGAACAAAAATTATGGCTGTCAAAGGGAAAAATAAGATTGTAGGCTTGGTCTTAGCTGGCGGTGTTATTGGAATATGTATCCTTTTACTAACTTTTAGTAAAAGTTTTACTTTTGTTTATAAATGATAAACATTAAAATTTTTAAAATAATCATTATGATTATGTTCAAAATTAAGTATTGTTGGAACTATTTTGTCAGTTTTTATGTGCAAGGGTGCTATTATATATCACCTATTCAAAACATAAATGTGACTTAAAAATAGTGGCTCAAGGTCAGTGGTCCCCAACCTGCAACCTTTTTCTTGCCACAGACTGGTCAGTCATTGTTTAGTAATTTCACCAAAGGCCATAAGGAGAGACATTATTGATTATTTGTATTTTAGATTGTTTAGATTTATAATGCTACTGCAGCTCAGGTGGAGACAGATGGCAGTGTGGTAAAATGCTCGGCTGTCAACTTGAGGGTCCCTGATTCGATCTCCGATGAGGTCAAGTGAATATTTCAGGTTATGGTTAAAGTTTCCGCTATATCTCCTGTGTGTCTCTATGGTTATTGCACTATCGACTATGGTTCCATTAGTGGTTTATAGGATCTAAGAGATTTCATCTCATCCTTATAGGGACTTCACACACTGCCACTCAGCTCCCAGTTGACCTCTCGTCCATGGAAAGCCACACAATTCCTAGAGAAATATACAACAGTAAATAAAAAGGAAATAATTTTATTTTTCTTGCTCTGCCCAGTACCATTTGATCGACAGACCAGTACCAGTCTGGGGGTTGGGACAAAAATTGTTAGAAGATATAATGTGTACTTCTGTTAAATGTCATGTTTCTAAAAATAGACCAAAAAATACAGCAGCATGGTAATTTTAAAGTAAAATATCTTGATAGTGAGATAGGGTATTGCAAAGTTTACATTTTTTAGATAGCACAGAGGACATAACATATGAAAATACCAGATAGCACTTTTGGTACTGAAAAAATAACTCAGTTTGCCTTTATACAGTCTTTTTAACCGTAACATGGCTGATACATGGTAACTTTGAATTATAATATCTTCAAATTGAGACAAAATATTGTAAAAGTACTAAAAGAATGTGCACATTTTTAGAAACTATGAAGAAAATGAAAGTATTAACCTTAAAATGATTAACAAAAGCAAAAATATGCATTTTAATTGGAAATAGGTTTATTGAAATACCAAATATAAATGATGGTGTGAACTGTATGAGTGGAAAGTACAAGCGATTAATTGAAGAAGTTGCACTTAGACATTACTAACACATCGGCCAATCAAATATGAGAAACTATAAGACACTCCCACTATAGGTCAGAAAATTAGATCACAAAACTATCATGGCTTATTTGGGTTATTGATCTTACTTTTTGTGAAATAAACCCATAGATAGTATTGTAACGCATAAGATTTAAAAAAAATCAGTGATTTTAAAAAATAAATAATTATTAGGTAAGCTACTTAACTCATTCGGCTCCAAATTAATTTTGCCTGTTGGACAGTTGTTTTTTTTTCCCCTTGATTCTACTTTAAAATGTTTTTTTTATTTATGATTACTTTCAAACTAATCAAAACATATTATTTATAAAATGAAAGAAAATTTAAAGGTCTGCAGTAGTATTAAAGGTTTAAATTATTTGTTAGCACAAAAAAATTCTCTGTAACAAAATTAAAATAAAAATCTCAACTAGAACTGTAAGTAAAAATATTTAATAAAATTTGACATATAAACACTCATATAAAGCTTGTCTATGTTCAGTACAAAATAAAATATAAATAAATTGAAGTAAATCCCTCATCATTTGAATAATCTTTGAATTTTTAAAATTCATCACTGATAAAAAAAATTATTTATTTGTTTCTTCCTAATTCTAACATTTTTTTTCTACTGCAGTCTCATTCTTATATTCTCGATGATCTGTATGAGTCATTTGTATTTTGAATTACTTCATATGTATAAATAGCGAACCCTATTTTTGCGGGTTGACAATTCAAGTCTATAAATGGTTGGACCAGTATCAGTGCTGTTTTCACTATTTTATTATGAATTATTTTAAATATCTAAAATTATTTTAACCTAAGAACAGGCTTAAATTTTTGATAATTTAATAATTGATTAGTTTAAATAAAAACACGGCAGTTTTAATGTGTACCGTTTTTTAAATAGTAGTTTTGCCTTTTAAAAGTATTACTTTGCAAATTTATTCTATAGTTTCGTTAATTTCATTATTTATATCATTGGCCACTGATAGCAATCTGTGGGCAAAATTGAACAAGTCATCAGCTGCTCCCAGCGGCCAGTGGCGCTGAATGTGTTGATAATTATAATTAGTTATTAAAAACATATTACCGGTATTTAACATGAAAATAAAGAGGTTATTTAATTAAAATCACAAATTTAGCTCCCTTTGTTCTCTAATAGATCTTGAAATACGAAATTGATACACAATTTTGAACAGTTAAAAAAAGGTTCTTGAAAGTGAATATTTTAAAGTAAAATTTTACAGGTAATCTCAGATATTGTTTTTCTAGATGACAAAGACTTTTCATGGCTTTGATGAAACTTTAGTCAGTTGAAATCTTCCAAACTAGAAACATTTTTCACCATTTCAAATTATTATAAAAACAATTAACAAAAAGGCAAAATAATCTATTTCATTATTGTACTGCAATATTAATGTCTCTTTTTATATATATCTTAAAATGTAGCCCCCGAAATTTGCTACTCTAAAAAAAAAATTTCGGAAAAAAAAAATGTCATAAAATGTTGGGTTTGCAGTCATTTAAAGTATAATATTTCTAGTTGATAAGTTAAATACTAGAATGCAAAAAAGGGCTATAAAATAATGCTTTAAACATCATAAGTTGCTGGAGGAAAATTGGCCTACACTGGGAAAGAATCTCACTTCTGTGGGTTTTTTTTTAAATAAAAGACTATTTGTAAAATATACATTCTGTTTTGACACACATTTAGACACTTTTGAACATGTAAGAGTTTAGTCTTAAACTTTTGCATTTACTGAATTGAATCAGAAAGGTGTATTTTTAGCCTGAAATGTATTTTAAGAACAAGATGAATTGATAAATTTATCAGTCTATTATTAGTCAGTAATATTTATTTTATTAAATTGATTGATGTTCTTTAGTCATCTCTTATTTAACCTTTCTCCCATCTGATTTTCTTAACAATTGAAAAATATGACATTTTTTGGGTGTACAGAATTTCCCCTCTAATACCAAAGCTTTTTTAGTCAATTACAGGGATTGTATATAACTTTATAAAACACTAAATTATTTAAGCTAAATTTTTTTAATGCATTCTTATTTATCCTGGTATTTCCCACCATAATGCCTTTACGGGATGCCAGGAAACACAATTTCTTATGCATGTATTTGAATAATCAAGTGTCACCTATTGAATTGGCATTCAGTATTGAAACAAGTACTTCCCACTCATTGTTTAACTATTCTTAATTTTATTAGCGATGACTTGCTAGGTATTTTAAATTGTTTTAATGTTTGCATTGTTGGTCCAGTTATTATGAAGATGTTGATATTTAAGTGGGGGACATTGAAAGTATTCCTTTCCTCTGAGACAACATTTGGTTCAAAAAAACTTTTGAGAAGAATTGTTACTTCTCACAGAAAATTTTTAATACACATCTCTTTAGATGAAATTTACTATTTGTTTCACCAGTTATAATATATATATATATATATATATATATATATATATATATATATATATATATATATATATATATATATATATATATATATATTTACCCATGGAAACTTATTCTGACAATAATAAACATTCACTATGTCTTTTTCTGCATTTGTCCCATTTAATTAACTAATGGTTGGGTTTATGAGCCTCAAGCTCAATATTATTCTCATTGTTTTGTCATTGTGAAGAACTAATCAGTTGACTGTTGAAGTGTAAGAAAGTATATAGGTGCTGACATTTTTAGAGAAGCACTCTTCTTGAAAGTAAATATATCCTGTAAATTGTTGGACAGGAGATTCCCATAATATTTTATTTTTACTCCTGTATTAATTTCAAAGTACAGTTATTTAAAATACCCAGTGTGTTTTCTGGAAATACAATGTAATAATGGTTTTTTCATACTGGTGTTTTTTTAGAACATGGTTCAGTACATTGTATAATCCTTTTAGCTTTGAAAAAAATGTATACTATACAGTATAGTTTGAATACAAACGTATATGGCTTTAAATTTTTTTTTTCTTCAGATTCTTTAAGGCTTTATGAATTTATATAAATATTAGCTCAAGTTTTTATAGCATTTGTACTGGTTTATTCCCTTTTTATGACCTTTTTAATTTATCTTTCATTTCAATATATTTTTCCTTTTTAATATATTTTTTTATCGTTATTATTTTCTTTAACAATTTTGTTCAGATGCTTACACAATGTTATCAGTCCGGCAAGGCAAAATGATGGAAGCTTTTGATAAAGTGCCTGAATAATGTCTTGTGATGATATAGATGTCATAAACACCTGAACCTGCAGAATCGTATCATTTGTATAAATGCCAGAGCCAGACATACTTTACATATATTGTTGTTATAAGTTGTTTTTTGAATGTGTATTGTACATATTGTTTTCCATACTTAAACTAAATATTTTAATATTTTTAAGATTGGGATCAGATAAGTTTCTAATGTTCTCAACTTGTTTATGTTGTCAAATGTACTTTAAATAAAAAAAATATTTTTGAAATATCAAAAACTTAAAAACTAGAAATGAATGGAAAATGTTTTTAATTCTTTCCTAATATAACCTTTTTTGTATAATAATTCCAAGGGTTTGGAAATAAAATAATTGCAATAATTATTATGAATTGTATCATTTTTGCAAACAAAGATGGATTTTAATGAGTTATATTTGACGTGAAATATTTTGGATTAAAAATTAATGACAACTTGAAAGTCTTAATGATTAATTTTATTTCATTTAAATATGTTAAAATATATTTGAATTTTGGAGAAGAGCCCTTTGTAACTGAGTTTTTTATTGTTGGTCCATCAAATGTTATGTCCTAACAGGTGCATAAATTCTAAATTTGATTTTGGCCTCAGATAGATTTGGAAAGATATTTCGAAATTATTTGAGAAGTGACAAACTGTTTCATGTGTACTAAGCTGATAGAGAGTGGTGGCATTAGCCCCTTTTGGGCCACACCAGTTGCTCCCATTTTTCATAGCTCTTTCTTATAGAAAACCCAGTACAGTGTCCAGTCACTCTGGTGGTAATACGTGGTGCTCACCCTGCTGTTCCATAGGCAAGGTAACAGGAAGGTCACTGGTTCTATATTCAGTTTACCCCAAAGGATTTTCAGGAAATGAAATGAAATCTCTTAGATACTATTAACCACTAATGGTAGGGTAATTAAGGTGCCATTCTTTCATCCCCACCATAGCTGTTTGTGCAATGACCATGGAGTCATCACTGGAGAAATAACAGGGACTTGAGCCATGACCAATGTTCCCTCTAAGGTGTGGTATGAAGTGAGCAAGAAATTTTGTCTCTGAGCGACATTTTTGTTTGAGGCCAAAATTTGTGAGCGATTTAAGCGATGTCGTCCGTCGGAGTGAGCGATCGTACTTCTAGTAAGAGCGACGCTCTGAATATGCGTGAGCAATCGCTCACGCGCTCAGCTTAGAGGGAACATTGGCCATGACCTGAAAAATTTCCTAGGTCCTCACCTGGGATTCAACCAGGTACCCTCAGGTCGACAGTTGAGTGCTTTACCACACGACCATCCGTCCCCCACCCTAGAGGTAGGTAGAATATTCCAAATGTCCGCCACTTAACTATATATGCACTCCAGTTCATCTGATTGTGTTCCAAAGTACAATAATAAATAGCCAGATAATGAGTCTCTGCTACTACTATGGTGTCACAGGTTTATTTGTTCCTACTGGAATTATCTTTAACCCATGATACTTCCTCCCCTCCCAAATACCTTTACCTAGTGGCTCCTAATGTACATTGCCTAGGGTCCCTAAACTACTTATGTGAAGTACCCCCAAATGTACCTTTGCCTAAAGCCCCTAAATTAGTTTTACTGAGGACCTCAATGTACCTTTCCCAAATTTACATTGCCTTGCTTCTCCAAAATACTTTAGCCCAGATCCCCCTAAACTTTATATGCATAGGTTCCAAATGTATTTTACATATGGCCCCCAAATTACTTTTTAGGTGCGCTCAGTATTTATCTATGCCAAGGACGCCACATTACTTTTGTTTAGGGCCCCAAAAGAACCTTTGTTCATAGCCCCCAAATACCTTGGCCAATGGTAACAAGTAATTTAAGCATATGGGGCCCCCAAATTCTTTTACTTAGCAGCCCCTACCAAATGCATTGGAAACAATGAAAAATGTCGGCCATGATGTCCAAAATTATAGTATTAATGATTTCACATCAACTTTATCCATTTTAGACAATAAACCGTTCATTTTTTATTACTTCATCGCAAAAAATTTGCAATTTATCACACTTTTCTTGACTATTCTCTTTCGTTTCGTATATTTTCGGTTTAACATTTAAAAAACACGAGCGAATTCCAGATATGTCTGCCAATTTAGGATTTTTACAATGGAGAAACTAATGGAAAATAATTAACATAGGATTATATAGGAAAAACAGTGCCAGAAACACTGCTGCCCAGCCTCAATAAGGAATAAGAAAAATTAATCAAACCCATTACATTTTAAGGAGATATATGCCCTTGAGGCCCCCATGGGTGATCATCGTGGGTGGGAGGGGGTGATTACGCTTTCTATGCATGTGCTATCACTTAGGCTATCGATCAGTAGGCATCAAATCCAAGTTGGGACCTTAGCTTGAGACCAGACCATGAACCTGGGTTACGTAATCAACATGGTTAACTAAGAGGGGAGATAAAAGTTTCACCGGCCGATGTAGGTAGGGGCGGTGAAGGTTGGGGGAGGGGTAAATTCTAAACGGGAATAAACGGTATCTTGAGAAAAACTGATGCCCAGCCCTCAGATGGCATGACCAAAATTATTTAAACCAAATATATGTGAGGTGGATATACTCTTCGGGCCCCAAGGGCCCTTTATCTTGTATCGCTACGTATAATGTGTAGAATGGGGCCCTAAGAATAACATAATTATTAATATAGCTTATATTGTAAAAAACG
Source organism: Bulinus truncatus (assembly GCA_021962125.1). Classification (NCBI taxonomy): domain Eukaryota; kingdom Metazoa; phylum Mollusca; class Gastropoda; family Planorbidae; genus Bulinus; species Bulinus truncatus. Next base: position 13,099,893 of record JAGDYQ010000003.1, on the reverse strand, counting down.
GTACACTAGGAAATACCGATGCCCAGCCCTCAGAGGGCATGACCAAAATTATTTAAACCAAATTTATGTTAGAGGGATAGCTATTCTTTGGGCCGTTTATCTTGTATCGCTACGTATAAGGTGTAGAACTGATGATGGCTGGCTTAGAATTGTTATGGCTGGCTAGCCGGCTTAAGCCGTGGCTTAGGACAATGGGTGGCTTACGGTGACTTGCGGCGGCTTACAGCTTACAGGCTAAACACAAATAGAAGTTAAACAACGCAACGTTGGACTGAACAAGCATGTTCACTCTTACACTCAGCAACGGCAACATCCCTACATAACATTTTTTAAACTGTTCCCTAAAAAATTGTCAACTTGAAATTGTAATACATGTATAACATGAACAGGCCGCGGCAGGCTGGAAACTAAAACCAAACTATCATTTAAAAAAAAAACAAGCAATTAATGAATCCAATGATAGTTTAGTTTTAATATATAATATCATATAATAATATAATATCATAATATCACTGAATGAATCATACGACCATGCAAGTGTTATGATAATGTTATGATACAACATAATAATTATCATGGAGAAATAGCACCATGTCCGCTTTGTACGGCGCCATATACGATCTCCTGGAGTTAAGCATATAGCCAGCAGTGCTGAACATTGATTCAACTGGCACACTGCCTGGACTTATAGCCAGATATATTTTGGCCATTTGTGAGAGAATCGGGAAATCAGCTGACTTATGACGCCAAAAATCCATTGCAGTCTCGTTTTCATTCACGTCTACTCATAAAAATCGGTTCATTTCACTGATGAAAGGTTCCACAATAGCTCCACGATCACCGCCTACTGCTGATGCTGTTGTTATAAAATCCTACAAAAGCAAACAATACATTAATAATTTACAGTGATCATGAATAATTACTAACAATTGATATAAGTAAAAACAACATGTCAATATGTGTATCATGAAATGACTACAGTATATAAATGTATCAGTGTATCCATATAGTATAAAATGTTAAATTACACCAATAGCATTAAATAATTACCTGTAACAGTGAGCTTCTTTGCAGACACCTCAGCAACATCTGACTCGTTGACTTGTTTGACTGAAGATGATTTCACAGCAGCAGAAACTAAAACGTGGCGCACAGAGCTGTTTTCCTTCATTAGATTCTGGTACGCATCCTACAGTAACCAGACACATTCATCATTGAATAGAGCTGCATTGCGAACAACAGGATCAAAGCAGCATGACAATTTTACTAGCTCGCTGATTTTAATCCTCTTGTCAACAGCATTGCGAACAAGTTTTTTTAGTTCAATAATAGCAGGGCTGTCTGTGCATTGTCCGAATTCGTCAAACAATCGCTTGCAAGCTTTCATTACACGACTGCGCAACAATGGCAGTAGTGATAAGTTAGGGTTACATTCACTGACAAGCAGTGTGAGTGGTTTAAAATTGCAAAAAAAAACCACGTAATTCATTCAACACACAAATGTCTTCAGGTGATAAGCATATGTCAAACTTGCCAATTTTTTTCAAGGCTTCATTTACATCCTTCTGTCGATCCAGGACAGACTCAATCATCATTAGTGCACTGTTCCACCTTGAGCAGACGAGCAGTTTGAGTGTTTGATGTCCACTGGCCCCGCTGCGTGATGATGTATTGCTGGATGCAGGTCGGTATAACCAACAACCTAAGAGTCTGGATCAATCACAGGATTACACGCATCTTCTGATAAGGTTTCAAGGATCTGATTAACACAATCAAACATTTCTATATCCCTCGAAATATCCTTTGTAGATCTTATGACATGACCCTTGAAATGCAAAGCATTTATAATGTCTTTGCATTTCTCTAGCAAAACAGTCAGCTGTGGGACTTTATCTAAACTGTCAACAGTCAGCAATAGATGCAAGCAATGCGCTGTGCAATCCACTCTCTTATGGCCAAGTACTTTGGACAACAATTTCATATTGATTGTCGGTTGAACAATATCATCTTTTTATGATGCGGCATGAACTCCGCAATAGTTTCTTTAAAAAATACTACTAAGATTCAATGCTTTGTGGCTTTCAACAGGTTGCATAGCTAGAGTTACAATTTTGAATGTCCACTCGTGAATGAAACTAAAGCGAACTGCAAAATAGGGCTGACAATGGTGCTTATCAGTCCAGCCGTCCATCATTAACGATCCAGCATGACAAACAGAAAGAAGTTATTTTACCTTTATTTTGACTAGCGAATAACCATCAACATGTGCAGTATTAGCAACAGTGCTGGCAGACGGAGCCCGGTAGGAGTCATTCTTTACACACAATGCCTTGAAACCTGCCTTTTCAACTGCATTAAATGGAATTAGGTATCTACACATGTACAAAGCCACATCACGGTTGAATTCAAATGTATTATGTGCAGGCTGAGATAATATAAAATTAAATGGTGTTGGTAAACTATTCTCAATGATGTGTAGCAGTGGTGTTGTGAAACTGTTGTACAACAGTACAACGTATTACGCAACACAAAATTTTAGCGGTAATTCCGAATCTCCCACGGCTTAGGAAAGTTTTTGGCAGCTTGGCTTAACATTTTTTGTTACAGCTTACAGGCTTCGTGGCGGCTTACGGCGGCTTAAGACGGCGGCTGATCGGTCTAGGTGGTTGTAACAGAAATGCCAATGAAGGTGAAAAAAGGAGTGCTAATATTATTGGTTTCATTAATTTTTGCCATGCCCATTAAGGACTGGGCCTATATTAAAAATGATGTCATTTTGAGGGCCCCATTCTACACCTTATATGTAGAGAAACAAGATAAAGAACCCTAGGGGCCCCAACACCAGCTATACTTCTAACATAAATTTGGTTTAAATAATTTTGTCATGCTCTCTTACGATACAAGATAAATGGGCCCTGGGGGCCTCAAGAGTATCTATCCATCTAACTTAACTGTAGTTTAAATAATTTTGGTCATGCTCTTTAATTGCTGGGCATTAGTTTTTCTGAAGGTACTGTCTTACCTTTCAGTATTTTAAAAATAATCTTGCAGTTGGCAGCTGCCTTTTTTTTAGTAAACAATTCAGGTCATCTCTTAACATGGCTGACTTTATTTTATATAGAAAGAGAGGATCTTTTTACAAATTTATTTAATGCATTTAAACACAATTTTTCTTTTTTTTTTCTTATTCTTTTAATAATTCACAATCAATACTATGATTTGGGAATATTTATATAGGTAAATATATATATTTATCAAAATAATATTTGGGGCTAAAATAAGTGATTGCCTTTGGAATGTTTATAGAGGTAAAGTATCAATAATATATATCAAAATAGTTTTGGTCGGTATATTGTGATATTACCAAGTATAGATGTGACCCGTAATCCTGTCTTATTGCTTAAATGGCTAATAATAAATCATAATGAGATTTCCATTGCGCATTCGGGTATTCCCAAAAAAAAAATTGTAATTCTATTTTAAATCTATGCAATTTTTTATTTTAAAAAAAGTGTTTCAAAAAAGTTACTCTGTTAGTAATATTACAAGATAGCGACCATAAATATTCAGGATTACGGGTCACATCTATATTTTCTTTTCACCAATACAAGGATAATTTTTTTTATTGAATTTTCACAGTCATACATCCCAATGTGAACTGAAAGAGAAGTTAGCTCATTCTTAGACCCATGGATTCTGATTCATGGAACTATACTGACTGAATCTGAACTGTCACTATACTATACACTTACTTAGTAAACACTAAGTAAAATTGGAAGTTACATATTTCTGTTACTAAAATGCGATATTACCGAAAGTAAGTATGAATAGTCATTCAATTTTTGCTATTAAAAATGATGCATTTAAATGACAACACATGCCAGTTTGCCATATATATGTCATATATAAATGGCAAATATTATATAAAAACATAATAAAATAGAAGGTATAAAAATAAATTGGTTTCATTAAATGTATTTACTAGGCGATTAGGAAACTTGATCTTACGAAAGGTGGAGGAGCTTAGAAATTATTTTAACGCCTTTAACTGATATTATACCCTTTATTGACTCCTTTTGTTTAAGCACAGAAGCCCACATATATAGCCAAATAAGTCACTCGCACAACGTGCTCATGTTTTGCTATGATTTCATGCTTCTTTTGAGCGCATGTAGAGGAGCGAGAAAATACGAGATGCATGAGGTGCATAAACCAGGCCAAGTGCAGCCTGACAACCTGCTTGTATTTCAAATTTTTCTCTTATTTCAAAGCAAAACATTGCTTGCTCAATGGCTCATATGTCAAAAATCTTGTTTGTTTGGGCAGTTGTATGTTGAGATATGTCAAAAATCTTGTTTGTTTGGGCAGTTGTATGTTGAGCAGGCCCGTCGCGTGCAGGAGGGGGGGTGTCAGGGGGGCTGGGCACCCCCGCGGTTTGTCTGCCCTCCCCCCTGCTTATTTGTTCTACTTAGTAAAGTGTATTACCTGCCCCCCCCCCCCACCGTTATTGCCTACGGGGCTGATGTTGAGGGACCAATGTAGTTTTTTTCTTTTGCTTAGTAAAGCTAAAAAAATAGGTAAGACTAAGTGTAAAACACTTATTCTGTCAAGTTAAAACAAGCAATACAGTCAGACCCTTAAAAAATCTTAACTATGAGGTTACTTCCAACAAATTTCAGCTCTAAGTTAAAACAGCCCTAAACAGGGCTATAATACTAAATATTGTGTAACAAAAGAGGAATATGTGCAAAAATATAGAATATGTGCATATATAGGCCCTATATATGAACAGGTATATCAGTAATTTAAATTTTAAACTGTAATTTGTATTCCAGTAATCATATATATATATAGATATTTCAACTGTAATTATCAATAATATAAATTTAAACAAAAATTCAGTGACTAATTGAATTTGGAAAGTTTTTTTTTTCTTTAAAAAAATAACCCAAAACTGTTTGTGTCTGAAGATGTGCATTAATTTTACTAATTTATCTTTTCGACTGTTTTAGTGATTAAAATAAAAGCTGTAATAAAACTAAAACATTATTTCTTTAATACACATAAAGTTGTATGGTATGTATGTTGACATTCATTACACATTAATAATTCCATGCTCTCTACCAGACTAACTTTTAATGATATCAAACTAAAACCTTGGTTCACAAGATTTCAACAAATGCCTTAGACTTAGTTTTACCATGTAAAATGTGTTCAGACAATTATGATAAAAACATAATTTTGATGTATTAATGAAATTATATAAATCAGGCAAAAAACAGTGTTAAGCAGTCTACCTGTACTATAAATTAATTAAAGAATGAATCCAGTCTTAATTATTAATTATTTTTCACAGTATTCACACTATGTTGGCACTGACATTCACTATTAGCTCTTTGTTCACCATGTGTTTCTCTATGCTAATAAGAAGTCAAAGGGGAATAATTTGCACAACAGAATGCAATGAAGGTCAAATGTGTAATGACGATGAATGTGAACCTTGTCCCAATGGGTAAGATATTTTTCCTACACAGTATCTAATGAGCTTGAAATTTTTTTTTATGACATATTTTATGTCAATTAGATTCTGTTAGTTTTTTTAACCCTCCAAATTTATGTCCACCTTTTAATTTTTGTTCGCACATCTTTATCTATCTTACCTGTTTACTGTTTAACACTTGTAATAGTGCTTCTTCTTCACCAATGTTTTTTGTACATTTTGAAAACAATGACTGTTTAATTAATAATATAACATTAATAAGTCAACATGAGCACAGAACAACTGAACATAGATCAATGTTATCACATGTTTGAGAGATTGGGCATAGGTCCAAGTACTCACCTTTGGACAGCAACCTACAACAAAGAAGCTACTGGACTCAGGGAAGAGACTCTTAGTTCATCTTTGATGTCTATTCATAACCCTACTCACACCCACCTTTTTCAGGTAGGATAATTGACCAGAGTGATTGACAGCAAGTTAATGTAGAGTTTTAGACAGAAGTTAAGTTTGTCATCCCCAGATGAATCTGTAATGAACTTGTTTCATATATTATACTACATATTTATGTGAACCCTCAATGTTGCAAATATGAAAATGTTGTCATCTTAAAGAAAACACATGTGCTTCATAATACCTTATGTGTTTGTAAAGTCACCGGTAGTTATACACATGGCTATGTGTAGCTGACGAGAATGGCTGTGCACTACTTTGGAAAGTAATTACATTTTTAATGCACAACATAATGGTATAGGACCTTCTAAACAAAGCGTTTGTGCATTCATGTAAATTTGTGTGCATATGCTACACAAGTTGTGTGCACATGCACAGCTTAGCAGCAACACAGGTTACCATAATTTTTTTTAATCTTTTTATTTCATTTTATGTTACACCTTATATTTGTTGGTGAGCATCTTTGGATTTGACAATTATGCCAGACTGTAGCACAAGAGGTTCAATATGATTCTTTGTTTCACTTTTCAAAATGTTCTGGCCATATTGGATGGATTTGAACCCACTTATTTTTTTCTGCTTCTATGTCAAGGATCTGAAAGAGATAATGTTTTCAGTATTGTCAACTTACATTTAAAAAAAATAGAATACCTACTTAATTTAGAGTTTTGGAGTTCTTAGAAGTCTTTTTCATTTGTCTACAGCATTGCAATCTAAACAGTTTTTGTTTAATCAACAGAGGCTAATATAAAATTCTATTTGTCAGTTTTTCATGCAGATTCCAAATAATGTTTTCAGTTTTTCTTTCTCACGTCAACTTTTTTGAGTTATTAACTAATAATGTATTAACTTGCACTTTACAATCAGCTTGAGTGAAAGGAATTTAAGTCACTGTGTGCTGAGACAAATACATTACTCTTATAAAAGCACAGATGATAAAAAATGATTTTTGTGTATTCAGGCAAATCATTTGAAGAGTATAGCTTATTAACTATTCTGACATTAAAAATGCTTTGATTCTGAATTTTTTATTATCATCACAATAGCATAATTACCACTGACAGCATCCAGTATTAGTCACCCCTTAAAAAACCTTGACATAAAAGAAATATTTTATTAAAAAATAAATAAATTGTAATATAGTTATGCTGAAATATGTTATAGATTTTTGTTTTTTTAGATTATGATATAAATTCTATCACCTTTTAAAAAAAAAACTTTAAATTTGATAAAATCTCATTTTCAGTTAAATTCTATTTTATTTTGTTATGTATTTTTTAATGGTATAATATTGCACAAAAAATAGTAATTTAATTTTATAGAAATTGATAATGTTAGGACTTTATTGGTCAGTTATAAAGAAATAAATTAAATCACATAAATAAATTAAAAATAATAAAAAGTACCTTGTAATTCAAAAAAGAAATATAATATTTATCTTTAAAAAAATCGGTTTGGAGAACCCCTATGTACCATACAAAATTTCAAAGCTATTTCATACATATTTAACATGTTGGAGGTACAACTAAAGACTAAATTCAGCCTGAACAATAATTGAAAACCCACATAAAATTACTTATGTTGAAAATTACTAGTTTACTTTTATTATCTTTAAGCCTTTTTTTATTTTGAAGCTAATGGAAAGTTTGATTCAATTTTAAATATACATCTATTTAGTTTGTGACTTTTGTTAGATTTAAATTTTTTTTTTTATTACTGACCAATTTTGAAATATCACCTGTAGAATCTTATTATTCTTAAAGTTGTTGTTTTATATTTGTTTTAATGATATTAAAATTTATTTGTATGTAAATATTTAACCAATTTTAGATTACTATAATAATATTTTTCATATTTATACTTTTTTCTGTTTCTTTTTCAGATATTATATGAATGAACCAGGCCATAGACAAATATATTGTTATAAGTGGACAGAAAAGCCTACTTACAATGCAATAATACTAAAGAATGGGACAGCTAAAACAGACGTTGTGTGGGTGTGTGCAGATGGCTACATGAAGAAAGAGTTTGCTGCTGGGGGTTCATGGGAGTGTATCAAGATCACTACCACCACAATCGCCACCACCACCACAACTGAAACTCCAGTTTCTAGCTCATCAACATCATCTCCTAGTGACACAACTTTCAAAACAGATAATCCCTATAAGTCTCAAGAGTCAAAAAAGAACAATGTAGCTGCTATTGTTATATCTGTGTTAGTAGTATGCATCATTGTTATATTTGTGGTTATTTATTGTTGGAGAAAAACAATAATTAAAAAGAAAAAGGAAACAAACAATGATCCAGAACTAGGACAATTATACAACAAAATTATGGAAGTTATTGGGATAGAGAAATGTTCTCAGTTATTACTACATTTAACCAATCCAATCAATGCAAATATAATAAGTACAGTAGAATGTATTGAGTTTTTCCGGAAATGGGAAAGGAATTGCCGTGAACACAATCCTGACTTCAATCACAGTGAAGACATCGTTAGAGCTCTTGAGACGTTGGGGTATATATTACCTGGCACTAACTTAACAGACCCAGCAGTAGTAATTGAAAGTTTAAATAAAGCAGAAAAGTTAAACAATGAGTTTAGAAAGTTTTGTTTAGTTCTGTGTACAGAATTAGGTGCAGATGCAGAGGTGCTTATTCTCAGGCTAAATTTAAAACACGACTTTGAATTAAAGTTGCATAATTCAAGTATTAAATTTGCATTTGCTGATTGCCTTGCTTTGTGGAGTTGGAGCAAATGTTACGATACCACTACCACAAATTGGTTGCCACTGACTATAATAGAAAATAAGCTTGACGAATTGGAAAAGACACATATCTTAGAAAATTGGTCTGTTCTGACCAAAACCGTTAAGCAGGTTTATAAAAAGTTAATCCTTGTTCAAGCCGAACAAAAAAATATCCACCCCTGACTTGGAGAGGAAAGGACGCCACCAAGGCTATAAGCCTACTGAAAGAACATATGAAAGCACAATAGATAGATAATAAGTATACTATTTTCTCTCTGAGAGCTTAATCTTGGCACACGCTGCCTCTAGTGAGCTCTCTGCTGCCACAGTGAGAAAACTGTGTAACCAGTTGTAGATCTCAGCGGAGACACCTAACCGCTGTAGCTTCAACAAAAGACACACCCGCCTGAATCTATCGTAAGCCTGTTTGAATTCTAGGAAAACTACCGCCGTTGACTCAGCTCTCTGAAAGCTAGAAGCGTGACCTGATCCATAGCACTCTTCCCCCGCCTAAAGTCACCAACCTACTGTTATCCATGTGTTTCGCTACCTTCCAAACACTCGAATGAGGGAAATAGGCCTGTGTGTGAAGTCCCTGAAAGGATGAGATGAAATCTCTTAGATCCTATAAACCACTAATGGGACGGTTTTTATGGTGCCCTTCTTTCATCCCCACCATAGCCGATAGTGCAATGGCCATGGAGGCACCACGGGAGATATATCGGGAACTAAAGCCAAGACCTGAAAAATTTTCTTGGTCCTCACCGGGGATCGAACCAGGTACCTTCAGGTCGACAGTCGAGCGTTCTACCGCACGACCATCCGTCCCCAAATAGGCCTGTAGCTTTCTGCATCCTTTGCGTTTTTCCCTTTCTAAGTACCGGCGCTGTGACAGCCTCATTCCACCTTTGTGGGAGGTCTCCAGCTACTCACGTGCGGTTGATGAACTTGAGGAGCTTTTCTTTTGTCTTTGCCCGAGGTTTGTAACCATTTCATTGTTGATCTGATTATTGCCTGGGGCATTCATCGTCATGCGACACTTCCTAATTGTATAAGGTATACAACTGGAACCAACCTAATAAACCTTCCCAAAGATGGAACAAATTAGAATGTCTGCACCCTATATCAGTGTGGACAAATTTAAGAGTTAACATATGAATTACAACGGAATAACTGGGACATCATATGACTCGCCGAAGTCCGATGGACAGGATTTGGGGAAACCTCAACAGACGAGGGTCACAAATATGGTTTAGCGGGGATGAATCCAAATATCCACGTGGAGTAGCATTCCTTGTCAGGAAAGAACTGGTTGGATCAGTCATTAGCTGCACACCTGATTTCAAATAGAGTAATCAACATAAGAATTTGCACAAGGCCCCACAACATCACATCATATGCCCCAGTTTCTGACCAAGATGACGAAGTGGAAAAACACTACTAGGAAATAAGACTAGTCATCATGAAACCACCAAAGAAAAACATCCTAATAATAATGGGTGATTGGAATGCACAAACTGGCCCTGAAGCATACTAACAGTGGTCGGGCACAGTTGGAAAATTCGGACTAACGGAAATTAATGAGATTGAGTGGGGAATAAGGTTTACCAGAATTTGCTCAAAGTCATCGCCTAATTATCGACAACACCATTCATCCACACATTCAAGAGCAGTCACACGGTAGTCTCTTGGAGGTCTAATCAAGAATCAAATTGACTACATCTTTGTACCAAAGCGTTTCAAATCCAGTATCAATAAAGTGCAAACAAGGTCTTTCCCTGTGGCAGATATAGGAAATGATCATAATTTTGTTCTAACAAGATTGAAGCTAAAATTGAAGATGAATCGAGGTAGCTGTTACCATTATCTGAGTAATCAGACGGGGCCAATCACCTTACTGAGATCACGGCCATGGGGGCTCAACCAGCCACGTGTACAGGCCACAACCAACAGTGGATGACATGCTGTCATTAAATCGAAAGGTGGCTCGATGAGTCGCTGAGGCCGAAATGTGGTTACCATAATCACAAATGTATTCCCTCTGGTGAGTGGCAGATCACCAAGTGGCAAAAGTGGATGACACGCTGTCATTAAGTCAAAAGGTGGCTCGATGAGTCACTGAGTCCGGTGTGATTCGCATAATCACAAGTGTGGCGCCATTAGTGTTAGGCAAGCACGTGGCAAAACTGGTAAACGATGGCGGTACGCTTAACCGCCTACAACAACTCGTAGGTCTTCCCTCGGGCCAGAAGAGATCAACCAGAAGAGAAAGGAACCTCCACCAACCGAAATCAGACAAGAGTTTCAAATTCATGAACGTTTTTTTTTTTATAGACTCTTAGTTTAAGTTGTTTGGTGAGAATGTGATTCTGTGTTGTTTATTCGTAAACTGAAGGACTGGAAGCGTCGAGGTAGGCCAATTATTTGTTTAGTCTTTCCTTCTGCCTGTGAGCTGCCTATTTTTTTTTTTTGAGTAACGTATTTCCTTTTCTTAAATTAACTCAGTGGAGTTTAGTGTACCCCACTTTATCTTGCGGTAAAAATCAAAAGTTTGTATAGGTTTAAACTTGACACGCATTTAATAAGCTCGTTATAAGTCTCAAACATAGGAAGGTAACAAATTATATTTTAGTTACACGTGGTTAAATGATAATGGCGTCATGAACTATACACTGATATTTACTTACAAATCACCAATCCAAGTGTTGGCGAGTAAGAATATTTTTCGCACGTGGTTAGAGGGATGGAATTTTGTGAAGGGAAATAGTACGGATCGGGGCTCACAGAGAGAAGAGGTCGGAGGCCTAAGTTGTTGTCAGTGGGTCACGTTAGTACCATTCGTAGATGATGGGTGGGCCCATGGCATTTTAATGTTGTAGGGGTGCAGTTAGGTACCGGCCATGCTGTTTTAATGGTGCAAGGCATCTCGCTGCCATTTACATGCGGCAGGAGATGGGCCTTTTAGGCGCCATTGTTGTTGGTCCATGCCTGGTTCATTGTAACCGATGGACGTAAATGTATTTTGATTGTGTAAGGCACAATATTGTTGTTGGTCCATGCCTGGTTCATTGTAACCGATGGGCGTTAAAATATTTAATTGGATGTTCATGCGAGGTTGCAGAGAACCGGTGAACATAAATGTATTTGGATTCTGTGTAAAGGTATTTTGAAACTGTAGTCATTTCGAATTTGGTTGGGTATGTTCATTTTGACTTTGTGTGTACAGTCATTCTAATTTTGTATACCTTCTTTTTTTGTGGCTTTGAATATTTTAATTTTGACTTTGTGTAGTCATTTTTATTTAGTGTATACTCATTCTGATTTTGTGTACATTCTCTTTGATTTTATGTACAATCAGGTGTTTATTATTGTGTGTGAGGACCGAGTCATTGTCGCCTATTAGCAGGCGGGACTTCGGGTGCCTCATTTGTTTTGAGTGGGCTACGTTAGAACCATTCGTAGATAATGGGAGGGCCCAGGGAAATCTAAAAAGATTTAAAGGATGAGGTAAGGTACCGGTCAAGTCGTTTGGGGCGCAGGGCATCTCGCTGCCATGTACATGCTGCAGGAGATGGGCCCTTGGGGCGCCAATTAGCTGTTCATGCTAGATTCCAGAGAATCGGTGAAAGCTAATGTATTTTAGATTGTAATTAGATGTTCATGCTAGATGCCAGAGAATCGGTGAACGCTAATGTTTTTTAGATTTTGATTGGATGTTTATGCTTTTCATTCATTATATATTTTTTCTCTTTTACTTTGGTTGGTGTAATCATTTTAAATTGATGTTGTGTACTTTCATTTGATGTTCTGTACTTTCATTTGATTTTGTGTACTTTTTTTTCTGATTTTGTGTACCTCCCCTTTTTCGTTTGTTGCCAGGGCGCCACATTAGAACCATTCATAGATTGGGTGGGCCCATGACTATATGTTGTTGATGCCATGCCACCTACCTCATGGTACATGTCCCTTAGATAGTTAAGGTCCAGCTGCTCTTTGGTAACACGAGGGTTGGGCGTGGGACTAGAGGAGCCCAGGGGGCCCTCGAAACCGCGCAGTAGAGCGCCTCGTCTGGTGCGGCCAGCATGGAGTTATCCAAATGATTGAGTGGACCAGGTCGGATGTGTAGGGAAGTAAGGTTGTATGGAGCCGCGGCATACTCATTCATTGTGAACGCTAAGAGGTTGTGCGCTACGGGCAGGCGGGCCTCATATGGATTAGGCGGACACCGGGCTAGTTGCTTGTAGTCTTCTTGACGGGTCCCTTAAGTGAATGAGTGGCTGGCTCAACTATTCCATCAAACTGGAGGGTTTTGATATAGGTGAAACCCAAGGGGGTCTGTTGTACAGCAAGGAAGAAATGTATGTGCATGCTGTTGTCATGAGCGATTGTTTGTTTAGGCGGCCCTGTAGAGGCGCGCCAGTTAATTATCTTTGTGAAACTTGAGGTGTTGATGTGTGTGAAACCCAGGGGTCTGTTGTACGACGTAGAAAGGTCGGTGCATATTGTTTTCGGGAGCGTTTTGCTTGAGGCGATTCGGTGGTTGCCATTCGTTCTGTCATATTAGGAAATTTATTGTACACTAAAGGCGGCGCAATCATTACTTGGGAAGTTAAAAGATCGTGGCATCGAGGCCATTCGTATCTTAGATTAGGTGTTGAAATGCTTACAGTCATTCTGACGGGTCCCTAAAGTAATGAGTTGCTGGTCCTAGTATTTGACTCGTTTGGAACTAGGAGTGTCCGTGTAAGTCCAAACCTGAGGTGTCAACAATTGTCTTATCTTGACAGGTCGCGATTTGTCGTTTTGGCCGAGTTACGCCGTAAGGCATAGTGTAAATTTAATGTTAGCCGTATCTTCGCGATAGGCCGAATTTTTAGGGAATTCCAACATTTAAAATTCAAGTTAATTTACATTTGGCACTCACATGTCGGAGAAGAGGCTAGTTAGAAGGCCACCTAAGAGTGAATGTAGTGTGAAAAGCTATGTAATTAACTATTTGATGTTATATTTTACAATGTTGATGCATGTTTACTATTGCCTTTCGCAAAGTTGATTTTTCTTTTGACCTCCTTAAACTAAGAGGGGCATATTTATCTATGTGTTTTGAATTAGATGTTGCGTCGGGGTTGAAGTAACACGACACAGTTTTAGATGGTAGGGGGACTTTACTATACCCACCACTATCCCATTTCAATGGGTTACTTGCCCCTGGATTTCATTTTCAAGGGGGGGGGGGCTGATGTCACATTCTGTGATTTAATGAATGAGATCCAGAACATTCTCCTATGTTATCACCAGAGAGGGGGGAAGTATGGTATGGGTATATAGGATAGACAAAAGCTTTTGTATTCCCGGGTGTGGTCAGCGCGTCTGGCGCTAGATTAACCCCCTTTAATTCTGACGCCACCTGGGAAAATGTCTATGGGGTGAGATAAGCCGTGCCCTTGACCTTCAGACGAGCGAGAGAGGAGTGCCCCTTTATCTCCCCTTTATCTTGAAGGTTGGAACTGTCCACGAGTGAGGGGCGGCAGATCACGCACGATGAGTGAGCTATACCCGGCTCGTACTGCCGATTGGTCAGCGAGGTCGCTCTCGAGCGAGGAGCGGTCGATGTACGTGAACGCACCTTCCGGTCGAGTTAGATTTATGGTCAGTGTGGAGAGAGTGGATTGAGTGAAGTCGTGCTATTACTCGAGCGGGGTGGGGAAGATAGGCTGTCAGCGTGGCAGAACTTAAGGTGTTCGATCACCACAGTCCTAAGTTCCTTTAGAACTGCCCCACCCCAGCTAGCTATTCTATTCGTTGTATGTATTGTTGTTGTTGCAGCTTGTAAAGCTACGGCCCTTCTTAGGGCCCGCTGATGTTCGTTTTATGAGGTAAATAAAGGTGTTGTATCGTATTTACAATTGAGTTGTGGACTCATTTCTTGTTGTGTTGTGCGTCCTGTGTAACCACGTGGCTGGGACCACATATACATAGCTGGCTGTAGAACTCAGTAGGTGATCATACCCATAGACAACGACCGCAGGGACCCCGATGAGGATGCCCTTGGCTTGTTGCTAAGAGTATGAGGGCTGACTCAATGGTGACCCGTATTTGTATTTGTGTTTCTACCACACAGTCTCACCAACAATTAAACGTACGACAAGTGACGATGATGAATTCAACAAGTGTGTACAGCGACAAAATATTGTTACAGAGACACCCAGTCCGTAACAGGGATCTGGTGGTCTTTAAAATCTTGCAGCAAAAGTAATCAAAAAATGCCAAAGAGAATAATCAGTATCAATGAATAGAATCAAAGGGACGTTCTCTCGATAGATCACCCTTCTCTCTCTCTGTCTCTCTTTCTCTCACTCAGAGACACAACAATCGACCCTCTCCTCAGAGAGCCCACAGTCGAATTCCCACGAATCTATCTTTCATTCCTCATATACACTTTTCCCACGTGACCCCTAGCCAATCAATTATAATATCTGTTTCTTTCAAATCAGGGGGTGGAGCCTAGGTGAGGAGGGGGGGGGAGAAGTATGTCATACGGACATAGACAGGAGTAACTGGCCATCGAGCGGGTCTCTGCCCCTTTGAAGAAGCCGACCGGGGAACAGCAGTCAGGTGGTCAGAGAGAATCCCCCGTGGAATGTAACGTGTTTCTGTTAACCGCTGCCTCGCTCACCGTTCCACCTGGCCGATGACGCAATTACGGGGGTGGGGTAAAAAGGGTGGGGAACTTGAGAGCGGGAACGTATATTATTATACATGGTTTAATATACATCTTAACGTTAGTAATACTATTAAGTTAACGGTTGGAGTAAGGGGATGGTTTCGACAGATTAGTCACAACCCGTGACAGTGGCAGAACTCCATGCATCAGGTTCAAAATTGATAAATTAAAAAAACCCGAAGTGGTGGAGATATTTCAGGCATAGATGGCAAGTTTGCAGCAATGACCACTGTCGATTACGATTTAGATACATTAGCTAACAGCCTAAGAAATGTACTAACTACAACCGCAGAAGAAGTCATAGAGTTGACAACATTCCTGCTGAACTGCTAAAACACGGAGGTGATGCAACACCACGGTCCTAACAACGCTCTGCCAGAAGATATGGTTAAATAAAGTTTGGTCCAAGGAGTTGACACAGTCACTTATCATACCACTGCCTAAAAAGAGTAATTTGAAACAGTGTCAATATTACAGGATCATATTACAGATTGTTCAGATTAAACTGAGAGAGTAAACGAGTCAGTGATCTAAAGAAACCTCATCTACAAGACATAAGTAAAGTCAGTTGCAAGTGAACCCAGTGACCCCAGGTGAACCGAGGAACAGTGGACCGAAATACACTCCCATGTACCTAAGCAAAAATTATTTACTGCTGAATGCTGATACGTGACCAGGGGAAATTTGTTCACGTCTTCACGTCAGTTAGTGAGCTCTAACAATATGGAAATGGCTAGTAGTTCAGCTTATCTTGATGCATTAATAAAACATTGACAGCAACTGGGTTATTGTGGAAAGGAGTTACAAAAGTGGATAATCCTCCCTTCACCATTGTGGGAGGAACATTAGGCACATTATAAAGAACAAGAAGACAGTGCTAGGGCAGAAAAAGAAAAAAAAGTGAACAGAGATTGAGAAAGAGAGAGTTTTTCAAATAGAAATGCTAAAATTACAAGTTCATGATCAATGTGACATTGAACAATTAGAAGACTTTGAAAAGACACGAACCACTGCACATATTCATCTCTCCGGAACAGATTAATATATTTTTTTGTAAATTAGAAAGCATAGACAAAAGCATACAGCTAATATTTAACACTAGCTGTACCCTGCAAAATCTTTGCATAGACATAGATCAGGGGGTCGGCAACCTTTTGAGACGGAAGAGCCAAATGTTATAATTTACAATTTTCTCAGTTTTTAAAGAGCTACTAAAATTGTTGTTTCAATATTATGGTAATTGATTAGGCTGCAATTTGACATCGAAAGAACCGCATGCGGCTCGCGAGCGGTAGGTTGCCGACCCCTGACATAGACTATTGTTCAACCAGTGCCGAACCGAGGGATTAGGGGGCCCGGGGGGCTTGGCCTCTTTGGCCCCTGCATTTTGACATTCGACACTATGACATGAGATTATGTACTTAATATTTAATGTCAAAAATAATTTTGGGGCCCCCCTTCAAGCTGGGGCCCGGGGGACTTTCGATTTCGGACCCCCCTTCCCTCATCCTAGGTATGCCTCTGTGTTCAGCTTTGATATATATATATATATATATATATATATATATATATATATATATATATATATATATATATATATATATATATATATATATTGAAATTTTGTTTTTTTAAAGTTGTGAACGAAATACAAAATCTAATTAGTTAGGTATGTAGAATTCCGACATTTTACGACATTTTTTTTCCCTACATGTTGAGACAGTGTTTTCTAAAAAAAATAATACGGTTGTGTAATTTGTGAACATAAATCCTGCATTTGAAAAAACAACCCATGATGAGTGATATTGGTGAATTATTACAATAAGATGTTTAATTTGTTTGTATTAAAAATATCTTTATTATTAGCTGTTTTCTTTATATTTCTGGCTTCTGAAAAATACATTTTCAAAAGTATATGTTACTAATATTGAAGTTTTCCATTGATCTCAATGAAATTCAATTTTCATCTGGAGAAACTATGTACCTTCCTGCAAAATTTCATTCAAAAATGAGTTTGCACATAGAAAATTTCTTTAACTGAACAAGACAATGTGATTAAAATTACTTGAATTTATAACAAATAAGTACAGGCGGCCCTCGACTTTCGCACAATTCGCTATTTCGAACAATTTAAAAAATAAATTTGTAAATGTGTTTTTAGAATCGTCCATAAAAGCGCTAGTGAAGCACTTTCAGTAATTTCCGACTGTTTCCGTTTACCCGGTGTACGGAATTTCCGGTCTATACCCGGTCTTTCTCACAGATGAAATAGTTAGCCTAATGACTTAACTTGGTTGTCACCAATGTTAATGAGTTGATTGAATCTCATTCAGTACCTCTGTCAAATGAATACTTAATCGAGCAACAAGAATTAAGTGAAATACATAACGAAAGTGAGGAAGAAGCTGATAAAACCATCATGATTTTGACAATAAAAAATATGAACGAAGCCTTCATGCACCTTGAGAAATGTATTGCTACAATGGAAGAATGTGGTGACAATGGATAACGCGTATCTCAAGTAAGTCGGGCGATTGAGAAAGATACAGCATGCTATAGAACTCTGTATCAAGTACGTCGGGCGATTGAGAAAGATACAGCATGCTATAGAATTCTGTATCAAGAGAAAAAGAAAAGGGGTGGTATTCAATTAACTCTTGATAGGTTTATAAAGAAAACACCTGAAAGTACTTAAACACGCATCGATAAATTAAGTATGTTTATTAGGGTGGGGCAAACTGATGTTGTTTCTGTCAGACAATTATAAATAGATGCTCCCTCATCTAGAGATCAATTTAACAAATTCATGTTCATGTGTTATTTTCATGTCTAGGGGTCGCAACTTTGAAAATACAGTTCTTATAGTACATTTTATGAATATTAACCCCTAAAGCGCCAACTAATATTAACGAAATGCATCTAGAATAGTTATCATATTTATGTTTGGTATAATTGTACAGCTAAATGAGAACTGTTTACATTACTATTATTATGTAAGCTTTTTGAATTTTTATTTTATTTTTACTATAAATATTTGTGGGTATTAAAATGTGCCGCTTCTAGTCCCCCGTAAAAAAATTTCCAATGTCGGTAAAATTAATGAAAAAATATAAAAGGCGAATGTTCACTTGTTATTAGGCCTATCTATTTAAAAAACGATCAAATTAAATATACAAACTTTCCCGAAAAGAATCCATCAAAAATTATGTGCAAGATGAATACACAGAAGAAGATAGTGACAAAGAAGCGCATTCCAGCACTGTTCCACAAAATAGATGGCTGTATTCAGAGCTTTGCAAATCTGTTGATAGGGCCAATGTCAACAATCGTGATACCGTTTTGATTGTAAAAGTCGTCTTGAAAATCTTGGACTGTTGACACCTGAAAATGCTTTGCACCCCAGCAAGCTGCGCCGTCAAAGAGATGCTTGGAGGAAGAAGTCAGTTCAGGATCACATAGAAGAAAGTGAAGGAATTGTTTGTCTCGGTTTTGATGGCAAGATTGATGTCACTCTTAAGCATACTGGGTCTACTCGTCGCAAAGTCAAAGAAGAGCACTACGTCTTAGTATCATTTCCTACCCGCAGCTATGTTGAACATGTTGTTCCAGCATCAGGAAAGTCCAAGGACATTTCCAGAGAAATTATATCAGTGGTAACAAGCAGCAAGTCGGAACTAACTTTACAAGCAGTTGTTTGTGATGGAACACCAATAAATACTAGTAAACATAATGGTGTAATCCGACAACTTGAGCTTCAGCTACGAAGGCCACTTCAGTGGTTGGTTTGTTTACTGCATGCCAACGAATTGCCTTTAAGGAAGCTAATAGAAGTCGTTGATGGGAAGATCACTGGTCCAAAGACTTCAGAAGGACAGATAGCAAGCATACTAGAATTTGATCCCCATCAGAAATCAATCATCGAATTTTCTCCTGTTTCAGGTTCTGTTGTTGAGGTTGAAGACGAGGTGATGAAAGATCTAAGTACAGATCAGCAGTATTTACTGAAAATGTGTCCGCTTATTCAAAGTGGTTGCAGCGCTGGTCAGAGTTACATCTCATAGTTAGAGACTGCCCAACCTGGGACAATCAGTCATGCCAGATGGTTAACTAAAGCTAACCGAATACTCAGGTTGTGTGCCTCCGAACAACGTCCTTCTGCTGACCTTCAACGGACTGTGAAATTCATACTGAATTTTTATGCTCCATCATAGTTTTGCATTAAATGTCCTCCAAGCTGCCAGGATGGAGCCAAGAACTTCTTCATGATTTCACTGTACCAAAAACTTGATACAAATGATCAGGCTGTCGTGGCTCCATTGTTTCAAAACAACAGCTACTTTTGTCATCCAGAAAATATCTTGTTGTCGGCTGTTGGCGACATAGACGAAAACATTAGAAAATTTGCATACGAAAAAGTGTTGCTGGCTCGAAGTACTCACTCAAGTGACACGTGTAAGATTCGTTGTTGTGACAAGAACAGAATTAAAATAGACTTTTCAGCCGAGTCGTACATTAACATGGTTAACTGGGAACTGGTCGAGTTTGATTCACTTCTACAGCTGCAGGACATCACTGCCGAAGATATTGCCAGTTACGGCCAGGTGATTCTACCTCACTTTCTATGCCATTCGCAAGATGTTGAAAGAAAAATCAAGGATGTCACAGCAGTTTGTGGCAAAGTATACGGACATAATAGACGCCATGATGCTATTATTCAAAGGAAGAAATCAAAAGCGGACGTGCCAACAATAGAAACAAAGGCAGACTTTCTGCACTAATTTCACATTTGAACTGCCGTACTGTTGCAAATAACTTTGTTTGTTTTTTTATTTTACTAGAGATTGTTGATGTTGAATATGTTGTGTTTGATTTTAAGAACCATTAACATTGTTAATAATTCACTCTGTTCAGCAGCGTTATATTTTCAGAACACATTTAATTGCGTTTTTTTAAAGACAGAGTTGCTAGAAAACGGTTATGCAGAAAATAAAACTGTTTTCGTCTACGCTTTTACTTTCATATGGATCACTGATTTTGGTTTGTCTAAGACCTTAACTCCAAAAGTTATCAGTTTTTGCCCCACCCTATTTTTCATACTTTTCTGCTATTGTTGAAATAAACGAGTATTTGATGTTTGGTGAAGTTGTTGATGTACTAAAAAGATCATTCATGACATGTTTCAATATTGTATCTAGAATGTGGTGATATCATCCAACGTATACAGCTTTTTCTAATCCAACATCTTGAAAGTGTTTCTGTAACAGTGTGATTGCACAAATTCTTCTTCAAGTATTTGCTGCAAGTTGATTCAGAGACAATCATTTTTATTTATTTAACACAGTTTTCATTCGGGAAAAGTGGAGGTCAGAGAAGAGTAGTATGGCAGGCTAGGGCCCTAAATGAGATGTAGAGCCAAAGAAAAGAAAAAAGACAGTTTTTTTTTCATTGAATATTGTCTCCCTTTTGCATTTGCCAGCTGAAGAACAACGAGTCTGAACCCCATATGCTTTATTTTGTATGGTCTTTCCATCATATTGTAAGCACCTGTGTTCTTTTTTAAAGTTTTCCTTGAAATTATTTTGTAAATTTTCTCCTTCTTTCATTAGACCTTTGTAAATGCCGCTTTGAGTAGATATGCAAACTCCAGTTCTCGACTTTTTGGACCTTCCTTGTACTTCCTTGTACTCAATTTTGCTGCAGTCACTAAACGCACTGAAGAAGAAGTTTTTTTTTTGTCTTTTAGATTTTAATGGTTTCTCAATATCCTTACTACTACTAGAACACTGTTCTTCGCTCACAAAAATCTTCTTTACTCACAGAATCCTCTTTATGCGAATTAGGTAAGACATTTGATTCAACACTTTCTTCAGTAAAGCTTTCTGTGACTGGCACTTTCCCTTGAAGTAATTTCATTTTTGACAGAACTGCTCTGAGACAATCCAGAAATGACACAAATACTAATTATGCATATATTAGTTGCCAACTGAAATGCTGACGGTGCAAGGAACAACAAAGAACTAAATTGCACACAAAATTACAGTTTGGACCATAGTGATAGTCTGGACAATCTGAAAATATGGGAAAACAAACTTTACAAATGTTGATTTTTTTGATAATTAAAAAGTGTGCTTCCAGGTACAACAGTAAGTAGATAGATAGATAGGTGGGCGGGTGGAGAAACAGCCAAATAGATAGACAGACAAATGTTTAGATAGATAGATAGATAGTTAAAATACTAAATGCGGGTATGACATACGATTTACTGGGCGTGTGAAAGGTGAACTTTTTTAACAGTTGAGGGTTGTTATTGATATTTTTTGTTTAGATATGATAAATATTAGGGGTGTGCCGGAATCCAGTTCCGCCGGATTTTGCACTATCCGGTCAAATCCGGTTCCGCCGGATTTACATGTATCCGGAATAACCGGATTCCGGAATTTGCCAGATTTTGAGACTCGCCGGATCATAATCTGAAATAAAAGTAATTCTTTCCCGAATTCCACACGATCACGATACATTAATCGATTGTTTCGAGCGTTTAGCTTGTTTAATGTTTTGAACATACCAGAGGCTAGAGTCAGCACCGCTAATAGTGGCCAATCGGCCCAATCATGATAGTGCGGGGATGAGTAATTATTATTCGTGACGTCATCTTAACCGCAATCACCAATGACGTTGTAACAGAAATAATAAGCAACTATACTGCCCAAGCGCCTGGCCGCCAGCCCGCCACCTTCATAACAAAATAAAAAACAGAAATGAATGGTTTTTGATAAATTCAACATTTAAGTTATTTAGATTTCTCTGAGAGATGGAAAAGATGTCTTCTTTGTTATTAAATTAAAATGCATCACCAACTAGATTTCCTGTTGAACAAATAGTTCAAATATCAATATTAAATATTGTAAAATGAAAAATATAATATTTTTCCTTTCTGAAATTTCCTTGAAGAAACACTAATTCTCTAACATTAATTAATATAACAAGTCACTGAGTTGGTAATCTAACCCATTATTTATGTCAACAAATTTTTTGCGATTTTTACCTCCCCCCTCCCCTTGTCAACGACTTGTCAAACTTCCAGAGACCCCCCTATAATTACGTCAACATTTGATTACCCCCCCCCCCCCCAATAAAGGTGGCTTCCAAAATGTTTATGTGGCAAAATTAGTAGGAATATAGTTAGTTTAATTAAAATTTTGAATGTTAAGCGAGTGTGTAACACAGGACATCAAACGCTGCTTAATTTTCATTTATTTAAGTAATTATATTAAATTTAAAAAAGTAACATTGTTGACGTCAACTTTCCTTGACCTCCCCCCTCCCCCTTGTCAACAATTGTCAAAAATTTTCGGACCCCCCTCCCCCCTATTTTGTTGACGTAATTAATGGACAGCACCTAACGTCTTCCATTAAAAGCAATTCCTTCCCAATTTTTTAAATATTTTAATTCTATTTATAATAAAGGTTATTATAATTCTATTTAAACAAGGAATTAAAAGTCAAATATGCTTTAAAAAAAATTACCGTAATTTTAATTCATATTTTGATTTATATTATCGTTCACTCAATTGTTATTAATGCGTATCATTTTTGAGTAAAAATTAACGTTACGTTAGCGGTCTAGTATAAATTTAAAGGTCTTTGGTGATCTCTATGTCATCAAGCCATCTTCGGCGATTCTCGCTTGCACTATGATCTGTGCTCTTTGGTTTAAACGACGGTATGACGTAGCCGCGGCCCGCGGCGCTCTGCTGTGATTGTGTGGCATCACTGGAATGTGTGCACTATTTGGCTGTGGACTTTGAGTAACTTAACACTGTTAACAAACTAATAGTCATTAGTTAGTTATCAACATCTTATTCTTACTTCTTTTGGCTTGATTAATGGCTTTGTCAAATGCCAATTGAATTCATTAAAATTTTTATGTCAATTTTCAAACTTGTAAAGTACAGAAATACAGAATTATTGTTCTCAAATCTCAATTCAATTCAATCTTGTTATTTGTTTTTTGCAATTAATTATCCATTTCAATACACATCATAAACTATGAACATTTAAACAATAACAATAATCATCCATCGTCCAATGAGCCAATGTCAAGACGAGATGAACTCAGATGATGAGTCTGACTTTCTCATCAGATTCAAAACAATTAGTGCACTACACTAGTTAAAAATTACACTACCAAGTGGCAAGTGCCAAATTAATGAAAGTAATAGACTAATTGTAAAGTTGTTTTCCTTTAACCTTGCAGCGAGTTTAGTTACATATGGATAATAACTTATTATCAATCTGCGTTATATTCTGATTACAGTGATTTCTGAATAATTCCTATTTTCTAATTTATTTCAAAGTTCTTCACTTCCAACTTCCAATCAGCCAATGTCATTTAGCCATTTACGCCAACTGTTCAGAAGGCATCCAAACCCTCAGATTTACCGGTATCTGCAAAGTACCAAAATCCGGAATTATAATCCGGATCCGGTGGATTTCGCATACGCAAATCCGGATCCGGTTGGAAAAAACGGATCCGGCAACCCCTAATAAATATCCACCTGTGGCAGTATGGGGAATAAAAAATAATGAATAATTTTTTTAGTTTAATGTCTAATATATATATCATTCAACCTCTTCTGTATTTCATTTTTCTGCCTTTTTATCAAGAAGTTATATCATTTGCGTTTTCCTTTTGCGTTCTGTAAGACGTTGTTGGTAAGTGGATAAGCCATCCATAACACACCGTCAGGCCTTTGAACTTCTGTCAAAATTTTGGTCATTTTCATTAAATTAGTTTATAATATCTGTTAAAGTGGTGAAACTGGTGTTTAGAACCGCTGTTGAAAGTTCTTTTTGCCTTGGGGGAGCTACCATCTCCTACCAAGCGCGTCCCCAGCTGGCGGATAGGGGAAATAAGGGTCAACCGTGAATACTAATAAGCGGTCGCGGACCAACTGGTTTGCTATCATGGAGGGTGAGGTGAGGTATCCCGTGGTAAGGATACCTTTATAAAAAATGCCTAAAAAATCCTAAGAAATGATAGCAAAAAGCAAACATAGAGCGCCCAAACTCTAAACCCAGTCAGATGAGGCCGTTAGCTAGGGATAGTAGACATCTAGGAGAGAAAACTCCGAAATTAAATCAACTGCTGCCTTGCAGATGGTCTTGGCTGACCAAAGGCTATGGAAGCAAATCCAGAAAAACAGCAGGCTGATGACGGAGGCAGTAGGCCTTAATGGCGCAAAACAAACAGCCACGCAATCTCGACGAATATGGAGGAAAAAAACCCCGCAAAATAGATATGGCGTCCTGCCTGTGGAATCCCGCCGCGCAGGTAGGGGGCCGGGCTCTCCACCTCCAAGGAGCCCACCCAAGCGAGCTGGTGGTTCTTCCTCCTCTGCCTGTAGAGTCAGGAGCAGAGGAAAGGAAGCAAACACTACTGACTCCAAACAAGATAAACACGTACTGACAATCCTCCAATGGAACGCAGAAGGAATAAAAAAAAGGAGGCCCTTAAAGTATTCCTCTATCAACAAAAATTAGATATTGCCTGCATTCACGAATCCCACCTAAATAGCAACATACGCTTTTCTATTAGAGGATATACCTGTTATAGACAAGATAGAGACAATCGACCAAAAGGAGGAGTGATTACACTAGTTAAGAATGATATCCCCACTACAGATATCAACATACCTCCCTCTAGTGACACAGTTCTTGGGCACTAAGCTTCTACTCCCAGAAGGAAATATTAGCCTATTCAACTGCTACTGTCCACCCGACAAGAAATTGGAACTTGACCGGATACAACTCCCTTATGGTGAAGAAAGCATTGTTGTGGGTGATATGAATAGTCACTCACAAAGCTGGGGGTACCCAGACCTAAACGCCAGAGGAGAAGAAATCGAAGAATGGCAAGGAGAAAATAGGCTGACCTTACTGAATAAACCAGATGACAAGCCATCCTTTTATTCCAGAACTTGGCTAACGTCCAATAACCACGAGAGAATTCCTAGCTGGAATAAAGGAAAAATCTAAATATGATACAAACACTCTCTCTGCAATGGCAATGAATGAAATAAACAAACTCTACCCCAGTTCTCTATGGATAAGAGCATTCACAGATGGTTCCTCGCAAACAAACTGCCACAATGGAGGTGCTGGAATCTATATAGAGTGGCCAAATGGAGAAATAATGGAACATAGTATGCCCACTGGGAAAACTTCAGACTCTTTCAAAGCCGAAAAAGAAGCAATTGAAGAAGCTGTCAACATACTCACAAACTCCACACCAAACAGCAACATAGTCATACTCACAGATGCCAAAAAAATTATGCAGTCTCTGCAGGATCCTCACTACACTCAATTAACCCAGCTCAGAACAGCTCTACATAAACTAACCCAAAACACAAAGGAAACAGTTCTGCAATGGATACCAGGACTCACCAAAATAAAAGGAAATGAGATTGCTGACCAATTGGCAAAATCTGGCAGCAAAGAAATGCAAGTAGATGTCCCTCTAAATGCAGAAGAAATGAAAAGCTGTATAAATGAACAAATCCAACAAAAATGGATGAATAATCACCCAGGTCACGACAAAAACGACCCCTATTATAATCTTCCCAGACAAGCTCAAAATTTTTTCTTCAGACTCAGAACTGGGCACACCAGACTAAGATAACACATGTTCCGAAGGCTAGGCATTGAAAACAGGGAGGACTGCCCATGTGGGATGTCTCCAGAGAATGCAGAACATGTTCTCCAAACATGCCCTTTACATGACACAGCTCGCAACAGGTTCTGGCGACAGATGACCTCCTTCAATCAAAAACTGTATGGGAGCGAGACGGACCTGGATGCCACCGTGCAGTTCATCATAACTATAGGCCTGGTCGTTTGAAATCCTCCATGTCCACATATCGAGAACAAAGAAGAAGAAGAAGTTCTTTTTGCTCTTCTTCAGAATCACTACTTTCAATATTTTTTTGTTCTTCTTGGCCCGCTAGTTCCTTGAGCTCATTATTAGAAAGTCTTTCTGTTGTTTCTTGCACTATTTCTTCGACATCTTCAACATTTACTTCTTCTAAACCGGGTCGTTTCGCTATTTCCACTATTTATTCCAATATGTCATTCATATCGACAGAGTATCCAGTGTCACCGCCCTTGTTTAGATCTGGTCAATTGTTCTTCCACGCCCCGTTCAAACATTTTTCTGTTACCCCATTCCAAGAAAGGTTTATGTTTTCTACAGCAAACATGATATTGTAATTTAAAAAAAAAAACAAACTCTATTACACTATGTAATAACATTTAGCAAAAATTATGTTTCGCTATATTTTTCACTGTTTCTTTATGAAATACATTTTATTTTATAATCAACAGTTCAGACTCCAGACCCAAAAATACACATAAATGTTTTGTTAAAACACATTGAATTAACTATAAATTGTTCAGTGCTAGTACTTAGACTGTTACACAATACAAAATATTTTTTTAACAACTGAACAAGCATTTGAATCAATTATTAAGAATTCAGAACATATTTCACTATGACAAAACTAGGAAAAAAGGTCTAAAAGTATAAGTCACATTCTGTGATTTAGTTAATGAAATCAAGCCAAACCTTGTCTTCATTGCCCCATCACCCGAGAGGGAGATAATATAAATATATAGGATAGACAACTGATAGGATAGACTGTGGTCAGTCTTTCTAGCACCCACTTATCACTTTCTGTCACCTGGGAAGAGAATGTCTATAGGGGAGATAATCTATGCCCTTGTTGTATTCGAGCGGAAAGGGGCGAGAGAGGAGTGTCCCTTTATTGATCACGCGTGAAGGCACGAGTGATGGGTGTGACGTACACGGTCACTGCGATTGGTCAGTGAAGCGGAAGTCTCGGCACGCATGCCGGGAGATCCGATATACGTGGCGGGACTTCCAGTCAGTCGAGGCGGGGATTCAGTTAGCGCTGATCCGTCGAACAGTGAAGTCGAGCTCAGACTCCAGCTGTGGTGGGGAAACCTAAATGTGTACATTTGAAAGTTTCTGTCTCTTGTGAAGGGAATCCTCAATCATCTCTAACCGAATCTAAATATGTACATTTGAAAGTTTAAGTCTCTTGTGAAGGGAATCATCATCTCTAACCAAACCCCAGATGTAGTCACCCATCGTTGCTTCGTCCCACCTTTCCTGAATCCTTCTTTCCATTGCCTGTGTATCTTGGTGAAAGCGCTCTCCATGCTCTTCGCTGACATCTCCCAGATTTGGTCTGAAAAAATCCAAATGAGCATCTAAACAATGCACCCTTAGAGACATTCGGCATCCAAAACCTCTGTAGCTGTCAATAAGTTCTTCAATGATACTGGCGAAGTTTTCTGCTCTACTATTTCCAAGAAAATCAGTAACAACGGTTTTGAATGCAATGCTCTTCGGAAGTCACCATCTCTTCACTTTCCGTTGATGCAAACCACCTTTTCACTTGTTGACCAACAGATATGCCGTCAGAGGCTTTTGCGTCACTTAACTTTGGAAACATTGCACGCAATTTCATATATATGTTTCCCCATCATGATTCAGTGATTTTACAAATTGTGCTATGAGCCCTAGCTTGATGTGTAGTGCTGGAAGCAGAACTTTTTCAACTGGCACTAGAGGACTGTGTTAGATAATGTAAACACCCGGTTGCAGCGAATGTCTTTGTACCCTTTCTTTTCCGATATAGTGTCTGCTGTCCCAGACACAAGGGAAACAAGGATAGGCTACTTGGTAAATCTGCCTTGCAGTCCCTGGCTTTCACCGGTTTTTTTTTTTAACCCAAGGAGGTTATAATATGTACCTTAGGGTGCATCACCACAATAGAGGAAAAAATTTATTGTTTGTTTTTGAGCTGTCTATGTTTCTAATTTGTTCCAATATCATTAATAATAACTTGTGTAAAATATTTTTCAAATCAGAGTTGATTTAGAGGTCCCCCCTGCCCCCCCCCCCCAACCTCCCAAGAAATCACAAAACATGACATGTAAGGCAAAAACGTTTATTCTAGACTATATAAAAATAACATAAAATTATTGAATTGTTTATTACTGTTGCATTTAATTCAGTTTCACTTTGTTGCACGTTTGTAAGGTTTACCACATTTGAGATGTTTTTGCGGTCCATTTCTACCACTTGAAGAATGTTTTGAAAATGTTCATCCGTTCGCGCTGCTTCAACAAAGTCTGATGCCAGTTTCACTCCTCTCTCGGCACTATCGTTAACAATGTTAATAGCAGCAACATTTTCTGCACTGGCAATGTAAGAAGCTGTTTGGCACCAATCATCAACAGGCAGTTCGA
The DNA here is from genome assembly GCA_021962125.1 of Bulinus truncatus. NCBI lineage: Eukaryota > Metazoa > Mollusca > Gastropoda > Planorbidae > Bulinus > Bulinus truncatus. Next base: position 13,071,131 of record JAGDYQ010000003.1, on the reverse strand, counting down.
GGAATCCTGTGTCCAGTTGAAGTCTGTATATAGTAAACCACGAGTCAACTCCAGCCAGATCACACAACCGAGTTGAAGAATCAATTGATTGGAATCGTCGTTTTCCACAACCATTTCCAAATCGATTATGTGGAGTTTGGAGGGCAACCACCGGTCGAAGCCTTAGTAGAGCATCTGCTAGAGCTCGCTTTTCCAACACAGGTACTTCATTTCTTAACAGAGCAAGTGGGATCATTTCAGCAGTGAGGTACCAAAGATGCCTATTCAGGGCACGGATTGCTGACTTGGATATGTCGCTGTTGACATCGTTGTAATCCAAAAGTCGCTTGTAGAGCTGTAGATCATTCCATGGTGCATCCACACTCTTTTTGCAAGTGAGCCACCACACGACATAAACATGTGTTACAAATGTAGCAAATGCACGAATCTTTGGCACTTGGTCAAGTGTGGTAATAGTACCTTGAGGCAATAATTGAATTTGTTCCTTACACAGTGCAATCTTGAGGCAACATATCAGCTTTGCCATCCATCGTGCTTTGTGCAGGGCACCTGGTCTTTTAAAGTTAACCTCCTTATTTGTAACATTCAGGTAAACATGGGACAGCTTAAGGAATTTGTGGTAGTCGTCTCGCAAGAATTCGATTTGTTTACTAAAGTTGGCATGAGCAATTACCGCATCTATCATTATCGTCAGTCGCTCTTGAGCCTTCAGATCATGATCAGCTAACGTAGATATCTCACTTACAAATGCGACATGAACGATCTGCAGTGTCATAGGAAGAAGCCACCATTTATACATCACCCCCAGACTCGCTAATAAGGCCCTGTGTGAAAGCTGCCTGCTGTGTTGGTGTAATCTTTAATCTTGTCGCTAGTGACACAAAACATCTGGAGGTACAAATACCAAAGTTCCTGTTGGCTTTCTTCGCTTTGCAATGGCATTATATCATCAAAACAGTTATCAATAAACTCTATATTATCTTTAGATTTAGAAGTAGAATCATCGGGTTCGTCACTTCTACCCTCGCTGGAAGGCACTGATATCGTTGAACATGCTGCATTTTCCTCTCTTGCGCGTTTCTGACGTTCCAATGCTGCGGCATCTCGTGAATGGCGTCGAGCGACTTTTTTTGCAAGTATTTTGTCGAATGATCCAAAGGTGGAAGACCTGTCTCCTTTCATAGACTTCAAGAATGCTAGATCTTATGCATTCTTGATAATAGTCTCGACATTTGGTGGCCACAGTTGAAAAGTTGTTGCCAACATAGATTTCATTTGTTCCAGTTTACGTTTGGTGGCTGGTGTGTCTCGGCGACTTTTATCAATTGAACGAAGTTTATTGTTTTCATCAAGAAGCTGAACAATCTTCTCACAAGCTCTCCTCTCTGTCACCAATGGAATGTTTGCTTTTTCGTAGACAGCAGTAACTTGATTCAGCACAACTTTGGCAGCTGTAAATCGAGAAGGTGCACCAAGAGAACCTGGACGCTCACTATGTGCTGCTACGTTGCAGTGATACATCATGCACCTCATAACTTGTAAACAAGTTGGTAGTCGAATATCAGTAATTGTAGCATCCTCAACACAGATTGCAGGACCAATGCCAAACAATTCAGTTTTCCGACGAGTTTGTGGTCTCTTTGTTCGTGAGGCAGGAGACGCAGTAATAACTGGATATGCTACTGTTGAAGTGGTGTCAGGGTCAGTCAGCATTTCATTAGAAGGTCTAAAAAACGTATTAATGTGTTCCTTATCACCCAAACAGCACCTTAAAAAACATGCACTTTAGTTGTATTAATTCAAAATATTCTATTGGAGTTCAAATATAATATTTTATAGTTAGATTTAATCTTAAAGTTTAATGAGTTATATTATTCTGTTCAACACAGAAGTAACAGAAATTACATATTGGACAGGACACTGCAAAGCACAATATTATTTGTATGTTCTGATTTTAAATGTCGTTTGTATCAGAAATTAAAATGATAAAAATAAAGAAATTAAAATGTTTACCTTGGTCATCAATTTGCAGTAAGGGCAAGTGTTGTTTTTGGTAATAAAATGTGAATTTTAAATTTAATTTCTAGCACAATTGTTCATCAAAATTAGGGCTGTACCGGATTGCAATTTTTGGATCCTGCAGGATTCGGAACCGGAATCGGATTTAATATTTGAATCCTGCCGGAATCGGAACAGGAACCGGATTTACCAAATTCAATAGTAACTCTTCCGAACGAAGTAGTAAGTTCTCGCCTAACATAAAAAAGATATAAGAATGAAAAATAGAATAAAAATTTAGTTTCTAAGTTCTAGATAGCAAAAAACAGTATTAACCATTTAGATCTTGAAGGAAGTGACTAAAACCCCTTCCCCAATCATGAGTTAAGAAAGATAACTCTGTCAAAATAATAGGTTCTTTGTTTTAAAAATTTATTTTAACTAGTTATCAAAGGCCCGGTACCCGGACCGGCGAGTAGGCACACAGTTGGAGTTTAAGTGTAAGATTGGCGCGCGTAATTTACGCGTAAGTTACGCCTAAATTACGCGTACTATTAATTCCCAATTACTTGAAAATGTATATTCCTTTTGTTGCTCACGCTCACTGATTGCTAGTAGGTGTATTTTTAATAATGTTTTCAAAGGTTTTAACTTGTAATTAACCGGTCATACTAATTTACCCGTCGTCTGCATTGGCCACGTATTTCGTCGTGTACTGACTACTACTGACTGCATCAGCAGCAGCCATCTTTGGCTGAGTAATACAGTCTAATACGGTCGACGCTGGACGGGTGCAATGCGCCATGAAATACGGCCGCCGCGGTTGCCGTACTCAGCAAAAGACGGCACACGCGATCGACGCTAGTGCAATCCGCAGCGAAATACAGACGACGTGGGTGCAATACGAAGCGTAATACGGCCGACGCGATCGACGGAAGCACTATACACAGTAAAATGTTTTCTATACGTTTCATGACATTTGGAACATATATAGATAATGTTTAAAAAAAATAGGGTTTTTCCAGATTACAATAAAAAAATTTCATGTTAGGGGAAAATGTTTTCTATACGTTTCATGACATTAGGAACATATATAAATAATGTTTAAAAATTATTATTTTTTTGGATTTTGGGTTTTATAACCTACCCGTTTGGCTTGCGGCCGCTTGCCATACAGCTCATGGCGGCATTGTGTACTTTGTCGAAAACTTTTATGATTTTGTCTTATTTTTAACCAGACTTTGGCTTCCTTATTGAAAATATTTATTTTATTATGTTTACTAAAACGATAAAACAAACAATGTGCGTGTGTAATGTGCGGTTTACGCTGTTTTACCAAACGAATACTTCCGGTTTAGGCTTGTGGCCGGATGTAGATGGTACTCCTAATCACTGAAATTAATCGCCGCTGTTAACACAACAAATTGCGACAGAAACAATTTAAAATGGCCATCAAATATGCATTTTTTAAATTACCGTAATTTACGCGTAATTTTCCAAAATTACGTTACCGTAAATTACGCGTAATTTACGGTAACTTACGCGACTTCGAACCCTACTAATAATACATCAAATAAAGTTCATATGTTAAATAGTTCCTCCCAAAGAAAATAATCCTCACTATGGGTAAATATAAACAACAACTCTTAAAATCATATTCCTTCATAATATTTTAATGGACTCGAACCCTACTAATAATACATCAAATAAAGTTCATATGTTAAATAGTTCCTCCCAAAGAAAATAATCCTCACTATGGGTAAATATAAACAACAACTCTTAAAATCATATTCCTTCATAATATTTTAATAGACTCCTTTCCAAACAGTTATTCATTTAATGTTTTATGATGTTCAACATGGCGTATTTAAAAAAAAAGAGAGACGTGAATGCTTGTGTTAAGCAAAACGCTACATGTTTATCGGGTGGTTTATTTACTGTTATACACATTGTAGCATAGTACAATTAACTAAGAAAAATTGCCGACCCGGCAGTGCAGAACCTAGGGATTTGAAAAAAGCCCGGTGGGCTTGGCCTCTGTGGGGGCTGCCCCTGCATTTTGACATGAGATAATTTTTTGACGCTTCTCAAGCTTGGTGCCGAGAAGAAAGAATCGTTGTGTAGCTTTTAGCTAATTAAAAACATAGTATTCCATCAATGCAGTTGAGGCCGCAGACGCAGAAAACATTAGGCCTCTTAAAAAAGAAAGACATATCAAAGCTTTCAACATTATAGTTCTGTGAAACCAATGCCGAACCAAGAGATTTTAGCCATCTTCGGGAGCCACTACATTTTGACATGAGATAATGTACTTAATCTTTAGTTTAAAAAAATATTTTGGGGCCCTCCTCAAACTGGGCCCCCTCCACACACCCTCTGTGCGAAGCCCCCATCATAAATGGGTTAGTTTGCATTGTAAACATTGTGTACGGCGCTACTCAATCTCAACCCTTATTCAATTCATTCATGTGACGTAATAGTCAACAAATGAAAAAAGTGACGTATTTTAGGTTAGTAATAAAGGGAAATAATTGTACATTAGAAATAGACATATTTTAGAAATAATAACAATTTAAACAATATAAATATTACATTATATTGAGGTATCCATAATTTTGGTTTAAAATTTACATTGTGGAACATAACACAGAATATTAATTGAACGATTTCTGTAAATATTTCTTTTATGATCGCTTCTCATTTAATAACAAATAGAACACCATAAAATTATTATGTTATTGTGAGATATACATAGGCCTATGAAACCACTTTTCGGTTTAAAATTTATTTCGGAGAGTTCCACAAAATCTTTTGGCATGATTTTGTCACCTCTCCTAATGATCGCTCTATTGCCCTTTGGTAATGAATGAGGCGGTCGAAGACAGTATTACATTGTGATAGCCATTTGGCATTCACGATCTTACCTGCCGTATGTTAGTGTACGGTGTTTTGTCACCTCGGCACTAAACATATGGCTGGTCCAATGACATTTCTGGCAGCCAAGTAGGAGACAATTCTTACTCGGCTGGCCAGTTGGTAGCCGTATCATGCATGTTAAGAAAACAGTAAATGTTTCTGCCATCTTTGAATTGTTTATGCCGCCATCTTGGATGACAGACGGAAGTCGCGATGACAGACGGAAACCGGAACACATGATGTAAAATTTGTATTATAGATAAAGCTGTACCTAATTTAACTAGATTTCTATTAGAATCAAACATAGAAATGGGTAACATATCTTAGAAAGTATAATAAACATGTTTATTAATAAATAAATTCCATATATATATATATATATATATATATATATATATAATATACTGTGGCACCACCCGATAGTTCATCTTTCTTTAATTTTCCATAGTGACGTCACCAAATCTTGTTATTTCATTCATAAATTCATTTAAATCATTATCTGACTATTTCCCATAAAACGCAAATTAAAATGCATGTCTAATCTAAATCAATATCACTTTAATGTGTCTACTAATGTTAATGTTCAATTAAAAATGTATCTTCAAGTTATTTATCTAAATATAGAGGGATTTTATCCAAATCGTGACAAAATCTCCTAATTTAAAAAAAAAATTGCAGAAAAATAAATTATTGAACTATTTTTAAACTGTAAACACCCAAAATAGATCGTTGTCTGCTGTTTAAAAAACGTAAACTTTGATAGCTTAATATAGTTTATAGAAAACACGGAATTAAAACTAGCGGAAGACTAAGTGTCGTATTACTAGACTAAATACGATTCAAATCTTCCTTTTTAATATATTTGTACTTACATACAGAACTAATAGCGATCGACGTTATAGTGGTTTTAAAAAAGCAAAGGAAGTTATTGTTTTAATTTAATTCTGTAGCGCAATAGGTTTCAAAAATATGTTGCGCTAAAAAAATTTCTTAAAAATTTCAAACAACAAAGAAATCCGGCTTAAATCCGGCACATTTTAACCGGAACCGGAATTGTTACAACTGCCGGAATCCGGCTTAACAGGAACCGGATTCCGGTACAGCCCTAATCACTGAGCTCTATACTAAATATAGAGCTCAGTGGCCCTAATCAAAATCAATCATCGCTGCCAAACATTATAAAACAATGGCTATAAAACAATTTATTTAGCGATTCACTTTTGTATGTAACTGTGTAAGACTTTACAAGTAAGGATGGTTTTATCTAGTTTTCACTTAATTATGCAAACTTTGTAAAGTCCGGGGGACCTCTAAATATTGACAAATATTTTTTATTTTTTTACGCAATGCTTTTTTTGATCAATGGAACAAATTTAAATAGCAGACAGATCAAATATTAAACTTTTTTTTTTGGTGATGCACCCTAATCTAGAGAAAAATGATACTGTCATGACTGAATTCAACATAAGATAGCAAAATATGAGTTTATTCAGTAAAATACTAATACAATAAAATCATTTGTGACAAGTACAAGGCACAATAAAAAGAGTTTTTAAAATCAACCACTTTCCTAGATATATATTTTTAAATTTTGCAATAAATTTAAACCCCATTTAACCCTAGTAAAGCTTAAAACAAGAAGTTTTGTTTACATTTTTAAAGACACTGTTGATTGAAAAAATAGAAACATACAATGTAGCACGGTGTGTAAATGCATGCACGCGTGTGCACAGCTGCTTTGAACTACTAGTACTAGCACGCGGTTCGATCTTAAAACGAGTAGTAGCCCATTTATTAGTGTCGTTCATCATAGCTAAACACGGTTATATTCCTTAATTAGATTTTTTTTTTTACTCATACTCGCAAAATTAATTACTGAATCATGCATTGTCATGAAGCAAGAACATGTATGCATATTTTCAAGAAAACCTATCACTAAAATGCGCCTCAAAAATAAATTACAAGTTTTTTCCCCAAAGAATTACTTAAATAAGTAAACAGAAGTTTCGAGTTAAGTAAACAGAAAAAATAATACAATAGAATGACCACACTTCTGTCTGTTTCAAACATTTTGTCTCCTACTTGTCAAAGCACATTCCAATGGTCAGCACTGATCTCCATTCTATACTTGGTCACACAAAGAATACCCAGTTACATTCTAGATAACTCAGTTACATGCTTTGACCTGTAAAGGTTATTCAGTGAACATGACACATTCTATCCAAACTAAAGGGGAATAATTCTGATCACAACGAGGATGTTAATCAGAAAAAAGACAAATACTCACATTTTAATAAAAAATTCTTATAGTTTTTACTACTGTTTCATTTTAAACTACTTAATGTTGAAAAATGAGCTTATCAAAAAACAAAAAACATGAACTTATCAATTATTGATAGCTATGTGAGTATCTTGAAATACAATTCACATTATTATAATTCTGTAAATTAAATAACAATATTTAAGAAACTGGTTGTTATAGAAATACATCATTCTCATTAGGGTGATCTTGAATATCATAATTATTACCTAAAAAATTATAAACATTTTCAGCCAGCTCAGGGAAAGTTTGCTCTAAATCATTTCTTCCCAAATCAGGTAGAACATTTCTTATTTCAGTCAAGGGATACCAGTCTTTATTAGGATTGGGACTATAAGGATAGCTTAAACTCCATTTAACAAGGCTAGCAGAAAGAGCCAACTGTACACCACTCATTTCTCTTTTTCTGTTGTCAAAGTCTTGACCTAGTTCTAATTGTATTGCTAATTCTACTGAATCGTTTCCTAGTTTTTCACACAGTAAATTGCAGAATTTTCTAAACTCAATATTTAGTTTATTTAATTTTTCTAAATGATTGATTACTTGTCTATTATCTGTTTTATCAATATCTGAATGCAATCTACAACCCACTTTAGCAAGTGCATTCACAATATACACAGAGTGGGCTATTGAATGATTTAGATTTTTCCAACTTTGTAAAACTTCAATACATTTCTTAGATGTTTCCATGTTTTGATATCTTTTAAATTTTCTGCTGGGGTCACTCAAATGCAAACAAAAATTAGGGAATTCTTTAATTTCCAAAACTTGCACAAGCAGTGTAAACAGGTTCTGCAATTGATGATTTTTATACCTTTTATATGAAATAAAAGCCACAAATATGATCAATGCTATTAAAAAAAAAATGCCCACAACAATAACAATTATATAGGTTTTTTCTAAGTCTTGAGACCTGTTCCTGTCAACTGTTATGCCTGTAGTTAACGTAGTATTAGGTATGGCAGTGGTTTTAGTAGATACAGTACTCTGTTTGGCCACTGTAACTGTACTGGTTATGGATTTGACACACTCCTGTCCACCAGCAGCATTTATATTTCTAATTTCATATCCATCAATACATCCCCACACAATGTCTTGAGTGGATGACCCATTCTGAAGTACTTTGAAAAACTGTCCAGTATTTTGAGTCCAATCAATGCAAAATGTTTCATAATGTGACTTGTCAGATCTGTAAGTACTAAAATAAAGAAAATAATGGAAAGTAAAACATCAAATGTAGTTAAGAATTATTCTTATAACACCATCATTTTAATTCTTGTAGCATTGTCTACTACTGGTGTTGTGCCTAGACTATTACTGATGTCTACTACTACTGGTGTCTGTCTAGTCTACTACTGGTGTCTGTTTACAACTGGTGGTTGTCTACTACTGGTATCTACTACTTCTGGTGTCTACTATCTACTACTGGTGTCTACTACTACTGGTGTCAACTACTTCTCTGTATCTGCCTACTAATGGTGTCTACTGCTGGTATCAACTACTGGTGTATGTCTTCTACTGGTATGTACTACTGGTGCAGGGCTTGATTTACCGACCTGTCATCCCCGGCTCTGCTTGAGCCAATATATCCCTACCGGGGATGAAATCATAGACATTTATCCCTGGCTATGCAGAATTTTTTTTCATCCCGGCACTGGTTTTTTCTTAAATCGAGCACTGTACTGGTGTCTACTACTACTGTTATCCGTCTACGTCTGGTGTCTACTACTGGTATGTATTACTGGTGTGTCTACTACTGGTATCTACAACTGGTATCTAAAAGATGAGTATGCTAAGTAATTAAAAAAAAAAACTCTTACCCTGTTTTACAAGGCAAACACTTATCAGAGTCACAATACTTTCCACCAAAACAGACTGTTATACAAATTGAGCCTGAAGCCTTGGCAAAGTAAAAGAGCATCACAATATACAGGATCCCAAGTTTAAAACTTTTTTTTTTACTATGCATTGTCAGATTTTCTGAAAAGCAAATATCCTTTTAGTTTTTATTGCAATAGAAATTTAATTAATTTGAAATGGATGTCTTGTTCAGAGTATTATGAAAAAAATCATGAGAAACAATAATCAGACAAGATATGTTAATAAAACATGAATGTAAAAATTATTAAAATAAAGTTGTATTTATATTTATTCTTATAATATTAAAGTAAAGAAATAACTAAGTTTGAAATGTTATATTATGTAATAACTTCAAAATAGGAAAGTTTTAATAGTGATAAAAAATATATTGAAATATATTATTCTGATTAAAGCTGATTAAATTAAGGCTCACTCCTTGAGTTAGGTTAACATAATATATGTTTTCTTCAAATTCCTGAAATGTCATGTAGGCATGTATGTTTAGAGTGTGGTGGATTACAGATGAAAGAAAAATACTGAATAGGAATTGAATCTGTGTCTATGAATGCTATTGTGTATTATCAATTGCTGGTCTGAATCGTTTACAAGATTTTCAACTATTTGTGATGTTCCAATATAATGACTACATATTCAAGAATATGTTTCTTTTGAAGACTAATAAAACATACATCCTTCTAATGAATAACATCCTATGACTTCTTTGTAACGTAGATTCCTGATCCAAAAAAAACAAAAAAAAAAAAAAGTAAAAAAAAAAACAAAAAAAACCTAAAAACAGATAAGAACCTCTTTGTTAATCTCCTCATGCAGAGCTGGCCCTAGACAGATAGATCCAAATTGGGTCCTGCGTCTGGCAGGGGCCCCACAATTTACATTTAGCTAATTAAATTAAATTTAGTTGTTACTGTATAAAAATATAGAAGAGGGGTCTCGCAAGCACTTGTTATATTGGGCCCCACAATTCGGTAGGCTGGCCCTGTCCCCATCACTAAAAATATATGTTTACATTCCATGTAACCAAGCATCTGGAATTTTACTTCTTAAATAAAAAATGGCTGTTGTAAGGACAGTGAAAATAGATAGATAGAAATAGATAGATAGACAGTCATATTGTTAGATAGATAGACAGATAGATTGAGTGATAGATTGATAGACAGATAATTAAGTAGACAAACGAATTGCACGGACAGTGAAAATAGGTCAGGACTGATGATTAATAGCAGCAGCGTGTAGAGTTAGGCGTTATGTAATTAGACAGGTGGGAAGACGAAGGCGGGTGGAAAGGGACAGCGTTGGTCAGTTGTAGGGACGCGGAGATATATAGGTCAGGACAAAAAGAGACGGGGGCAGTGTAGGTTTTGTTAAGTTTGAAGAAGGGAGTGAATTAAGAAGAAACGAAGGAGTTGATAGTTTGTAATGTGTTTGTGAAGCTGTTGATCTGTAGTGGTGATTTACCTGTTGTAAACAAATTAGAATAAATAAAGTGATAGTGATTTATGATATTCAATTCATCTGACTTGTCACAATTTATTGGATGTAGTTGTGAGATGCATAGTGTGTTGTGAAAGAAAAATAAATAAAAGAAAGAAGAAATAAAAAGAGCACCATTGCCATCCCTGACAATTTGGTGTCAGAAGTGCAGGATAACACTTAATTGTCCAAGGAACCCTGCTAATATTATACTTAACAAAATATTTCTTATACTTCGAATAAAATGGAGGAAATAATTGCCACCGGAAAACAATTCGGTCTTACTGATAAGGACTTTGCGAAGTATGTTGAAAAGCAGATGGAAAGATTAGAACGAGAAAAAGAGAGACTAGAACGAGAAAAAGAGAGACAAGAACGAGCAAAAGAGAGACAACACGAAGCAGAACAACAGGAAAGGGCAAGAGGCCATGAGCTTGAAATTGAAAAGTTAAGGGCAAATAAACCTATTGTTCAACATATTCCAGCACGGGTCCTTTCAACAAACCACCACCATTTGATGGTACAACAGACACCACAAAATGGCCAGCTCACCCTTCTGTCTTTAATCAAGGGTAAACCTCTTTCTTTAATCCAGACCCTAAAACCAGCAGAAACATCGAACTACGAGTTATTAAAGAAAGCGCTAACAAAGATTCTGGGTAAGTCTGAAGATACCTATAGAAAGCTTTTTTATACCATTAAGCCAGACTATGATTACGACCCCCGACAATTTGTGGGCACAGTCAAATCACATTTATTAAACTGGCTGCAATTATCTGGCATAAACAAAGACGACCCTACAGAAATAATGGAGCTATTGGTAGTGGACAAGTTCTTGAGAACATCAAGTCCAGAATTGTTCCAGTTCCTGCAAGAAAGAAAGGTGAGAACAGAGGCAGCACTCATAAGGGAACTCTACACCTTCCGTGATGCTCATCCCGATCTCCCAGTCAGCAAAACAGAGTCACAACAATTTACTGCTGCAATATCGAATCAACGATACAGAAATCTCAGTGTGCCACCCAGACAGCAAAGATCAGAGACCAGAACGTGTTATACATGCGGGAGATCAGGTCACATCGCTCGGTATTGTTATGCCACTTCCCAAATACAGCGCACTAATACCGTCCCACGACCATATACAGGATGGACAAATAATGACACTAGAAGACAACGCTCCCCACCATCCCCTATGCTGGCAAGGAGAACCGACAGCAGATCCAGACCGACCACTCGACCCAACACGCCAGTCGCCGCTGTATTGAGCCCACGAGGCAAACTCATATTCTTTCCAGCACTGATCAACAACTGTATAGCGGAACTACTCAGAGATACGGGTGCAGTCAATGTAGTGGTGAGAAAAAGTTTAGTCTGGCCTAAATTAGTGGCAGTATTTCTAGCACAATGCTGAATGCTTTATATATTTATATACATTTAAGCAAGGTTTTCCCCATGTAGCTGCTGCCATTTTAACGAATCCAGGTCAATAGCCTTTGTCAATGAGGAGGACTGCAACAGTAACATGTACTCAGAATCTGACAACAATTCTTGCATCTGCCTTTTCCTTAGTAGTTTTTTTAATGTGTAATCAACAATTTGATCAGAATCATTTACTTCAGCTTCCAGCTGTTGCTTAACCTCTTAAAGAAAACCAAATGTTTGTTGATAATATATTCATAACAAAAGGTATGAAAGACATTGCTGTTGACCTGTGACAAGCATTTTCTATTACCGGTTGAAAGATAGGGTTATTTAGTGTTTATACACAACTCTGTAATCCCAGTATATTGGGTAGTATTAATACATTTTAATGTTATGATAAAAATTTGAATAGCATAAGTTTTTAAAAAGTTAATAGCAAGTTAATGGTCATTAATTAATTGATGACCCTTTGAAAGCAAGTACTTGTTCATAGCTTACTATTTTTTCTGTAACCTATATTAATATGTTTTAGATCAGTAATTTTCAGTGGTTCTGAATACAAACTTGACCATCAAGTATAAAACTCAAAGGCAACCATAGAATACATCCTTCTAACAGTCAAGAATCTACTTAATATTTATAATGTCCATTTTTTCTTTACGAAGTGGCTACGGGACCAAGGACTGGGACTCCGTATTTTTTTTTCGGGGTCCAGGGATAGATGCACATGCGCGGCTGACGGACCGCTTATTATTGCATATTTTTTGTTTTCGGGGCTAGGGTTAGGGTTACGAGCAATATCTATAGCTGGACCCCAAAAAAAAATCGGAGTCCAGCTATTGCACATGCGCACATCACAGCCGTAAAAAAAAAAAGTCTGTCCAGAGCGCATGCGCATCTATCCCTGGACCCCGAAAAAAAAAATACGGAGTCCCTGTCCTTGGTCCCGTAGCCACTGCGTTTTCTTTACATCTTATATTCATATATTTTACTTGTTAAATTATATAAGGTTATACAAGGGCTCCTTGTACCAAAAATGCATTCAATCCTCTAGAAGTATAGGGTTTACATGAATTATTCTTTAAAATGATTAGAAATAAAATTAAAGGCCCATGAGCCTGATAATCGTGTACACCTTTAAAAGTTCAGTCATTTTAAAACGCTTTTAATTATTTTCACTTTCTGTTTGTGGGTAAGTGAACTTGTAACTCAATTTTGAATAAATTTTTGTTCGTAAGAACTATGGAAATTTAAGCATTATTGGTGAAGTACACTGATTTTAAACTTTAAGTCAATAAATTTATATCTTTTAGAAAGCATTAAATTTTTCTACATTGTTTACTTTATAATTAATAATGGGGAAAAATTCAGAAAGAGATTAAAATCTCGAAATTAAAGTATAAGTACAATCTCTGCCATTATATAAGATTGTGCTACCCCCTACTTAGTCTACTCCTAGTGCAGTTTTTTAGACTAAATTTTAATAGTGATGTATGTTTATAAAGTTTGTAAACAATGTGAATGTCAAAAGTAAATAAAATTCATTTTAACACTAAAAAGTAAAAAAAAACAATCTTTGACGTAATAGTTTAAGGACTATTATTAATAACTTATACTTAAGATCATAAAATGTTCATAATTTATAGACATTATATTGACTTAATAATTCATGACCTTACACAATTATCCGTGACAATTATAACATAAAAGAATTTTGGAGTAATGTCCTTTACAGAGGTGGACCTAGCTCCGTTACGGGCAAGTTACAGCCCATGCCTGCCAGGTACACAAGAAAATATTAAATATCTTAATTTTAATCTTGAATTTCTGGCATAACAGGTGCACTAATGTAAATGTAAACGACAGTCATCCCACGAGATAAATGGTTCTTTATATGTCATTGTGAAAAGCTTCTCCTGAATAGAACGAAAGATAGCGAAAATCCTGAGTTTAAAAAAAAAATATTTTCTTTACCTATTTTATTAGTAAACACCGCCATTTGGGTATGCTTCTGATGAGTAAATAATGACGTCACACACGCAACGCTTTCTTTTAATTCGTTTGATTCACATTTAACCTTTGCATTCAAGCAAATGGGATAACAATTGATCAAAAATACATAAAAATGTAAACTTACTGATAATAAAGCTGTTTCACATAGTCGAGGAAAATAATATCTCAATGTGGATTAAATGTTTAAATTGCATGATGGCGTAAGCGTAATTAATAAATAAGTTAACGGGTATTCCACTTTTTAGGGGTATTCCAAAAATCCTCAGGTGTATTAGCCGTATTTTAACTAAAAATCATCGGAATGCATATAAGAAACCATATCTAATTTATGATCTAAAACATGTAATATCAATTTTCGATAAAAAAAATTAAAACACTTATCCATAGCTTATACCCAATGTGCAGTAAATAACCTGTCATGTATTATGTTATCACCAGCAGGCTTGAGGAGCCGGGAGCCGCTACTTTTTGCCGGAGCCGACAAAATCTAGCGACTCCACGGCTCCCAAATGTTTCTTTTTTTTACAGCAGATTTTTTTTTGTTTAGCTTTAAAATTCCAAATTTGTTTGATTGTTTGCCTCTACAATTTGAAATGTTGTTATTTTTACGAAAGCCACAACAGTAACATCGTTAAAATGATAGCGTGCACGCACATCACCACAAGAATTCTTTAACGGGGAATCGTTTTGTGTTCGTTTTAAATCTTGTTTACCCTCCGAAGTTTTTTTAATGGCATGTTATTGTGTTATATATAAAGTTAAAACAGTTTTATTTCCTAGAATAATTGTATCAATCATTTAAAATAAATTTTTACTAAGACGACATATAGAACGCGTCATTTCGTATTATTATTTGACCGCGAATCAGGCCCGTAGCGTGTGTGGGGGCCAGGAGGGCTTAGCCCCCTTGAGTTTTGTCTGGCTCCCCTCTGCTTATTTGCTCTACTTAGTAAATTGTATTACCTGCCCCCCCCCCCAGCTATTGCCTGGCCCCTGTTGTAGAATGCCTGGCCCCTGCTGTAGAATTTTCACGCTACGGGGCTGCCGCGAATTTGTAATAGACTATAAACAAAATGGTTGCTTTCTGTATTTAACAATTTTATTATAAACAGAATATCTGAAATAGAGTAGATAAATTTATAAGGCTGTGGCTATACGGACCCGGGTCCCAATAAAATCCGATTGTTATTCGGACCCGTGTCAAATATGCACTAAGCTTAGCTATATTTAAACTTTATTAGACGAAACCCGAAAAATAATAATATAGAGTCCGCTTAGTGGAACCCTAGACACTGAGTAACGATTAAATCATACAATTCAAACAATTATAAAAAAAAAATAATAAAGTTTATGTATAGCTAAGCTAAGTGCATATTTGCCACGGGTCCGAATAACAATCAGACATGATTGGGACGGGGTCCGAATAAAAATCGGAGTTTATTGGTAACCGGGTCCGAATAGTCACTTCAAATTTATAAATAATAAATATAAATACTGAAGTCTTTAAAATATTTTAAATAATGTATCATTTTACTATTTGCTAATTTGATCATTGATATAACTTTTTATTACTTATGAAAATGGCGACTAGTGAAACCTCGGTCGAAAATAATGATATGATTCTGGAGGCACTGAAATGGTTTGTTTTTAGTAAAACCGACATTCGTATATTTTTCAAGTTCCTGACTATGGGGCAGTCCCGTAGCGTGAAATTTCTACATCAGGGGCCAGGCATTCTACAGCAGGGGCCAGGCAATAGCAGGGGGGGGTAGGTAATACATTTTACTAAGTAGAACAAATAAGCAGAGGGGGCCAGACAAAACAAAGGGGGGGGGTGCACCGCCCCCTGGCCCTCCCCCCGCACACTACGGGCCTGCTATGGGGAGGAACGCGACAAAATTTGCATAACTTTTTATCAGCGGCATGTTTGCGTGGCGCAATTACAAAAATTTTTGTCTCGTGTGATACTATCTTAATAGGGAGCCGGAGCCGTCAAATTTGTGGGAGCCGGAGCCGGAAAAAAATTTGGTGGCTCCGCAAGCCTGATCACCAGTATTCACCAGCCCCGTGGCGTGAAAATTCTACAGGAGGGATCAGGCAATAGCAGGGGGGCAGGTAATACATTTTACTAAGTAGAACAAATAAGCGGGGGGGGGGCAGACAAAACGCAGGGGTGGGGGCCAGCCCCCCCTCCCGCAAGCTACGGGCCTGGTTATCACAATCATACAAATATCTAAAATAACATAACACTACACAAAACAAAAAAATGTGCCTCGTGGCGTCACTATGGTTGGTGTCACCCGGTGCGGAATATTCAGGGTGTTACCCCCCCCCCCCCTCAAGACTTCCATCATGGACAACAACAGACTGGGTTTAAAATAAATGTTCTGGTTTAGTACCTAAGGAAATATTATCATTAAAAAAGAAATGTAAATCTGAGGTGGAGCACTTCCAATGCCCGGGATCCTGACTCCTGACTGGCCTGAAGTGCTCGCTGCCAAATCTTAATCTGCTTGTTCACAACGATGTGCAGGGGAGGAGGGTGGGGTCTTCATATGCTATCACCATGCCCAGTGGCGTAAATAGTTTTTATGCCGCCCGGGACCATAGATCTGAAAATGATCTCGCCCTAGACAGTAGCGTCGTTAGGGGGGTGCGGGCCGCACCGGGTGACACAATTTAAGGGGTGACACCACAATGAACAGTTCTAAACTTCATAGCAGAAAAAAAACTCGGTAAAGTCGGTTTTATAATCAATCATAGTGAAAAACATGAGCAGTAGCACAGGGTGCCACCATGTAGAACAGTAGCACAGGGTGCCACCATGTAGAACAGTAGCACAGGGTGCCACCATGCACAGTGTCTGGATATTACGTAATGCAATTCAAAGCTACCCGACTCAATCTAGAGTTTTGTACAAACGTTCTATACTTCTAAAAAAAAGGACGCTTGTATTCACGTGGTTTCATGAAATAGTAGACGTAGTTTAGTGAAAGTAATACACATCTTTCTGAAATACACTCAGAAATAATGTCGTTTTTATCGTCAAAGTATTTTAAAGTAATCTTCTAGTGCAGCAAAATTCCAAGTATGTACCATTGCTCATAGTGGAAGTGTTGGGGGGGGGGAGTGACACCCTGATTTTTGCGCAATGCGTGACACCAAACCATAGTGACGCCACTGGCCCTAGACCTCACTTATGCTAAGGCCGTAATAAGTACAACAATATCCTCATTTTTCTGATGTCTTGGTTAGCTCCTCTGAAGTCTTGGTTAGCTCCTCTAATGTCTTGGTTAGCTCATCTAATGTCTTGGTTAGCTCCTCTGATGTCTTGGTTAGCTCCTCTGATGTCTTGGTTAGCTCCTCTAATGTCTTGGTTAGCTCCTCTGAAGTCTTGGTTAGCTCCTCTAATGTCTTGGTTAGCTCCTCTAATGTCTTGGCTAGCTCCTCTGAAGTCTTGGTTAGCTCCTCTAATGTCTTGGTTAGCTCCTCTAATGTCTTGGTTAGCTCCTCTAATGTCTTGGTTAGCTCCTCTAATGTCTTGGTTAGCTCCTCTAATGTCTTGGTTAGCTCCTCTGAAGTCTTGGTTAGCTCCTCTAATGTCTTGGTTAGCTCCTCTGATGTCTTGGTTAGCTCCTCTGATGTCTTGATTACGACCCCCGACAATTTGTGGGCACAGTCAAATCACATTTATTAAACTGGCTGCAATTATCTGGCATAAACAAAGACGACCCTACAGAAATAATGGAGCTATTGGTAGTGGACAAGTTCTTGAGAACATCAAGTCCAGAATTGTTCCAGTTCCTGCAAGAAAGAAAGGTGAGAACAGAGGCAGCACTCATAAGGGAACTCTACACCTTCCGTGATGCTCATCCCGATCTCCCAGTCAGCAAAACAGAGTCACAACAATTTACTGCTGCAATATCGAATCAACGATACAGAAATCTCAGTGTGCCACCCAGACAGCAAAGATCAGAGACCAGAACGTGTTATACATGCGGGAGATCAGGTCACATCGCTCGGTATTGTTATGCCACTTCCCAAATACAGCGCACTAATACCGTCCCACGACCATATACAGGATGGACAAATAATGACACTAGAAGACAACGCTCCCCACCATCCCCTATGCTGGCAAGGAGAACCGACAGCAGATCCAGACCGACCACTCGACCCAACACGCCAGTCGCCGCTGTATTGAGCCCACGAGGCAAACTCATATTCTTTCCAGCACTGATCAACAACTGTATAGCGGAACTACTCAGAGATACGGGTGCAGTCAATGTAGTGGTGAGAAAAAGTTTAGTCTTGCCCTCACAGTTTCTACCACTAGAGGAGGAAATAACACTCGCAGATGGTTCACAGAAACTTTTCCCGACAGCACAGATTAATATCGACACGCCTTTCATATCAGGGTCTGTTATGGCAACCGTTATGGACAATCCCGTTGCAGACATCATATTGGCAACCTACCAGACATCCAAGACTGCACTAAAGAGCAGATTCTTCACTGGATCAATCAGAAGGGCATATACAGAAAACCATGTCCTAAAAGACTATCCAATATCTTATGTTTTAATTGTCACTTGAGGGGTCATGTCGCGAGGCACTGTCCATCAAATTCGTACGTAATTAGACAGGTGGGAAGACGAAGGCGGGTCGAAAGGGACAGTGTTGGTCAGTTGTAGGGACGCGGAGATATATAGGTCAGGACAAAAAGAGACGGGGGCAGTGTAGGTTTTTTAAGTTTGAAGAAGGGAGTGAATTAAGAAGAAACGAAGGAGTTGATAGTTTGTAATGTGTTTGTGAAGCTGTTGATCTGTAGTGGTGATTACCTGTTGTAAACAAATTAGAATAAATAAAGTGATAGTGATTTATGATATTCAATTCATCTGACTTGTCACAATTTATTGGATGTAGTTGTGAGATGCATAGTGTGTTGTGAAAGAAAAATAAATAAAAGAAAGAAGAAATAAAAAGAGCACCATTGCTATCCCTGACAGCTGTGTTTTTATTTATCACATTACATTTTTTAAAAAATACTAATAGTCAACAAGATGGATTTAAGGATCAGATGTGAAGCCCAGCTTGGTTGATGTCAAGATTTTCAATCAGCAGACAATTTAACCTTGACAATGATATGAATATTACTGATCTACCTAACAAAATGTAGACAGTCAGTGCACACAAGTAGGAACAATTTAACTAAGCCATCCAGAATCAAAGAACTTATTCTTATTATGGCATACTGATAACATGTCATAACAATATTTAGAACAAATTAATGAGAAATTGATGAGAAAGAAATAGGGCAACTTAGTAATGTGATTGTGAAGGTGCAAGGGTCAAATTCCAGACACTAAATGGCTATGGATTGCCTTTAATGGTACAATACAGTCACAATATTGTCATTACAGTATCTATATATACATTTACATTTTATATGTTAAGACTATGTTATAGGTCAAAGAGAAGCTACATCATGTTGTTTTTAAATAGCAAAAAATATTTAACACATTTGGCCTCCACTGTAATATATTATGGCGGCAAAATTATAAAATGTAAATCTGAAGTAGTGCATATTTGTCCAATTTCTTAGTACTACATTTTGTATCCTGGTGTCTATGGCCAGAAAAAATTAGGAAAGTTTAATGTGACTAGTTTATATGAAATGTTTAAAGCCAGTCTAGCTCTTAATGGTTTTTATCACAAAGTAAAGATTCCTTAGACCTTAGGGGCCACCAGAGAAAATGAAATGTTTCTGTAGCCTAAATTAGTGGCAGTATTTCTAGCACAATGCTGAATGCTTTATATATTTATATACATTTAAGCAAGGTTAGGTTAGTCTGGCTTAAAACATTTCATACTGTTTCCAAAGACAAGCTTTTAACACTAAAAAGTATAAATAAAAAAAAAACAACTTTAAAAATACACTTCATACACTTTTATAAAAATGGGTTAAAAAGTAAATAATAATTACATCAATTAAACTAAAATTCTTATAAAAATGTGTATTTTTTGACATATGCTTTGGTGTATAATAAAACTCCAATAAAGGTAATTAAGCAAAAATAAAGTTTATGTTTGAAATTAAAAAAAAAGATTCAATTGAATACTTCTTTAATAAATTACAAATATAATGTTTTTTAAAGTTTTCCTCAAAATACTTCTTTGATATCTACAATAGCCTTTGAATATATGAACTACAGCTAACCCTCCTCCTACATAGTTTATTCCCTGTTGTGCTGGATGAGTAGTTTATTCCCTGTTGTGTTGGATGAGACCACAGAATATAAATAGAACAAAATGCACTTTGACTGTTATAGCCTTTCTTTAAGGTTAGGTTCCTTAGCCTTTGTGGGTCAATCCATTATCTATAAAAAAAAGTTCCCTTAGCCCTAACGGACCATCGCGGCAGATGAAGTGTAGAATTCATCTGTTTCTATAACCTCAGCATATAAAGAGATTGTGTGGTTAGCACAACGCCCGGCCAGCTTTACTTCCCCAACTCAAGTCAGGTACCCATTGACCCCTCAGCCGCCGTCACAAGCCGCCACAAAGCCTGTAAGCCGCCACAAAAAATGTTAAGCCACGCTGCCAAAAACATTCCTAAGCCGTGGGAGATTCGGAATTACCGCTAAAATTTTGCGTTGCATAATACGTTGTACTGTTGTACAACAGTTTCACAACACCACTGCTACACATCGTTGAGAATAGTTTACCAACACCACTTAATTTTATATAATCTCAGCCTGCACATCAGTCATATTCTAGTTATTAAAATCATTTTAGTTATAGTTTTGATTAGTTTTTTTAGCAATAATTTTTATTATTATTTAGTTATTATATAGTTATAGTTATTGAAAAATTTTCGTAAGCACTGCAAAACTTCAAATGCCCATCGATACAACAGATACATGCCAATGTCAGGACACAAAACTGGCCTTCAAGCACTAACTAAAAGGAAAACACCCGATGTTCTCTGGACACACTGCATGCTCCACAGAGCAGCTCTCGTATAAAAAATATGAGTTAGAAACTTAACTACGTTTTTACAAAAATAACGAAAGTTGTAAACTATAGGAAAAACAGTCCATTAAAAGCTGTGTGAAAATATGGGAGCTTTTCAGCCCGTCCTTGTACACCATGTATTTGTCATTTTATTTGACAATCACGCTCTATTTATTACACACGCACATTACATTTTAAAAATAGAACTAAATCAGTTGCTAATTTGATTTTTTTTTTATTTTTAACATAAATCTTTATATTAACTTATTATATGCAATAAATTATAAAGTATTATTTATTTATTTAAAAATTGTTGTTTGTATGACTAGTTAAAGTATAGTACAAAAATATTTTGAGTTACCTCCCTTATAAAAAAAAATACCGGTGATACCCAGTGTGATCATTGGGATCTGGCTTTCAACAGGGGTGCTAGGCATTTTCCTAAACCACGGCTTAAGCCGACTAGCCAGCCATAACAATTCTAAGCCAGCCATCATCAGTTCTACAGCGCGGCTGAGGGGGTCTAGGTACCCATTTAAAGCTGGGTGAACTTGTGGGACGACTTTGCACCAAAGTTCACCTGGAAAAATTCCATGGGCCTCACCGAGGATCAAACCCAGAACTCTCAGGTCGACAGTCGAGTATCTACACCACTCGGCCATCTGTCCCACAATCTATAAAGCAATATAATCTAATCAGAGTATTCAGTATTGTAAGGAAATTATAATATTAACCAAAGTTTTCGTATGTAAAATGAATAATTATAATTAGTTCCCTAAAATGAAAAAATTAAATGAGAAACAGAAGAGCTATTGAAAATGTGTTTGCATTTTATGTTCAATTTAAATTCTTTTAGAGAAAATATGAAATTGAAATATATCATTATCATAACAAAAGGTGATAAGGTCTGAAAAAAAAGTAAAAATGTTTCTATAAATCACACAAAACTTTTTTTAACTTGATTAAATATAATGAAGTAACGCAAACTTTTCAAATACAGTACACTTTAAGATTTTTTTATTTTGTTATAAAATAACAATTTTACTTTTTTTTTTGCAGTATTGGAATTGCGGTATGTGCAAGGGAGACTATTGTAAAAAATAGTTCAAATCCAATTTGACAAATCTTACCTCCCTTATTTTTGTCTTTTAAAAATGATTGAAGTAACCTGATAATAAAATCTTACAACAGAAAATACTGAATTATGTACAGCTGACTGGGGCATTCCCTAGTTAGAGAGTGATGTCATGTTGCAGAGGCTTTGTTACAATTTACTCAACAAATTTGACCCATTCAGTTTTTAAGTTAATCTTGCTGAAGGAGCATTCCATGAATATCTATATATATATAAAACGCAACTTTGACAACGACAGCGCGCATGACTATTTATAGATTGTGGAATTCCAGATCACAGAAGACATCAGTGAAAAATGGGGGGTGGGGGGGTGAGAGAAAAAAAAAACACTATAGTGTGCTGGGAAGGGCTTGATCACAGCAAGCAAGCGTGTTTCCAAATATGTCACAGAAAGCAAATCTCGTGTAGTTTTCTGATTTCATGTCTAGACAGCGGAAAATGAGGGAATGATGTACATAAAATAACATGAGAATGTCAACTGATTATTGTAAAAAAAAAAAACACATTTAATAATACATCTACGTGTAAAGAAAGTAATATTTAACTAATTGCCAATCATTCAACATTGAAGCTTTACAAACAAATGTTAACTGTTTCAAAATATGTACGCATTATAAAAAAATAATAACTAACATCTATATAGCATATGTACTGAATAGTGTAGGATGAAGGTTAGACGAAAAGAATCTTATGCTGTGTTATGCAAGTCTAAAAAAATACAAAGCAGAGACTGCCATGACTTGAATGAAAAAAAAATGTTACATCAAATAACACTATTGTGTGATGGGGTAAGGGGGTGGATTGAGGCAGACACAAAGGGAACCAAAAAAAATAAAACACCCACCACCCAAAATATGTTTGTTAGAAACTGAATGAAAAAAAGATTACAATTTTTAAAAATCATGATCTTACAAAAAAGGCATTAATATATAAAACCAATAGAGAATTCAGTCTGGCAGCTTATCGAGAATAAAGGCACACAAAGAATAACTTAAAATCAGTATACAACAAAATAAAAAAAAGATTATTACATTAATTATATTGATTGATAAGGCGGCGTATGCTACGTCGCAGGACGGCTAGTATGTATATATTTAAATATATAGTAAAGCAAATTTACGTTAGATTTAAGATCGCCTTTTCTTCTCAAAGCATGCCCATGGTTGCTGCGACATCTGTCATACGAAATGTTCATAGAGTGAGGAGTTTCTTAAGCGGGAATCCACTGTATTATCTAAAAAAATTTAAACTGTAAAAAAAAGTTTATGCATGATTAAAAATTTAAGTCGACTTAATTGACATAAATTAGTTTATTTATTATTTGTTTTCAAACAAGTAAATTATGTTTCAATGGTGGGAGCTCTTTGGTTAGGTTTAGTGTGGCTTCCAATAAATAAGTTTTTCATGTTATTTCATCAGTAAATTCAGTTAACTTGACTAGGGAGCAGTGCTTTATAAAATTGTTTAAAACTAAATAAAAAAAAAAACTAAATGTGGCTCCATCTATCTTAATCAGGGTAACCCTATTTTATTATTTAATAAAAAGTCACTAAAGTTTAAAGAAGAGTTTTTAAAATGGTGATTTGCATAAAGCATCAGCCTATATGTCTTTGAAGGATGGGCGGCTGAGTGGTGTAGAGTGGTGTTTGAATGTTAACCAGTCATGGATTCAATCCAATGTGAGAACCAAAGGAATTTTTCCAGGTCCAAGTGAAAGGGTTGGAAGCTTCTCAAGCTCCCAACTTCAAATGGGTACCTGACTTTGGATAGGGAGGTAAAGACGGCAGAGGTTACATTCAATTAAAGAAACGGATGAATTCTACTCTTCATCTGTTAGATGGCACCTGAGGGAACTTAACTTCCTTTTTTTTATGTCTTCACTATTATTTATTCAACCTATCGCCTAAACAAATCGAATTAATTCACATATGTTGGTTCAAGTGATACTCTATTCTTATTAATAACATAGCAAGAAAAAGAATAGGGGTGTTTTCCAGTGACCCTAGTGGCAGGAGAGGCTAAATATATTTTTGCCCAGACTAGTTATAATCCCCAAATGTGTGTGTGTGTGAAGTTCCTATAAGGAAGAGATGAAATATCTAAGATCCTAAAAACAACTAATGGGACGGTTTTTGCAGTGCCCATCGCTTTCATCCCCGCCATAGTCAATAGTGCAATCACCATGGAGGCACTACAGGAGAATAAAGTGGAGATTTTAACCATGACCTCAAATATCCATTGGTTCTTACCAAAATAGAACCAGGGACCCCCAGGTCGATAGTTGAGCACTTAATCATATGACCATCCGTCCATTTTCCCCATGTAGCTGCTGCCATTTTAACGAATCCAGGTCAATAGCCTTTGTCAATGAGGAGGACTGCAACAGTAACATGTACTCAGAATCTGACAACAATTCTTGCATCTGCCTTTTCCTTAGTAGTTTTTTTAATGTGTAATCAACAATTTGATCAGAATCATTTACTTCAGCTTCCAGCTGTTGCTTAACCTCTTAAAGAAAACCAAATGTTTGTTGATAATATATTCATAACAAAAGGTATGAAAGACATTGCTGTTGACCTGTGACAAGCATTTTCTATTACCGGTTGAAAGATAGGGTTATTTAGTGTTTATACACAACTCTGTAATCCCAGTATATTGGGTAGTATTAATACATTTTAATGTTATGATAAAAATTTGAATAGCATAAGTTTTTAAAAAGTTAATAGCAAGTTAATGGTCATTAATTAATTGATGACCCTTTGAAAGCAAGTACTTGTTCATAGCTTACTATTTTTTCTGTAACCTATATTAATATGTTTTAGATCAGTAATTTTCAGTGGTTCTGAATACAAACTTGACCATCAAGTATAAAACTCAAAGGCAACCATAGAATACATCCTTCTAACAGTCAAGAATCTACTTAATATTTATAATGTCCATTTTTTCTTTACGAAGTGGCTACGGGACCAAGGACTGGGACTCCGTATTTTTTTTCGGGGTCCAGGGATAGATGCACATGCGCGGCTGACGGACCGCTTATTATTGCATATTTTTTGTTTTCGGGGCTAGGGTTAGGGTTACGAGCAATATCTATAGCTGGACCCCAAAAAAATCGGAGTCCAGCTATTGCACATGCGCACATCACAGCCGTAAAAAAAGTCTGTCCAGAGCGCATGCGCATCTATCCCTGGACCCCGAAAAAAAAAATACGGAGTCCCTGTCCTTGGTCCCGTAGCCACTGCGTTTTCTTTACATCTTATATTCATATATTTTACTTGTTAAATTATATAAGGTTATACAAGGGCTCCTTGTACCAAAAATGCATTCAATTCTCTAGAAGTATAGGGTTTACATGAATTATTCTTTAAAATGATTAGAAATAAAATTAAAGGCCCATGAGCCTGATAATCGTGTACACCTTTAAAAGTTCAGTCATTTTAAAACGCTTTTAATTATTTTCACTTTCTGTTTGTGGGTAAGTGAACTTGTAACTCAATTTTGAATAAATTTTTGTTCGTAAGAACTATGGAAATTTAAGCATTATTGGTGAAGTACACTGATTTTAAACTTTAAGTCAATAAATTTATATCTTTTAGAAAGCATTAAATTTTTCTACATTGTTTACTTTATAATTAATAATGGGGAAAAATTCAGAAAGAGATTAAAATCTCGAAATTAAAGTATAAGTACAATCTCTGCCATTATATAAGATTGTGCTACCCCCTACTTAGTCTACTCCTAGTGCAGTTTTTTAGACTAAATTTTAATAGTGATGTATGTTTATAAAGTTTGTAAACAATGTGAATGTCAAAAGTAAATAAAATTCATTTTAACACTAAAAAGTAAAAAAAAACAATCTTTGACGTAATAGTTTAAGGACTATTATTAATAACTTATACTTAAGATCATAAAATGTTCATAATTTATAGACATTATATTGACTTAATAATTCATGACCTTACACAATTATCCGTGACAATTATAACATAAAAGAATTTTGGAGTAATGTCCTTTACAGAGGTGGACCTAGCTCCGTTACGGGCAAGTTACAGCCCATGCCTGCCAGGTACACAAGAAAATATTAAATATCTTAATTTTAATCTTGAATTTCTGGCATAACAGGTGCACTAATGTAAATGTAAACGACAGTCATCCCACGAGATAAATGGTTCTTTATATGTCATTGTGAAAATCTTCTCCTGAATAGAACGAAAGATAGCGAAAATCCTGAGTTTAAAAAAAAAATATTTTCTTTACCTATTTTATTAGTAAACACCGCCATTTGGGTATGCTTCTGATGAGTAAATAATGACGTCACACACGCAACGCTTTCTTTTAATTCGTTTGATTCACATTTAACCTTTGCATTCAAGCAAATGGGATAACAATTGATCAAAAATACATAAAAATGTAAACTTACTGATAATAAAGCTGTTTCACATAGTCGAGGAAAAATAATATCTCAATGTGGATTAAATGTTTAAATTGCATGATGGCGTAAGCGTAATTAATAAATAAGTTAACGGGTATTCCACTTTTTAGGGTATTCCCAAAAATCCTCAGGTGTATTAGCCGTATTTTAACTAAAAATCATCGGAATGCATATAAGAAACCATATCTAATTTATGATCTAAAACATGTAATATCAATTTTCGATAAAAAAAAATTAAAACACTTATCCATAGCTTATACCCAATGTGCAGTAAATAACCTGTCATGTATTATGTTATCACCAGCAGGCTTGAGGAGCCGGGAGCCGCTACTTTTTGCCGGAGCCGACAAAATCTAGCGACTCCACGGCTCCCAAATGTTTCTTTTTTTACAGCAGATTTTTTTTTGTTTAGCTTTAAAATTCCAAATTTGTTTGATTGTTTGCCTCTACAATTTGAAATGTTGTTATTTTTACGAAAGCCACAACAGTAACATCGTTAAAATGATAGCGTGCACGCACATCACCACAAGAATTCTTTAACGGGGAATCGTTTTGTGTTCGTTTTAAATCTTGTTTACCCTCCGAAGTTTTTTTAATGGCATGTTATTGTGTTATATATAAAGTTAAAACAGTTTTATTTCCTAGAATAATTGTATCAATCATTTAAAATAAATTTTTACTAAGACGACATATAGAACGCGTCATTTCGTATTATTATTTGACCGCGAATCAGGCCCGTAGCGTGTGTGGGGGCCAGGAGGGCTTAGCCCCCCTTGAGTTTTGTCTGGCTCCCCTCTGCTTATTTGCTCTACTTAGTAAATTGTATTACCTGCCCCCCCCCCAGCTATTGCCTGGCCCCTGTTGTAGAATGCCTGGCCCCTGCTGTAGAATTTTCACGCTACGGGGCTGCCGCGAATTTGTAATAGACTATAAACAAAATGGTTGCTTTCTGTATTTAACAATTTTATTATAAACAGAATATCTGAAATAGAGTAGATAAATTTATAAGGCTGTGGCTATACGGACCCGGGTCCCAATAAAATCCGATTGTTATTCGGACCCGTGTCAAATATGCACTAAGCTTAGCTATATTTAAACTTTATTAGACGAAACCCGAAAAAATAATAATATAGAGTCCGCTTAGTGGAACCCTAGACACTGAGTAACGATTAAATCATACAATTCAAACAATTATAAAAAAAAAATAATAAAGTTTATGTATAGCTAAGCTAAGTGCATATTTGCCACGGGTCCGAATAACAATCAGACATGATTGGGACGGGGTCCGAATAAAAATCGGAGTTTATTGGTAACCGGGTCCGAATAGTCACTTCAAATTTATAAATAATAAATATAAATACTGAAGTCTTTAAAATATTTTAAATAATGTATCATTTTACTATTTGCTAATTTGATCATTGATATAACTTTTTATTACTTATGAAAATGGCGACTAGTGAAACCTCGGTCGAAAATAATGATATGATTCTGGAGGCACTGAAATGGTTTGTTTTTAGTAAAACCGACATTCGTATATTTTTCAAGTTCCTGACTATGGGGCAGTCCCGTAGCGTGAAATTTCTACATCAGGGGCCAGGCATTCTACAGCAGGGGCCAGGCAATAGCAGGGGGGGGGGGTAGGTAATACATTTTACTAAGTAGAACAAATAAGCAGAGGGGGCCAGACAAAACAAAGGGGGGTGCACCGCCCCCTGGCCCTCCCCCCGCACACTACGGGCCTGCTATGGGGAGGAACGCGACAAAATTTGCATAACTTTTTATCAGCGGCATGTTTGCGTGGCGCAATTACAAAAATTTTTGTCTCGTGTGATACTATCTTAATAGGGAGCCGGAGCCGTCAAATTTGTGGGAGCCGGAGCCGGAAAAAAATTTGGTGGCTCCGCAAGCCTGATCACCAGTATTCACCAGCCCCGTGGCGTGAAAATTCTACAGGAGGGATCAGGCAATAGCAGGGGGGCAGGTAATACATTTTACTAAGTAGAACAAATAAGCGGGGGGGGGGCAGACAAAACGCAGGGGTGGGGGCCAGCCCCCCCTCCCGCAAGCTACGGGCCTGGTTATCACAATCATACAAATATCTAAAATAACATAACACTACACAAAACAAAAAAATGTGCCTCGTGGCGTCACTATGGTTGGTGTCACCCGGTGCGGAATATTCAGGGTGTTACCCCCCCCCCCCCCTCAAGACTTCCATCATGGACAACAACAGACTGGGTTTAAAATAAATGTTCTGGTTTAGTACCTAAGGAAATATTATCATTAAAAAAGAAATGTAAATCTGAGGTGGAGCACTTCCAATGCCCGGGATCCTGACTCCTGACTGGCCTGAAGTGCTCGCTGCCAAATCTTAATCTGCTTGTTCACAACAATGTGCAGGGGAGGAGGGTGGGGTCTTCATATGCTATCACCATGCCCAGTGGCGTAAATAGTTTTTATGCCGCCCGGGACCATAGATCTGAAAATGATCTCGCCCTAGACAGTAGCGTCGTTAGGGGGGTGCGGGCCGCACCGGGTGACACAATTTAAGGGGTGACACCACAATGAACAGTTCTAAACTTCATAGCAGAAAAAAAACTCGGTAAAGTCGGTTTTATAATCAATCATAGTGAAAAACATGAGCAGTAGCACAGGGTGCCACCATGTAGAACAGTAGCACAGGGTGCCACCATGTAGAACAGTAGCACAGGGTGCCACCATGCACAGTGTCTGGATATTACGTAATGCAATTCAAAGCTACCCGACTCAATCTAGAGTTTTGTACAAACGTTCTATACTTCTAAAAAAAAGGACGCTTGTATTCACGTGGTTTCATGAAATAGTAGACGTAGTTTAGTGAAAGTAATACACATCTTTCTGAAATACACTCAGAAATAATGTCGTTTTTATCGTCAAAGTATTTTAAAGTAATCTTCTAGTGCAGCAAAATTCCAAGTATGTACCATTGCTCATAGTGGAAGTGTTGGGGGGGGGAGTGACACCCTGATTTTTGCGCAATGCGTGACACCAAACCATAGTGACGCCACTGGCCCTAGACCTCACTTATGCTAAGGCCGTAATAAGTACAACAATATCCTCATTTTTCTGATGTCTTGGTTAGCTCCTCTGAAGTCTTGGTTAGCTCCTCTAATGTCTTGGTTAGCTCATCTAATGTCTTGGTTAGCTCCTCTGATGTCTTGGTTAGCTCCTCTGATGTCTTGGTTAGCTCCTCTAATGTCTTGGTTAGCTCCTCTGAAGTCTTGGTTAGCTCCTCTAATGTCTTGGTTAGCTCCTCTAATGTCTTGGCTAGCTCCTCTGAAGTCTTGGTTAGCTCCTCTAATGTCTTGGTTAGCTCCTCTAATGTCTTGGTTAGCTCCTCTAATGTCTTGGTTAGCTCCTCTAATGTCTTGGTTAGCTCCTCTAATGTCTTGGTTAGCTCCTCTGAAGTCTTGGTTAGCTCCTCTAATGTCTTGGTTAGCTCCTCTGATGTCTTGGTTAGCTCCTCTGATGTCTTGGTTAGCTCCTCTAATGTCTTGGTTAGCTCCTCTGATGTCTTGGTTAGCTCCTCTAATGTCTTGGTTAGCTCCTCTGATGTCTTGGTTAGCTCCTCTGATGTCTTGGTTAGCTCCTCTAATGTCTTGGTTAGCTCCTCTGATGTCTTGGTTAGCTCCTCTGATGTCTTGGTTAGCTCCTCTGAAGTCTTGGTTAGCTCCTCTAATGTCTTGGTTAGCTCCTCTGATGTCTTGGTTAGCTCCTCTAATGTCTTGGTTAGTTCCATTGATGTTCTTTGCAGTGGGCGAGTACATCTTCCCAATATTTCCTAATAAGATTCAAAACAACTTTTTGATTTTCAAATAATTTACTAGAACTTCAGCTCGGATTAAAACATTTCACTATAACTTATTTTTGATAGATGCATGCCGAAAACTTAACTTGTAGAGATCTTTCAATGGTTTCGATCATCTTTTAATTTAAAAAAAAAGGAAAAGAAAAACCTGATAAAGGAATTTGACGATTTAGAATTCGAACTATTTCTAAAACTGATATTTAGATTCTGAATGTACGTACAGAAAATGCCGGCTGGTGTCTAAAAAATTGTGAACAGTCGAGTTTGAAAAGATCAGCGACGGATCAATCCTTATGAATTATTCAAATGTGTTTAAAAAATACATGATTTGTAATTTGAACTATTGCCTGCAACGGAAGGCATTGTGATTCCGAGGTATTGTTGTACAGTGCCACCTCGACATACGAGTACCATAACATAAAATATTTTTTTTTAGATACGAGCCGCCGAGCGAGCGATGTTTTGCTCTGAGATACGAGAAAAATTTGAGATACTAGCGGGTCGGTCGGCTGCATACGAACCAGTGCGCCCCGTGCGTCTCGCATTTTCCCGCGCCTCAGTCAGTGTGACCATGGGTCCGAAGAAAGTGGAAAGATCAATGGTCAGATCATTGAAAAACATGAACAATGTGTGCGTGTGGCTGACTTGGCGAAGCAGAACGGGCGGAGTATTTCAAAGATATGTACTATACTTCGAACAGAACGAGTCGATATAAGGTATAACACCAGGGTGTTACAATAATTTCTAAGCTCCTCCGCCTATAATCACCTCGCCCACACCCCCGTCAGCATCAAGTCGGCTAAATTCCAAGTAAATACACTTTAATAAAACCAGATTATTTCTTTACCTTCTTATTTATTATGTTTTTATACAATATTTTTCAAAGTTAAATACATATTTCTTATTCAAAAACACATGTCAAAAACAACTGGGGTGGCAACTTAGGGGATGGAACGATTAATGTCACTTCAATTAAATTCATCTTTACCTTCATCCTCACTTTCGCTGTTGCTTGTAGACCAAGTAGTAACATCAGCCTTCTGATGTCTTCTTTCGTCTTCAACTACTCTTTGATTATCTCAGACTGCTTTCCTTTTTGAAGATCGTTTACAGTTACATTAATGCTTTCGGATATTGTCTTCTTCAGTATTTTGCGATTATAGAAAAACCATCTTCATAAGGAATCATAGCACGACCCAAGGCTAATAAGACATCGCTAGGGAGACAATAATCCATTTGTCCACTCAACCAAACTTCAGTTATACGTCTTGTCAATACACTTTGTGAATCACCACTTGATGTGGATGCCGTATCAATTCAATAATTTGAAGTTAGTCAAAAACTACTTTATTATCCAGCAAACTTGAATAATAAAATTAATTATAATCTAAAATTCAAATATCACGGTATACTTTTAATTTTACAATGAACTAAAATTGCACTATAGCAAAAGCAAGCAAGCGACACATCAGAACTGCCGCATTATCTCATACAATGAAACTTCGGGTCGCTTGAGCGACCTCTAAAAGTGGTTATTTTTTTCAAAAAGTTTAGTTTTTGTTGATTTGCTAGCCAAAAGGAAAAAAAATGAGCCACAATGCATTAGAATCGGAGAAAATCCCCCCCCCCCCCCATGCAATGATGAATCACCCTACGGATGGTGTGTGTAAAAAATGTGACGCAATTTTAGACAAGCCTGGGATAGGTCATTGAATGTGCTTTTTTATAACGATGTGAAGGGAAGGGGGTGGGGGTCTAAAATATGCTTTTATCATATGCTAAAATTTGTTGACAATAAAAACAAACAAATATTACTTTATGGTTTAAAATTTAAAAAAGATGCTGTTTGTTGCACGCGGCTTATATGGCTAGTCTAAATAAAGTTTATATGGCTAGACTAAATAAAGTTTATATGGCTAGTCTAAATAAAGTTTATATGGCTAGTCTAAATAAAGTTTATATGGCTAATCTAAATAAAACTTGAAAAAAAAAAACAAAACAAAAATAAAACCTACATTGTTTGTCTCATAACGTATTTTCCTTATTATAAACATTAGTGAAAATTACAAGCTTCGGAGGTAAAAAAAAAGTGTTCATTAATTGACTAAAATTTCACTCACAAACAGAAAGATAAACTTTGAAAAAAAAAAACAACAAAGAACCACATATTATAGTGTTCTATAATAAATCATTATACTAGTAAATGTTATTCATCATTTATATTTTTAATAATACACACAAATGCTTCTTTTCATTACTGAAAAATAAAATAAAATTAACACCATACTATCAATGAATAAATTGAAACCGCTAATCTGGTAACCAAGTTTGAAATGCATGGCTAATAATAGATGACAAAAAAAACCCAAATACTAAATGAGAAATGTTCAAAATAAAAATAAACGGAAAATCCCGTAACTCATGCATTTCCCTGGGAAATAGTCATGTCACGTAATAAATCTGTTGGGTCTGTAACTGCATGTAAACATCTTTTATTAATTTTATCAATTGCTTTAGGATAAAAATAAGCTAAGTCAAAATAAGTCAATACAAATAGCAACTTTCAGACAGTAAGGTAAGTCAAAAGATTTAAATTTTAACTTTTAAAAAGTCACTTTTTTATATTATGTATGACAAAATATGATTAGTCAATTTAATTTTAACATTTTCCTTAATTATTTGTATAACATGGTATTAAGAGAAACGTCTGTAGACTGTATAGTTTGACTTATTGTGACGCACACATCCAAACTTATAGAGCAGTGGTTTTCAAAATGTGGATAACGTCCCACTCTTCGATCGCGGACGAATTTCAGGTGGATCTGAGAAAATTGAAATACATACTTCAGGGATTGCCAAATGCGGATACCAAATGCAGGCGGCTCTTTATTTGGCTTTTTACGGCCTCAAAAGGCGATTTGAATTTAATTTATAAATATCACAACATGTTTCTATATCGCCATAAAACTGAGTACAATGTAATATCGTGGTGAAAGGTGTTGGTGTGTGATTTGAATAAATTGCACAACAATTAGTTAAGCTTGACGAGTAACATAGATTAATATTTTAATATATATGTCAGTGGCAACAGATATTCGGGATGTTCCACAAAAAAACAACTTAATAGTCCTCTATGTTTGATGTATCTATCTGTGGTCGTGTAAGGAATAAATGCTGAGTCTGGTTGTAAACCAATCACAGTATCGATGCTTGATAAAATAATGAGCAGATTTGGATAGTTTTAAAAAAAAAAACCTTTTCTAAATGTTACCTGCATGATTCAACGAAAGCATTGTATAGCTAGATAGGCTACATTAAATACTAGGATGTGTGGAAGATTGTTTTCGCAAATCTTGAATCTAATTAAAACATTGTCAACAAACAATAAACAAATCTACAATTTAAATAAATGCAATGAAGCGATAAGTCGGTCTGTGATTTAAATAAATGCAAAGAAGCCATATGTCGCTCTGTGATTTAAATAAATGCAATGAAGCGATAAGTCGCTCTGTGATTTAAATAAATACAATGAAGCGATAAGTCGCTCTGTGATTTAACCTTATGGCTGTCAACTTATTTTTTTTTTACCACGTCATAAAATTTACAAAAGTAACATGACCAAATTACATAGAGCTAGAAATTTAAATAAATTATCATAACTAAATATATATATATATATATATATATATATATATATATATATATATATATATATATGTATATGTGTGTGTGTGTGTGTGTGTGTGTAAGCGTATGTACACATCTAGAGATAATCTAAATTTTACAGATGCACGGGTAATTGCAAAAGTTATTTATATTTTTTTTGTTTAGTTTGTTACAGTGGCGTAACAATGTCGCCATGGATGGACTCTAAAAATATTGCACCATTTCCTTGCTGAAAATTACAGAAAAAGTGAAAATGCCTGACCTGGTTTGTGGCCCAGTAAGTGCCGCCCTGGTCTTTGGTTTGTCATTTATCTGGTTGAGTAGTATGACGTGTTCTGGTTGAGTAGTCTGACGTGTTCTGGTTGAGTAGTCTAACGTGTTCTGGTTGAGTAGTCTGACGTGTTCTGGTTGAGTAGTCTGACGTGTTCTGGTTGAGTAGTCTGACGTGTTCTGGTTGAGTAGTCTGACGTGTTCTGGTTGAGTAGTATGACGTGTTCTGGTTGAGTAGTCTGACGTGGTCTGGTTGAGTAGTATGACGTGTTCTGGTTGAGTAGTCTGACGTGTTCTGGTTGAGTAGTCTGACGTGTTCTGGTTGAGTAGTATGACGTGTTTTTGAGATCAACACCGCTGGGGAACAACTTTTGACAAAATAATTATAAATATATATGCATTATCAATGATCTGGATTTCGGATACAAGAAAGAAATTTTTCATACGACACGAAATTAAAATGGAGTCTGAGAACAGTGGTAAATACAGTTGGAGTTACAGTCAATCAGAAAACTGGTAAATACAGTTGGAGTTACAGTCAATCAGAAAACTGGTAAATACAGCTGGAGTTACAGTCAATCAGAAAACGGGTAAATACAGTTGGAGTTACAATCAATCAGAAAACTGGTAAATACAGCTGGAGTTACAGTCAATCAGAAAACTGGTAAATACAGCTGGAGTTACAGTCAATCAGAAAACTGGTAAATACAGTTGGAGTTACAGTCAAATAGAAAAATGGTAAATACAGTTGGAGTTACAGTCAATCAGAAAACTGGTAAATACAGTTGGAGTTACAGTCAATCAGAAAACTGGTAAATACAGTTGGAGTTACAGTCAATCAGAAAACTGGTAAATACAGTTGGAGTTACAGTCAATCAGAAAACTGGTAAATACAGTTGGAGTTACAGTCAATCAGAAAACTGGTAAATACAGTTGGAGTTACAGTCAATCAGAAAACTGGTAAATACAGTAGGAGTTACAGTCAATTAGAAAACTGGTTAACAAAACTTGAGTTGCAGTCAACTAGAAAACTGGTAAATACAGCTGGAGTTGAAGTAGAGAAGAAAGGTATATTATTACAACCACACCCTTTTTAAACAAATGCCAAATAGCATCCAAGTATCCCACTAGGCCCATCCACTAATTATAATTACCAGTGATGGGTTACATGGTAATAGTTTTAACAAGTGCCCGTCTACAAGTAGTAATTGGGTGTTGTACTCGTACTTGCACTTTGGGTAATGTGGACTATAGTTTTACTTGCAATTAAAAAACGTTTGTACTCGTAATTAGTTCTTGGGTATTTTGTACTCATACTTGTACTTGCATGATCTGTACTTGGAAATATCCGCTTATTACCCAACGTTATTTTAAATATTTAACACATCCCATTGGTCACACTTTACACTGCCACATTAATTACGTAACGATTGGCTGAAATTCATCCACTCAAAAATAATTTAATACAAACAAAAATTAGATGTTTACTTTCTAGTGTCAACAATGTCGTAGAAGCACAACCATAGTTTCAAAAATGGTTGTATAATAAAGTATTACCATTACAGCAAGCTAAATTGAGAAAAAAATATCGTTTTGGGAGATAAACTCATTCAATCACCCAAAAGATTAATGCTATATTACTGGTGGCCATAGGGTGCATACATAACAAAAAACATGGATTCGTCAGTATGTATTTTATGGTTTAAACCAGGCACTAAAGTTTAGATATGTAAGGGGTCTGTAGACCAAGGGTTTTTTAAGATGCCTTCTTTACTTGTAGAGGCTTTATTAACAATTAGGTTCCTAGCCGGGTACCTAGTTTACCTTTCATAATAAATGAATTGATAGGTCTCAATTTATATTCCGCATAATTTAAGTTGGCATAATGAGACATAATTTAAGTTGGCATAATGAGACATAATTTAAGTTGGCATAATGAGACATAATTTAAGTTGGCATAATGAGACATAATTTAAGTTGGCATAATGAGACATAATTTAAGTTGGCATAATGAGACATAATTTAAGTTGGCATAATGAGACATAATTTAAGTTGGCATAATGAGACATAATTTAAGTTGGCATAATGAGACATAATTTAAGTTGGCATAATGAGACATAATTTAAGTTGGCATAATGAGACATAATTTAAGTTGGCATAATGAGACATAATTTAAGTTGGCATAATGAGACATAATTTAAGTTGGCATAATGAGACATAATTTAAGTTGGCATAATGAGACATAATTTCTCTAGCGGGGGACAGGCAATACATTGAAATCTTAATTCCCTTAACCGATAAGCTCGTTGGGGAAACGAATGGGCACATCCACATTTCAAACTTCTTTTCTTTGGGCTTATAGACTTGGTGGCATCCATCTCCACTACAAGTATTTTTGGCTTCACCAGGGATTGAACCCTGCACCCTTAGCATGTGAGTCGAGTTCACTATTCACC
The DNA here is from genome assembly GCA_021962125.1 of Bulinus truncatus. Lineage (NCBI taxonomy): Eukaryota > Metazoa > Mollusca > Gastropoda > Planorbidae > Bulinus > Bulinus truncatus. The sequence continues at coordinate 13,034,294 of JAGDYQ010000003.1, read as the reverse complement.
TAGCTATCCACCCTTTTATGGAATTACATAATTGAAAAAAAATTCAAGCATATAAAACTGCATAAAAACTATAATACATAACAAAATGAGCTCTAAGTAAATTCCTTCAAAATTTTAATTGTAATTTTTTATTTTTGAAAATGTGACACTTTGAACCGCTCTTAACCACAAAAGAAAGAAATTTTATTATCTCCTTTGGTTGTATTAAAAATGTTGGTATTAATTTAGAATAACATTGCATATGTTTAAACTTTACAATATTTTCTAGTTTTTTTTTTTAAGTAATCAAAATTAATGTAGTGTAGACCATAAACCATGGGTGTCACATGCTATGTCCCATATCTGTATGAAGGCAACAACGGTCTATGATTTTATGATTATCATGAAAGTCTTAATTTTCTTTTTAAGCTTGTTTTATTGAAATACTTAATATGTATATTTTTTTGTTATACAGAAGTATGGAGTGGTCTATACCTTATCAAACAGGATTTCATTTGGGCCGGATTGTAGAATTGAAGAATTTGACAATGAGAGACACTTTAATCTGCATGGAAGAGCCACCCATGGATCCAGTGGTAAATTTTAATGTTGTTTATTTGTTTATTCCTTTGTCATGCCTACCCTAGGGCTATGGCGAAATTCAAATTTATTCGCTCGGGGTTGTAATCGATGAATTTTTACCTAAAAATCTAAAAAAATGACTTTGCCTTTGCCAAAACATGAAAAAACCTCCCGCGCCTAAGTGAATTTCCATTTTTAACATTTAAACATATAGAGGTTCAAACAACCTTTATTATAACATGTAGGTTTTGCATAAAATACACACGAGTAATACATATAAATGAGCATATTCAGTGTTTTTAATAGTGTTTCAGATTTGTGTGTTTGTGTTTACAATTTTGCTGTTAAGATATTTGTCAGTTTTGCATGTAGAATGAACCTCCTCCATCAACTTTATATCTCTCTCAGCTACTTTGTAGGAACGAGGCACATCAAGCCCTGATGGTTCATTATTCCAGTGATTACAGAAACATTGTACAGCATTAGGACACTGAAGCTTGGTTATTGCTGACAGCAGATCTTCATAATCCATCTCTGAGTAGTGTTGGTTAGAAAACCACACCCGTGACCAAGTAGTTGTAATAAAATTGCAATTTGGAAGAAGAAAAAATGCAATAAGTGCAAAAATTCCTCGCGAGTTCAACATGGCACTGTGAACTGATGATAACTTGTGTCACTTCATATGAGGCCATTTTTTCTGTTTTGTAAAACTTGTATGCTTCACAAAGCTCGAAAAAAATATTTAAAATCATCTCTCCAGCCAAGATTATCACACTTTGTCATTACTTCCGTGCCTATATATGCGTTTTGCAAATCGTCATATTGTTCTAACACCTCATCAATAAACTTGTAGTTGATTTCAGGTGACCGTGATGGTATAGGAAAATTAAAGTCCATCACATGTGAAGAACAAGATCAAGAACGTGGAGTTGGTAGCTAATGTATTGTGGTTCTTTAAATACCTTATCTCAAAATGTCCTCTGAAGCCTGGCTACAACACCATTTTTCCTACCAGTGTTGACTACTGTTGTGTCAGAGACTATCATCTGAATACTGCTCCATGCACTGTACTCAACAAGCAGTTCATGTAGAGGTTTATAGATGTCTGCAGAGGTTTATAGATGTCTGCAAAGGTTCCACTGTCACAAATTAAAATGCCAAGTTGCAATGTTCTTTTGTCATGTTTCTGGCAAACAACTTGGTACTCCTTATTGACAATTTTTTTACCATCAAAATGTAAACAAAATTTCTCTTCAGAGATCAGTTCCATCAGGCGGTTTTTAACTAATTCTGCATCTTTAATTGTTTGTCGCCAAACTCCAGACTGTGATGGTGTCGGAACACTAACCCCATCTTCAGCCAGACTTTGAAACTTATGTGACGCTTTTCTGGTTAACAAAAAGTGTTTAGTAACCTGTTTGGCTGCAGACTTAGTTGAGTAGCGTGTTACACTTTTTATAGAAAAATCTTCAGGAACTTCTTCAGGGTCACACTCACCACTGTTGTTCCCTTCCTCACTATCACTGTATTTGAAGATTAACAACTGGCTTGTCAAAGGTTCTGAATGTGTTTGTTCCTTTTTGATGGATGGATTGTTGATAAAGGAGCCACTTTCACAGTTGTATATCCAACCCTGCCTCCTGATTCAATTAGTCTTTTATACAGTTCTTTATCTTCACTACAAAGCCAGTTTGCATTTGATTTTGTTATATCAAACAAATTAACAAGATTTTTTATAAATTCTGCTTTTGGTCGCTTTCTGTGTTTTTCAAAAGAGGTGATACGTTTTGCAACATTTGACGACACTTGCTGTTTGGAAAGAACAGGAAAATTCAGTTTCTCCCAAAGCTTCAACAATTCCTCAGTAATTTTTTGAGTCGGTCTCGTCTTCCTTTCAATTCATCAAAAAGTCCCGAAAATCTTCCAACAATATTTTTGTCGGAGTGCATTTTACATAGTATTTCGCTCATATCCTGGTTAAGTTCGGGTATACAAAGACGGCGTTTACTGCTTGATTTCAAGTTTTTTCCCCATATTCCCCTAAACGGTTCCATTGCTGATTTTGAAATTTTAATTTGTAAAGACATATTTCCAAGAAGAGACCCTCAACAGTAAATATCCAAAAACAATATTACGAAGAAAAAAATAGTTTAAATGATAAATTTACAGTTTAAAGCCTCACATCTGTTTGGTCAAGTTTTTGCTTGTCGCAAGTTCGAAAACAAAATGACTGTAATGGACGGCACAATCCAAAAAAATGTTTAAAATATAAATAGCTTCGTTTCAATCAGGTTGTCCATTAGAAAAGCAATATATGTAAACAATTTTGTACTCTCAAAAATGTCACATTCTCCTTAAACTGTTAGTTTATTTAACAACCCATCCACTCATGATTAAGAAATTCGAGATGAGGCTAGGCGCGGGAAGCTTTTTCATGAAGCGATACAATGAACATAAAAAAATATTATCTATGGGTAAAAGTTTATCTAATACAACATCAGGAAAATTCAAGTTTTGAAAAAAAAAATTCACAACCCTAGCCTACCCACACCACAAACTGACCCCAGGACAGTTCAGTTACCTTACTCCTTAAAAATGTTCAATTCTAAATGCATTAAAAATGAATATTTGGATTTTATTTCCCATTTATTGATGATGATAAAATAGAGATAACATTGACAGTTTTCTTAAATGTTCTAATTGTTTATTAACCGACAACTTATAGTAAATCCGTCATAGTCAGCATATTTTATGTAGCTATGACTAATTAGGAGATCTTGTTATTTTATTGACTATAAATTTCCTGCCACCTGTATCAACTGATTCTACTCTGTTTATTAGTTACCGGAGCAGTGTGCCTTATCTTTCTATGCTGGAATTTTTACATATAATTTTATGATTGCTTAGTGTCATTGATCTAGAAATAATGGATCAGGTTATAAATTCCAAGTGATATCATTTATTTCAACTAAATAATGGATACCGTATACTTCAACCAAACAATGGATACCGTATACTTCAACTAAACAATGGATACCGTATATTTCAACTAAACAATTAACATTTTATGTAAATTAATGCATCGTTGGTACTTATGATGAGGGTGTTGAAGAACAGTGGCGTTATTATGGTTGGTGTCACGCTGTGCGGAAAATTCAGGGTGTCACCCCCCCCCCTCAAGACTTCCACTGTGAACAATGGAACATATTTCGAATTTTCCTGCACTAGACCTTAGAGAACCACCTATAATTGTAATGTTTGCTAACTAAGTCCTATTGGTCCTAGAGTTGGTGAGTCTTAACTTTATCAGATAAAAACAAATATTGCAATACAATTTAACGTTAAAGCATTCAAGAAATGCAACAACCAGCTAAGCAAAGTCAAAATACCTGTATTGTTATTTTGACAATAAACTTAATTTTAAATTTCCCTTTCCTGGTCTTCAAAGCTGCAAATCTGTCTATTACACCATCATTATGAATATCTTTCTCCATCATCACTTTCAATTAATAACAGAGCAAGATCAGAAAGTCTTGACTGTCCTATAATGGATGGCAGATAATTGTTTTAAAAAGCTCCTATCACTTGAAGCTACAAGCACACATATAGTAATATATTGCAGGCTTAGTGAAAATGTTCGCAGAGATTTTAGGAAGCCCCATTCATTAATGAATTTCAAAACATCATATGCTGACCACTCTTTGGCGTTGAGAAAAGTGAGAGCGATCAATATCTGGGCAGTGTGTCATATGTCAGGTGTGCTGTCGAACACATTTCCAAAATACTTTGCGGCCTTTATATCCCAACTGGATCTTTTTCTAATGATCTGCCAGGACATTTATACGCTACTGCTCTCTACGGTGGCACCATAGGTTACTGCTCTGCATGTTGGCACCCTGTGCTACTGCTCTGCATGTTGGCACCCTGTGCTACATCTCATGCTTTTAATATGATTGGTTATAAAACCCGAGTTTTTTCTGCTATGAAATTTAAATTTTTGTTCCTTATGGTGTCACCCATATGTGGGTGTCACCAATGCCTTCTACAATTGGAGGAGGCATTGGTGTCACCCTGTGCGGCCCGCACCCCCACACTCCCTCCCCCTAGTGACGCAACTGTTTAAGAGTAGTACGAAGAATTCTCAAAATTGGTCAAGATTATTTCCCATTATTATAAAAGTAATATTGGTTCCATCTAATGTATCACACAATATTTGTAAATATTTGTTGATACAAATTTAGATTTTTATTTCATTTGATGACTTGTATTCTTTTTATTTCCATAAACTTTAGGTTCATATGTCAGACTCTAGATATGCTGTGGTATTCAACTTAAAGGATGTCTGTGATATTCTTACTATACCATTAGATTATGCGCTGAAAGTTAAAGTGAAGGAAATACAGAATGAACTTGTCTCTGCTTGTCTTGATGCTCTTCACATGAACACCTTGTCCACCATATTTCGTGTTTCTTATGTCCAGGTTATTATTAGACTTGTTTAATTTTAGTGGAATGCTGCTTTTTAGATATATCTTTTAAGAATGAAGTTCTATACGGAACCACAATATGATAATTTACGCAAGAAATATTGAAAGTAGTCAAGAATTAGTAGAATAATTTTGTTTTACAAATAGACATATATAAATGTTGTATAGAGTAAAACAGTTTATTTTGGCTTAAAACATACAAATACTTATATAAATTATATTGACTATAAATGCGTGAATGCCTACATGGATTAATTATTTATTTATTTCTGGCGCATTTGTTTTATTCAGTCATATTTTTGTGAAATAATTAGCAATAAAAAAATATAAAAAAAAAAATATTTTAACATTGAATGTCAGTCTGTTTTTACTTTAACTACTTAATGCCATTTTTTTGGTTTTAAAATAAATAATGTTGTTATTATTAATATGTAAATGTTGTAAATGGTAACATGCTCCGAAGTGTGGTTAACAACTCTCTAATGATATGACGTCACCTCACCGGGCCTCAACTAATATGATTTACTCTCTCTAATAAGAACATTTCGAAAAAAACTTTGTTTCTTAATGGTGGTGGGGGGAATCATTTCTGCATTTTGATGGCGGAATAGCTTGTTATAATTTACTATGAATAGAATTAAATTTTACAATAAATCAAAAGCAATAAACTTTCTTGTTTATCCATGTCATACTTTAAATGAATATAAGTCAGAGAACTGTAATACATAAAGTTACATTTCTTTGTATTAGCATAGTGGCATGAGAAAATTAAACTAAACTCCATTTAAATTCAGGGGCGGCATTTCACATTGTGATTGGATGGGGAAAGTCGAATTTGGCGGCCTCGGTTATCGGTTTTGGGCTGTGATGTCTATAGACATTATTTCTTTTCTTCTATATAGAAGTAGATTTAACTATTTCATTTCAGCCCAATCTGTTACTTTAACGAAATTGAAAGTTTAATAAAAATATTATTTTCTTAGAATTTTTAAACAATTTGTTGCAATAAATTATTGTTTTAAATACAGCAGAATTATACCTGTTGCTGTTCACATTCTTTTTTTTTTCCTGCAGCAAAAACAATATTTCCCAATGGATACAATTCTACAAATACCCATAGAAAGTAAAACGTATGAGCTGCATTCCTCTACAGAATTTTTAGCTTCTGAGTCTTTTGGTAAATCAATTAAAGATTTAGGAACTCATTGGATTAGCGCACTAGACATAGGAAATGAGCTCTTTGTTATTATGACATTAACTGCGAAAGGTAAGTGGAAAACGTTGCACAAGTAATAATCCCAATACAGTAATAATTTCTATTTGTTTTTGTACAGTCTTGTGTGTGAGGAATGCCCACCCTCCCCTGCACATAATACCCCTGTTTACTTAGCGTTATACAATAGTGCGTTCTCCTGATATTGGGAATTTCAAAGGATAATATATTAATTTCTTTAAAAATGGATCATTAGGAGAAAGTGCTTCTGCCTTCAAAAATAACGCCCTTGGAGCGAGTTATCATTTAATCATAGGTGTATTGTTAGAAGTGAACCAAACAGATGGGGTTTAATGTTTATTTATTATGTAAATACCAAATAATGCACACAAAAAAATTAGTGCAAATAAATTTTGACATTTCACGAATTTCTCAATGAAAGCTAAATGCTGCAATAATATCATGTACATTTGCCATCGTTAAAAATATTGACTGTAAGAAAATTAAGAATAAATAAGCTTAAGTTTTGATGTTATAAATTGATTCCATTAGTACAGGTAAGGCTGTACCTAATTATTTCATCAAAAGTTGTGGTATATCGATTAGGACCAGAGGATCTTGTGTAGACCTATGTTGTGTGTATTCAGCTTTTATTAACATTGGGAATAATTGTTGACACCTGTGTGATTGCATTCTAGTCACTTCCAGAAGCGGACAGAGATCTTTTTGCCCCGGGCGCGGTAGACAGTATTTGGCACCTTCCAAAAAGAAAAGCACATTGAAAATAAAGCTGCAAGTGTAGAATTAGGGTTTAGCTGACGTGTATCAACAGTTGGGGGACCTTTAATCTGCCTACGAATGAATCCGCTCCTATTACACACTAGGAGAATTGATGTCTTAAAATTTTTGTGTGTTAACTAGTCTACTTTCATAGATGTTATTGTAGCAAGTAACGATTAAAGTTCTTTTTATCTGTTTCTTTGATTAGAGTATATTACTCCTCTTAAAAGTAAAGTTCTCTTAAGCCCCTAAGGGCAGCTCTTCGGGGCATACAATTCATCTGTTTATGTAACCTCGGTATATAAAGTGTATAATTCATCTGTTTATGTAACCTCGGTATATAAAGTGTAGAATTCATCTGTTTATGTAACCTCGGTATATGAAGTGTAGAATTCATCTGTTTATGTAACCTCGGTATATGAAGTGTAGAATTCATCTGTTTATGTAACCTCGGCATATAAAGTGTAGAATTCATCTGTTTATGTTACCTCGGCATATAAAGTGTAGAATTCATCTGTTTATGTAACCTCGGTATATAAAGTGTAGAATTCATCTGTTTATGTAACCTCGGTATATAAAGTGTAGAATTCATCTGTTTATGTAACCTCGGTATATGAAGTGTAGAATTCATCTGTTTATGTAACCTCGGCATATAAAGTGTAGAATTCATCTGTTTATGTTACCTCGGCATATAAAGTGTAGAATTCATCTGTTTATGTAACCTCGGTATATAAAGTGTAGAATTCATCTGTTTATGTAACCTCGGTATATAAAGTGTAGAATTCATCTGTTTATGTAACCTCGGTATATAAAGTGTAGAATTCATCTGTTTATGTAACCTCGGCATATAAAGTGTAGAAATCATCTGTTTATGTAACCTCGGTATATGAAGTGTAGAATTCATCTGTTTATGTAACCTCGGCATATGAAGTGTAGAATTCATCTGTTTATGTAACCTCGGCATATAAAGTGTAGAATTCATCTGTTTATGTAGGCTACCCTCCGCATATGAAGGGGTTGTGTGGTTAGCACAACGCCCAGCCGCCTTTACCCCCCTACTTAAAGTCAGGTACCCATTTAAAGCTGGGTGGACTTACACCAGGACGTAACAAAAAAAAAACAAAGTTCTCACTGAGGTTCAAACCCAGGACTCTCCAGTCGACAGTGCTTTACACCACACGACCTCCTGTCCTATATTACTCCTCTTATCTGGAAGATAATAAATGAAGTTTTTTTTTTCACAGTGATGATTAACAACCATACACACATTTTATTATATTTAGAATAAGAAAAATTAAATTCATAAATCTGAACATAGTTGTTTAATTAAAATGCTGAACAAAATGAATAATTTGTTTTTATTGATGTCTTAGATGATTCCAAACGTCAGAAATGTTTTGATAAAATGCTACACATTCTGAAAAATAAAACTGGCTTAAGTGATGAAGAAAAATTGAAAGCTTTACTCAAAGCAGCCAAAAAAATTGATGAGAAAGTGAAAAAGTTTCAGCTTCAGCTTACAATCAAGTACTTCAGTTTTGACGATCTACCAACATATCCTGCCAGCATGTGTGGCATGTTGAGATCATTGGAAACATTTACTGACCAGTGTACAGGGTGGAGTCAAAGAAGAAATGAAATTTTTAAAGTAGATACAGAACGTAGAATAACATTTCATCTTGGAGATTATGAAGATAGAAATCTAGTTAACCCTTCAGTTGCCACTTTCTCATTGGCGGGCTTGAGAGACAGAGCTAGTGACCTATTTAAAGTTAAGTATGATAAAAATAATATTACCATTTAAAGTCATGATATAATATACAAACATCTTGAAATCACAAAATGACAATATGTTTTTTAACGAATGTCATATAGTAATTTTAAAGGTATTTGGAAAACAATTAAATAGGCTAACACCTGTGCTAAAGTTTATGACATATGTTATATTGTAAGGCATACTACACAAAACAGATAGATAGTAAGTCAGAAGTATTGTTCAGATGAATTATAATTGGTCTATGAAATGTATAAATGTAACATTCCAATAATGTATGTACACAAATAGCATTTTTTAAAATGTATTTTTGACATTATTCTTTGTTTTTAACGTACATTTTTTAAGCAATTAAAAAAAAAGAAAATGTATTTACATTACATGAAACACATTGTTTACAAAAAGTGAATGTTCAGAACACATAAAAAAAAACTGCAGCTGTGACAAAAATAAAATAAAATGAACTGTGGAAAATTTAAAAGAAACTATGAATTTTTTATATTTGACATCAATACAAACATTAATTTGTCAGATTTGTCATCTATCTATCTATCTATCTATCTATCTATCTATCTATCTATCTATCTATCTATCTATCTATCTATCTATCTATCTATCTATCTATCTATCTATCTATCTATCTATCTATCTATCTATCTATCTATCTATCTATCTATCTATCTATCTATCTATCTATCTATCTATCTATTTATTTTTGTGTCTGTCTAATTATCTAATCTATCTATCTATCTATCTATCTATCTATCTATCTATCTATCTATCTATCTATCTATCTATCTATCTATCTATCTATCTATCTATCTATCTATCTATCTATCTATCTATCTATCTATCTATCTATCTATCTATCTATCTATCTATCTATCTATCTATCTATCTATTTTTATGTCTGTCTAATTATCTAATCTATCTATCTATCTATCTATCTATCTATCTATCAGTTTACCAGTCTATCTATATGTCTTTTTTTATCTAATATAATATATCTATTTATCCATCCATCCTTCTACGTGTCTATCTATCTAATCTATCTATCTATCCGTCTATCCAACTTGAGTAATATATCTTGTCTAAAAGCTAGATCCTCAATTCAAATAGTTAGTATCTCTGTTCTTCATTACACATCTCTTGAATATGCTGCCAAATTGGCCCTTAATGTAGTGCCAGAGAATTGAGGCTTCGTTATTCCTAATAGCTCTAACTGTGGATTTACCCAAATGAAAATGTTTTCACATTGCCGTCGATCATTCCCCATTTTCTGAAACTGAAATTTTTTTCAATGTAAATGGGGATTACTTGAGTTCTATGCTTTTTTTCTACATTGTTACAAATGAAATATTTAAAAAAAAGTTAAAACATAATCTCGTCATTTTATGTGGAGTAGGCTAGGAGTGTAAATAGAATGTCTAATGACCGTAAATAGAATGCCTAAACAATTACAAATGTCTATTTTAAAAACAAAACAAACCAAACCCAGACACACAGACCAAAACAGTCGCAATCTATTGGACATTTACTGCTTATTATTATAACTTACTTTATATTGATACAATCAGTGCCGAACCTAGGTATTTAGGGGCCTGGGGGGCTTGGCCTCTTTGGGGGCCCCTGCATTTTGACATTCGACACCATGACATGAGATAATGTACTTGATATTTAATGTAAAAAATATTTTTTGGACCCCCCCCCTCAAGCTTGGGCTCGGGGGACATTCGAATTAGGTTCTTCCTCCCTAATTACGCCACTGAATACACATATGTAAGCAGAGAGAGAGAGAGAGAGAGAGAGAGAGAGAGAGAGAGAGAGAGAGAGATATGAGACAGACAGAGAAAAAGAGGAAGAGAGAGAACTTTAGAAAAAAAAAATTAAATATGAATACTAAATATAAATAGCTAAATAAAAAAAAATTATATATCGAAACATTTAAATGATACATAGAAAAACTGGAGTACAATAAATACAAAAAAAAACTGTAAAAAGTAAAATAATTTCTTGTTTATTTCGCTATTAGATGATAATTTATCTTCATTATTTATGACTATGTACTACTATGTAGATATTGACTATGTTTGATATTGACTATGTTGATAATGACTATGTAGATATTGACTATGTAGATAATGACTATGTAGATATTGACTATGTAGATATTGACTATGTTTGATAATGACTATGTTTGATAATGACTATGTAGATATTGACTATGTAGATATTGACTATGTTTGATAATGACTATGTAGATATTGACTATGTAGATATTGACTATGTTTGATATTGACTATGTTTGATAATGACTATGTAGATATTGACTATGTTTGATATTGTAAGGACATAGACAGACATAGATAAATAGACAGACACATTGTTAGATAGTTATATAGATAGACAATTAATTATTGTATTAATGTAGATGTTAGAGGGAATTCCCTGTAGTACTTTGACGCACCTAACGAATGGGTTATTGAACGGGGGAAAAGAAAAGGAAGGAAAGACACAAACGGTTGACGAGGAAAGAGATAGAACATTGTTTTGGTGATTTTTGTTTTGTTTTAAGTTTGAAGAAGGTAGGGGAATTAGGAAGGAACGGAGGAGCTAGGAAGAAATATTTATTGTATTAAAAGAATGGACAACTGGTATTTATCGTAGAGACATGATTTAATGGTTAATGTTCATTATTGAATAACTAGTTCTTACGATTATTCAATAAAGTGATTTTGGTTAATAACTGGAGGTGTTATGAACTTGTATAAGTTGTGCAATTAAAGAAAGTAAAAAAAAAAATAAATATATAAAAGAGACCACCGCATCCATACCCTGACAATTTGGTGTCAGAAGTCTAAGACAAATATTAATTGTCTTGTGAACCCATGCAAGTAAGGAAACAGCTAAGATAGAAAAGAAACTTTGTTATAGTGTTTATCACAGCCACAAGAACAACTCATGAATGAAAGCATTATTGCTACTTATTGAGAATCAATCTAAATGGTGACGTGTCAGATATATTGTCTGTGTCCTGCTATTTGACCTGTGGAGAGCATACGGTCTGTCAGTAGCAGTACAACCGTCATTATCAGCATCAGTACAGTCGTTATTGTCAGTGTCAGTTCAGCCGTCACTTTCAGCGACAGTCCAAAGTTATTTAAGACCACACCAACCAACATCACAGACCCCAACTAATATAATAATTAGGAAAAAAAAATAGTTCATCTACTAAGAACGAAATGGAAGAAATAATTGCCACCGGCAAACAATTGGGCCTTACTGATAAGGACTTAACAAAGTATATCGAGAAGCAGTGTGAAAGACAAGAACGAGAGAGGGAGAGATTATTCGAAGCAGAACAAAAGGAAAAAGAGAGACAAGAACGAGAAAAAGAGAGACAAGAACGAGAAAAAGAGAGACAACACCAGGCAGAACAACAGGAAAAGGCCAGAGCCCATGAGCTTGAAATGGAAAAGATAAGAGCCACAAATAAAAATGTTGTTCAGCAACTTTCAACACCGGGCCCTTTCAACAAACCACCACCATTTGATGGTACAACAGACATAGAAAGTTTTTTAATACAATTCGAGTTAGTAATGTCTGTTCAGGAAACGGACACAACAAAATGGCCATCTCATCTTATTTCTCTAATCAAGGGCAAACCTCTCTTTGATCCAAACCCTACAACCAGCAGAAATATCGAACTACGAGCTATTAAAGAAAGCGCTAACGAAGATTCTGGGCAAGTCTGAGGATACTTATCGGAGACTTTTTCACACCATTAAACCAGATTGTGATTATGACCCCCGACAGTTTGTAGGTACGGTCAAATCGCATTTAGTAAACTGGCTACAATTATCTGGCATTAATAAAGATGACCCTAAAGAAATCATGGAGTTGCTGGTGGTGGACAAGTTCTTGAGAACATCCAGCCCAGAATTGTTCCAGTTCCTGCAATAAAGAAAGGTGAGAACAGAGGCAGCACTCATCAGGGAACTCTACACATTTCGTGATGCTCATCCCAATCTCCCAGTCAGCAGGACAGATTCACCACAATATACTGCTGCAATAGCGAGTCAACGCTATAGAAGGCTCAGTGTACCACCCAGACAGCAAAGACCAGAGACCAGGACGTGTTACACATGCGGGAGACCAGGTCACATCGCCCGGCACTGCCATGCTACCTCGCAAACCCAACACACAAATACTGTCTGTCAATCATATACAGGGTGGAGAAATAATCACACCAGTAGACACCGCTCACCATTATCCCCATTACAGGCAAGAAGAAATGAGAGCAGATCCAGACCAACCACCAGACTCAACACGCCAGTCGCCGCTGTATTAAGCCCACGAGGTAAACTCATATTCTTTCCAGCACTGGTCAACAACTGTGTAGCGGAACTACTCAGAGATACAGGGGCAGTCAATATAGTGGTGAGAAAAAGTTTAGTTTTACCCACACAGTTTCTACCATTCGAGGAAGAAATAACACTCGCAGATGGCTCACGGAAACTTTTCCCGACAGCACAAATTAATATCGACACACCATTCATATCTGGGTCTGTTATGGCAACCGTTATGGATAATCCCGTTGCTGACATCATACTTGGCAACCTACCAGACATCCAAGACTGCACTAAGGAACAAATTCTCCACTGGATCAATGAAAAGGACATATACAGAAAACCATGTCCTAATGTGAACAGAGAAAGACAAGAAATACCCTCCACACAACCGGACCAACATGTAGAAGAGCAAGTTAAGATAGACATAACTAAACTTAACTCAATCAAAGAAAGCCATACTGTGACGGTAAATAAACCGCCAATTTTTCAGGACAGAATTGAATCTGTACCAGTTAAAGACACTAAGCCTGTGCATACAGTTAATGAAAGACCATTTTCCTCGTGTGCTATTCGTGTAGAAGACTAGGTCACACATGTAAGACCTGTCCTAAAAGACTATCCAACATCCTATGTTTTAATTGTCACTTGAGGGGTCACGTTGCGAGGCACTGTCCATCAAATTCCAGAAAACAGGTATACCCAGACAGAAATAGCATATACCAAGATAGAAAACAGATACACCTAGACAGAAGTAGTATTCATGCAAACAAAAGTATGACTTTCCAAAATCCATGGGAAACTATTCCAGATAGACATGACTATCATAGGGCCCAGTGTTATCAGAATCCCCATGACAGACAGAGCCACGGAGTAGAGCGCTGTAAAGTTAGGTTTGGACATCAAACGCAATATGGACGTAATTGTGGTAGAGTTAGGAATATGAGGCCAGCTGTTAGCAACGAATATTTTGATTGGGTTGAAGAGACGAGACTAATTAACTGAACTACCACAGTGACCACATTGAACAATTGATTTTTTTTTGTTGCTGTTGTATTGTTGCCTTCTTATTTCATTACATTATTATTTTGCATATCAAATGTAATCACTGATGTAATCACATTTTTATAATTGCATAGTTGTTTTCTTCATATCATGATGTCGCTCTTGTTTTTCCCTTTAATCTGTATTTACCTTAATATTTTCTACGTCGTCCACAATCACAAAATTTACCCATATATTTTTTTCTCTTGCTCTTATCCATTTTGAGGGAGAAAGGTGTTGTTATTTTTTTTCATTAACTCTGAAGGAGCCTACATATAACTGTAGTTGGGAAAATGTCTGCCTTCATTGTTCTTGTAAAAACATTTAACTTCATTTTTTTAATACACACAATTAAGGAAAATTAAATTTTTTTTTTTTTTGTGACATTAGATTAATTCTCTTTACCTCTGAAGGATCCTACTTTTGTAGGTGGTAAAAGATTTGCCTTCATTGATTTTGAAAGGAAAAAAATGATCATAAGGAGACTAAACCATACAATCAATGTATTTTTTTTTATTGAGATTTGATATATGAGATTTGTGGTAGAGACTTATTTTGATATATTTTGAGACACAGAGATATGAGATAATTTTAATGATACTTATGACGATGAGTATTGAAGAAATGTGTTCATGATTTTTTAAATTTAGATTTGTATTTTTGTGACATTTTGTATTCATATTTGATATGGACTTGTTACTTTTTCTTTTTGTAATATAATTGTAATACATGATTGTTAATTCTGTATTTAAAAAAAATGCGTACTTTGTACGAATTTTTTTTACCGAGAGGGAAAGGTGATGTAAGGACATAGACAGACATAGATAAATAGACAGACACATTGTTAGATAGTTATATAGATAGACAATTAATTATTGTATTAATGTAGATGTTAGAGGGAATTCCCTGTAGTACTTTGACGCACCTAACGAATGGGTTATTGAACGGGGGAAAAGAAAAGGAAGGAAAGACACAAACGGTTGACGAGGAAAGAGATAAAACAAAACAAAAATCACCAAAACAATGTTCTAAGTTTGAAGAAGGTAGGGGAATTAGGAAGGAACGGAGGAGCTAGGAAGAAATATTTATTGTATTAAAAGAATGGACAACTGGTATTTATCGTAGAGACATGATTTAATGGTTAATGTTCATTATTGAATAACTAGTTCTTACGATTATTCAATAAAGTGATTTTGGTTAATAACTAGAGGTGTTATGAACTTGTATAAGTTGTGCAATTAAAGAAAGTAATTAAAAAATAAATATATAAAAGAGACCACCGCATCCATACCCTGACAGATATTGACTATGTAGATATTGACTATGTTAATATTGACTATGTAGATATTGACTATGTAGATATTGACTTTGTAGATATTAACTATGTAGATATTGACTATGTAGATATTATTTTACAGGCAAAAAAGACAAGACTATTGTTACTCAACATTCTAGAGACGGCATCATTTCAGGCGAAGAAAATATATCTAGAGATAATTTTTTTGATGAAGATGAAAACAGTATAGAGGTCTTGAAACTTAATGACACATTTTATACACTGAGAGCAACATTAACATTAATAAATGGAGGTAAGGAAAGACAAGACTACATATCATTATCAAAGAGTCTGCTAACTTAGTTATTTACGGTAAAAGTTAAGATAAATTTGTAAAATTTTGTTAATTGTTATTTTATGACACATTTTTATTTATTATTATTGTTTATAATTTTGTTTACGTCAAAATGATAATTCATTGTATACAATTTATGTCAATAATGTTTTCAAATAAACTATTTAAGCCCCTTCAATGATACACTTTAACTCTTGTTTCTGTAAGCCCCTGATGGGGTGCTGACTTTTTTCATCGCCATTGAAGCCCATTATGCATATGTCATGGAGGCTCAAAATAAGATGTAGACTCATAGGGATTCGAACTCATTACAAATAGTATGCTGATCGGACTAAGGGCATAGATAAAGACTAAAACTAAAGCCTTCCCCAGTTACCCTACACTAAAATTAGACAATGTAATTTTCATTGACATTGGAAAAGTTTTGTAAAAAGATACTTGACACAAAATTCTAGAACTGTTAAGTAAAAAAAAAGTTCCATTAGGGATCATTCGGGCATATGACGTGTAAAATTCATTTGTTTCAGTAGCCACTGCGAATTGAGCCGCTTTATCTCACCCAAGGTGCCGATTTAAAATCTGGGTTGACTTTAAGACTTTTACCATTGCCAGGAAAAAAAATCCCAAGGTTCGAACCCGGGACCCCTTAGGTTGAAAATCGGCGCTATACACCACACGACTATCGGTCCCACTAAATTTGTTAAGAACTGATTACACAGAAAACGTTATGTCTATTACTGAGTAATGATATCTAATTATATCTACAAACGTTTAAGAACAGAAAAAAAAATAAAAGTTTCTATATGTTTCCAACTACAATTTAAAATTACTGATTTACTCAACTCCAGACTGAAACATTCATTATATTTCTTTTTACTTTCTCTGCTCGCAGTAAATACAATGAAGTTACATGAAAACATAGTAACATATCAATTTCTGATAAAAACTGCGAAAACTGAAATATAAATTCATAGGAAATAAATTTAATACATAAATATTTGTTGAGACCAAATAAAATTGGATTAACAACTTTTAAAACCTTAGATTACTGATTAAAATCTACTTATGAATTATTCGTAGTCTTTCTTTGTATTGGGACGGATGGCCGAGTGGTGTAGATACTTGACTGTCAACCTGAGAGTTCTAGGTTCGATCCTCGGTGAGAATCATGGGGGTTTTCCCAGGTGAAATGTGTTTCAAAGTCATCCCACAAGTCCACCCAGCTCTAAATGGGTACCTGACTTTAAGTTGGGGAAGTAAAGGCGGCTGGGCATTGTGCTAACCACACAATCCCTTCATATGCCGAGTTTATAGAAACAGTTGAATTCTACACATCATCTGCCCGGATGGCCATTTAGGGCTAAGGGAACTTTACTTACTTACTTACTTTCTTTGTATTGGAAGTAGCCTAATTGAGCAGCTTTGCAGAACCCAAGCCAAAGAATTTTTCAATCTTTTAAGTCCTGTTAACTTTTAATTAGTAGCTTATTTGAGGAAATTCTACTTGCCCCATTCATTTAATTAGCAAGCTTTATGGATCAGAAATTCTTATTTCTTACATTTTGAAATATTTAAAAAATATTTGTAATTAAAATAATAAAATTATTTGCTGCTATGTTTATGTTATTGTGAAGTTCTATAAACTGTTATGACATATATTTAAACCACAATTTCCTCACCTCAATTATTTGTTTATTTCATAGAAACTGACTTTTTGAAGATTGATAACGACAGTTTTACTGCATTAAATAATTATCGTGAAAATACTTTTTTCAAATATGAGACAATTTTCCAACTCTTGCAAAGTAGTGAGGAGATAATGCATAAACTACAGGTAAAAAATGTGAACATTCTTTCAAATCATATATTAAATTACAAATACTTAAAAATATGAATTAAAAACTCTTATCTGAGATTAGGAATGGAGATAATATTGGTTAGTTTTATGTGTAGATGAAGCTTATTCATAACATGACACTTTTTACATATGCTAATAACTAGGTTTAATAATTTTGTTAAAGATAAGAAATGAAATTATGAAGAAGTTTTTAGTAAATTTAAGATGGTTATTTTAATGGAAATCTACTCATTAGAACATCCTCAGGGACTAAATACAATTAAGACTGAAATATTTGTTTGTAGAATTCATAGACAAGTATATTGCTATGTAATTTAAAATGTGTAAAATAAAGGCTAAATAATTTTTTTTTGCACGGAAAGTGAGTAAATAAGACACGGGTAATTGTCAAAATATCAAAATTTATAAAACTAGAAGGTAGGGAAATATTCATATTAAAATTTATTAAATAAACGTTTGCTCTATCGTTCTCGTTTTGTTTAAACCGGGGTCTCTTCAAGCCACTATAAACTACTTTATGCAAAAGATGACAAAGAAAACTTATAGTCGATGTACTCTTTGTTCGTTTTTAGGGCTATTATCGTGAAGTATTTAGATATATCTTTTTTTATTTTTCATGCATTGTAGATTTCGCAAATTATATGACTAAAGTTATTCCCATTTGAAGTATATAAGAGACAAATTCTACCATTGAACTACATACAGCTTATAATATATTGAGTTAAAAATATGCTATTTATACCTTACATTTTAACAAAAAATATACGGTCAGTTGTACATTTTAAAGATAGAAATCGACATAATTATGTAAATCTAAACCATACTTGTATTTAGAAAGATTTCAATTTCGATGACAAATAGTACTCAAATGAAATAATTAAAGGCCACTTCATTATTTCAATGTGCACATTTTAGAGAAAAAAATATTTTCGGAATTTTGATCCAGAAATGCCATTCCTTGTTATCAAGTTTTACTGTTTCTTATGTCTGAAGTCCCTGTAAGGATGAGATGAAATCTCTTAGATCCTATAAACTACTACTAGGACGGTTTTTATGGTGATCTTCTTTCATCCCCACCATAGTCGACAGTGCAATGGCCATAAAGGCACCACGGGAGATATAGCGGGGACTTAAGCCATGACCTATAAAATCCATTGGTCCTCACCGGAGATCAAACCAGGGACCCTCAGGTTGACAGCCGAGCGCTTCACCGCAAGGGTGGTCGTGTGGGAAAGCGCTCTATCTATATATAAGGATGAATGCCTGAATTTTAAATGCCACTTATTTTTTGAAATTCAGTTGATAAAAGAATAACCCGCTGTTTTAATTTTTATCACAGCAAATAATGCATTCAATAAGATCTGAACAGCAAATAGAGGAAGCTGAAAGGACTTTGAAAGCTGTGCAGTCATTGAGAGAGACACTTCAAGATATGGTTAGAGAACTTAATTATATCACTGTGCCTTCGGATGATAAAATAAATGTTTTATTTGAAAACAATGAACTGGAAAGGGCTAAAATATGTATTGAGGTAATAGTAAATTATATAATTAATTTCTATCTATCTATCTATCTATCTATCTATCTATCTATCTATCTATCTATCTATCTATCTATCTATCTATCTATCTATCTATCTATCTATCTATCTATCTATCTATCTATCTATCTATCTATCTATCTATCTATCTATCTATCTATCTAATCTAATCTAATCTAATCTAATCTAATCTAATCTAATCTAATCTAATCTAATCTAATCTAATCTAATCTAATCTAATCTAATCTAATCTAATCTAATCTAATCTAATCTAATCTAATCTAATCTAATCTAATCTAATCTAATCTAATCTAATCTAATCTAATCTAATCTAATCTAATCTAATCTAATCTAATCTAATCTAATCTAATCTAATCTAATCTAATCTAATCTAATCTAATCTAATCTAATCTAATCTAATCTAATCTAATCTAATCTAATCTAATCTAATCTAATCTAATCTAATCTAATCTAATCTAATCTAATCTAATCTAATCTAATCTAATCTAATCTAATCTAATCTAATCTAATCTAATCTAATCTAATCTAATCTAATCTAATCTAATCTAATCTAATCTAATCTAATCTAATCTAATATATCTGGCACTGAAATAAATGCCTGGCTATGGTAGATGCCGACCTTAGCAACCGGCAAATACAAAAAAAATGTCTCGTTCAAAATGGGTTCGAATTTCATATCAATTTGGGATTTATGGGGCCCTTCATGAGTCGCAGTCCCATTAGCGCTCACTTTTCTATTATCCTCTGATATATAATTAGTCATGTGCTCAAGTAAGCTTGCCAAATAAAAAAAGTTCAGCCATCCAGTGGGATATTTTTATACTTCAAGTTTAAAATATAAAAGTTTCTTGGTTTGTAGAGGAAAGGAAACATTTTAATGTAACGATAAATTAGTCCTTTAAAACACAAATCTATGCATATACTTTCGACTTCTGTATTCAACTTTTTCCGCACCACATCTTATACCCTCGAACGGCACGCCAGTGTGCCGCGGCAAAACGGCTGCAGAGCACTACTCTATACCAATGCTCTGCATCAGGTGGTCTGCGGCAAAAACTGAATACATGTACTAAATTACTAAGTAATGAGAAATTATACAATTCATAACACAAATTAATTATCTTAAAAAGCCCTTCTGTAGATTTCAATTATACGCATTCACCAATTAGAAATTATTTATTTAGAATGATTTGTTTTTGTAAATATATCTTCTGCCAACATCAAAATGAACAGTTGTATTGATAACACTATGGAGGTCAGCCGCTCATAGTATAATGACGCCACTAAATTCGTACATACGTGATAAAGAAGTATCATTCATAACACTATGTAACAAAGTTTTGCAAAAGTTATTCCATCATTGCTTCGTCCAACTTTCCATGATATCTTCTTTCCAATGCCTGTATATCTTGGTGAAAGCTCTCTCCATGCTATTCACTGACATATCCTAAATTTGGTCTGAAAAAATCCAAATGAGCATGTAAATAATGCACCTTTAGAGACATTCTGCATCCAAAAACTATGTAGCTGTCAATAAGTTCTTCAATGATACTGGTGACGTTTTCTGCTTTACTATTTCCAAGAAAATCAGTAACAACGGTTTTAAATGCAACCCAAGCTCTTCGTTCTTCGAAAGTCATTGTCTCTTTAATTTCCGTTGATGCATCGACTTTTTCATACTTGTGGACCAACAAATATGCCGCCAGAGACTTTTGCATCACTTATCTTTGGAAACATTTCACGGATTTTCTCATACGTTTTCCCATCATGATTCAGTGATTTTACAAACTGCTATGAGCCCTAGCTTCATGTGCAGTGGTGGAAGCAGAACATTTTCAACTGGAACAAGAGGATTGTGTTTGATATTGTAAACACCCGGTTGTAGCGAATGTCTTGGTTCCCATTCTTTCCTCCTGTCCCAGAGAGAAAGGAAACAAGGATACTTGATAAATCCACCTTTGCAGTCCCAAGAGAAATCCCATCTTAAAATCCCTGCAAAACATCCCATTTGTAATCATTATACTTAAGCTTTTCCAGCAAATTCCTTACATTCGGGCAATCATCCATCAGGTGAACAGAGTGACCAACAGGAATCGAAGGATGAATATTTTTACATGCATCCGCTCGGGGCGCATGACACCATTCCATTATTGGCACCCTATAGAAACCTGATTTCGTCATATTACTCTCCACACGACCTGGCTACGTACAGCAATTTATATACGAAATGAGGTCACATCCCTGACGTGGTTTAGAACCTTTTGTGGGAGGTGATATCACGCCCCTGGCGGTCAACATTTTAAAAAAAAACATACCCGCAATTTCCATGAAAATGCTATAAACGAAACAAGCAATTAAGCCTGTTCCATTCTGGACACAGGACGTGTTAGCGCATTTTCAGTACGTTTGTTATCTTTCAGTAAATATTTGTAAATTTTGGAAATGTTTATAAATTCAATTGTGTAATGCATATATCTGAAAAAAGATATTAAAAGGACAAGTAAGTCATGTTGAATAACTGTTACAAAAATAAATAATGATTACGCCCCTTTGATTAGCTTTTATTATTTATATTTAAAATATAAGCAAAACGGTACATAACAATCTCTTATATTTTGGCCCTGAGAGGTCAAATCGCGAAATGGACTTTTGATGTACACTTGGCAGGCCAAGACCTACACAATGATATATACATCATGGGTCTAGGACTTATGGTTGCTGAGATATAGGGCGGTCCATTATTAATATAGCTTATATAGTAAAAAACAGCACTTTATCAGGCCCCTTTTACGGCCCTGAGAGGTCAGATCGCGAAATGGAAAAAAGTCATTTCTTGGTAGGCCAAGACCTACAAAATGATATATACATCATGGGTCTAGGACTTATAGTTGCTGAGATATAGCGTTCCTTTATTAATATAGCTTATATAGTAAAAAACGGTACTAAGGCCCCTTTTACGGCCCTGAGAGGTCAGATCGCGAAATGGAAAAAAGCTATTTCTTGGCAGGCCAAGACCTACAAAATGATATATACATCATGGGTCTAGGACTTATGGTTATTGAGATCTAGGGTGATGACAGACAGACAAAACGGGGACAACAGAGCATTTTTTTTCGAAAATGCTCTAAAAAAAAACATAACTCTGAAATTTACAGAGAAGCGAATGACGCAGCATAAAAACAAATGTCACTATTGGAATCATCACATCAGAATCATACAAGAAACACATGAAATTGAAGTCAAACAAAATTTTGTTACGTAGTGTAACATGCAAGTTTAATTTTATGGAGAAGTGCTGCTACATTAGCAGAGTTCATTATGAAATTCGCACTTGCCCATGAATTTGTGGCGATTGAAAAATAACTTTTCAACTTTTACATTAGTTCCAGGGCAGCATATTTTCAATGTGGATAGTTAAATCATTCTTTTTGAAGCCTTAGCGCACATCAGTGATTTGGGTCAGCCGCGGTATAATCATGTTGAATTGCTACTAGCTCCAAAATAAGGTACTGGATTTTCTCACTGAAACAAGATGATTCCCTGCTGTCTGATTCTATATAGTTGTCAAAGTAGTCATTTTTAGTAGACATCACACTCCACGTGAATGCAATTGAAACTTCAGGTAACGATAACCGATTATTTTTTGGGAACAACAAACAACAAGCAAATAACAACTACGTATTTATAACCTGGCTTGTCCACGGGACAGATTTTTCTGTCCATCCTATCCCATCCCATGGTAATTTATGTTTGTCCCGTCCAATGGGATTCCCATGATAATATTAACGTTATGGAATGCCGTTGAAATAAAAATAAGAAATTTCTGAAAGTTTAAGTTTAGTCTATACTGGTTTGGACTACATACACAAACATGTAAAACGACAGAATTGAATAAATTTGATATTGTGAATATTCAATACTATTTTATAAAAAAGTTTAATCATAATACGAAATACCGTAATACGACAATTTAGTGCCTTTCTGACACTCTTATTCTGTTTCTGAGTCACTCTCGTCATTCAGCACATAATCGATTTCCTGATGAACTACTGTCTCTACCAATTCAGTTAATCCAGGTAATCCCTGAAGCTTTTCCACAATTTTCATCTTACCTGCAAATCTGATATACACAGAGTTTATAACGACAGCTGGTAACATAGGTTTTGTAACTTACTCAACAGGAATCCTGCTGCACTAAACAAGCGCGCTACTGCTCCTGATGACACTGATGTATTTATTATCTGCTATCCGGTGTCCCACTACAAGATAAAGAACAGATTACGCAATACATATTTAAATGAAAAAGAAGGATTAATAGTTTTAAAATTAACACATTTGGGGTAGCTCAGGTGCACATCAAGTAGCTATGACGCGGCTACTTTGTCCCATAACGTGTCCCATGGGACATAGAAAATAGAAATGTGTGATGTACCATCCCGTCCCATCTCATGGGAAACGTCCCATGGGGTTCCCGCGGGAATCCCATCCCCATTAACAAGCCCGATTATAACTAAATTCAGAACCCTCCCTCGTTGGTCTAAACATTATAAACATGTGAACGGTCACTATCTTTAAAATAATTTGTATATATATGATATGAGTCAGTATGTAAACATTATTGAAGGAATGTAACAATACAAAGTTTGGAGTACCTTTGCAAAAAAAAAACAACATGACTTTCTGTTCTTTGCAATTTCAGAGCGCAACAACAAAACTTCCACCGGGTAAGAATCTCAATCTTTTATTAATTGGCACAACTGGACATGGCAAAAGTGCAACAGGAAATTCAATATTGGGGCAAGTCACATTTAAAAGTTCAAATAGTGCAACATCCGAGACTACAGAAGTAAGTGTAGGATATGCTGAAATTGATGGACGCACTCTCAAAGTGGTTGACACCCCAGGATTATGGGACACCAGACTGACACAAAATGCTCAGCTCATTGATAAAGCCATCGAATCCTTCAGTGACGCCATTGCACAGTGTTCAGAGGGTTTCCATGCTTTACTAGTAATTTTTAAATTTGGAAAACGTATGACGTTGGAAGAGCAGCAGTCTATTAAACTGTTGAAAAGTATTTTGGGAGAGGATATCATTAGAAAACACTCTGTCTGTTTGTTCACACATGGGGATAATTTTGAAGGATCTCGATCTTTTATGGATTGGTGCAGGGCTCAAAAAGGATTTATGAAGGAAATTTTGGAGGAATGTAGCTACAGATGTTTGTTGTTTGATAATAAAACTGATGATTTTCACCAAAGAAAAAGTCAAATGATTGAATTAGTAACAATGATTGATTTGATTCAAAGTAGGAATGAGCCATATACAAATCATCTGTTTACATTAGCTTGGGAAGAAAGAAACAGGATTATTGAAGAAGCCGGGCTTCCACAACTCAAAGAAGACATTATTCAAGATATTCAGATATTTTTTTCACGTCTCACTACATTGGTATCTGAAGCTGATCATGACCGAAACTTAAATGAATTAAATGACCTGAAAGAGAAAGTAGAGAATTTGAAAGATAAAACTAAAAGTAACGAAAAGTTAATAAATCTTTTTAAAATTGCTGATTCTATGTCTGTGGATATTGAAAAGATTATTCATAAAAAAGAACTTATGTCACCTAATTTATCTCCAAACTTGATGGAAAATTTACCAAACTTGTCCACTGACTTGGCTGAAATGAGAAAATGTTCAGATGAAATAATAGAAAAAAATTCAGAGGTTAATAAAATGGTCAGTGATAAGGTGCAAGAACAAATAAAAAAGAGATGGGTATTTCTTGTTTTCCTGGCGAGCTCAGAACTATCTGTTTGGAAAAGCGGAGCATCTATAACTTTGAATGCATTACAAGTGGGAGACAGAGTGCTGACCAGAGATCCTAATGGTCAGTTAGTTTTTGATGAAGTCTATATGTTTGGTCATATTGATTTTAGGGCTTTAACAGAGTTTGTTGTCATAGAAACAATCTCCAAGAAAATATCTTTGACTGCAGGACATTATATTTACTGTGAAAGAAATGGTCAAGAACTGTGTCTGGCAGCAGAAAATGTCAAAATTGGAGATACAGTTTTTGTGGTAGATGGTGGCAATTTTGTCAGTAGTCCTGTTATTGGAATAGGGTTAGACAGATTACAAGGTTTATATGCTCCTTTCACTAACAATGGCAATATCGTTGTTGATGGAATTTTGGCATCTTGTTATATTAACATTTTACGCCCAAGAGTTTGCCATAGTCTGCTATGGCCTGTTAGAATCATATACAAAATCTGTCCAAAAGTTTTAGATTATATTAATGGTTCACCCTATGTGGATCCAGTTCCTAAATGGGTCATGTTTATTGCCAACTGTATATGTATTAGGAAGTATGTCATGACCACTCAAGTCAAATGCGTGAATCATTTTGAAAACCTGATACTCCTCCTTTAAATAGATGATGATTCTATATTTAGGATGCTCTATAAGTGCCATAGTTACTGTGCAAGTTAAAAAGTATGATTATTCATGGAAGTAAAAACGAAAATGTTTATTCTTTACAGTTATAATTACATAAGAGTTTAGATAACTCAATTAGTTACAGAAGGTTCTAATATTTACTCTATGTATTTAATTGTATTTTATATGTTATATTTTTTTTCGTCTATTACTATGTTGGAGAAGCAAATTTGAAAAATTGTTTAAAAACTACATCCTTACACTTTATCATGTTCAAACCATGGGCGTATTCATAGGGGGGGGGGGAGCAAAGTGGGGCATTTTGAAAAAAATCTCATAAAGTTGTTACAATAACACTGAACTAAATTTCCTGAAAGTTTATTACATTAAAGTATAATAACTAAACAAACAACACATGTACCCCTAAGCTAACCTCTAACAGCAGAAAGTAACTAATGTGCAACTTGCTTGCTTTTTCCAGATTGTTCTAAATAATCCAGTTGTTTAACAATTTCTGTCACATTTTCAGCGAAAATCCTCAACCTTATATATTTATGTGTCCACCTAGTTTCACATAGCAAAGGAACATTTGGAATTAGTTTTCCTCGCTGATTAATTTCTCAGAAAAAAAACTATAATTGACTTAATTTTTCCTATCGTGTTTCGTACAGCATTCTTATTATTTAAATCGTTCACGACAAGATTTAATTTATGTGAACTGCAATGTACAATTGCTGTATTTGGGTCCTTTTTTTGAATTATTGCTTGGACTGCTCCTTCTTTACTTGCCATTGTAGAACATCCGTCTTATCCTTGACCAACAAAATTTGTCATATCTAATCAGGCCCGTAGCGTGCGGGGGCGGGGGAGCCTGTCCCTCCCTTTTGTTTTGTCTGGCCCCTTTGCTTGTTTGCTCTACTTAGTAAAATTTATTTCCTGCCCCCCCTTGCTTTAGCTTGGCCCCTGCTGTAGAATGACTGGCCCCTGCTGTAGAATTTTCACGCTACGGGGCTGTATCTAATCCAAATTCTAATGAATTTATAATTATGATTTTCTTTGACAAATCTAACACCAAGTGACAACTGCTAAACGCCTGAAATTATATAGTCTCGTCGGCAAGTATAGAAATTGCAACTGAATTATTTGCTTCACGAACAATGTCTTCACGCAAAAGAGACCCACAAATTTCGATCATAGTGTTTTGTGTAGTTTCCGACAGGCCCACCGACCGAAATTTCGGGCCCCTTGGCAGGGCTGTCAAGGGCCTCTCGTGCTGATAATAATATTTTCAAAAGTTAATTGGCCAGCTCAGTCCGAGCCCCTAAAACTCGACATAAAACTCGCTGGGCCCCTGGGCATTTGCCCCCTGCTCCCCCTCTCGGCGGCACAGGTTGCCAAGATATACTTAGCACTACAAGAACCAATTGACAAATGATTACCTAGAACTTCATCTCCAGATTCAACACGAAACTCTAACAGGTCTTAAAAAATACCGAATGTGATTCTTTTCCACGAAGTGCCAAATCATGCATGCCGCAAAAAAAAAATGATTGTAGAAATGGAGGAACACAGTTTGTTGCAATTTTCTTGAATTTGTCTTCTAAATGATGAGTTCAACTGCTCAACACGCACAATTGGCAAAAGCCACCTTTCAACATTTGCAAGTATACAACCCACGATGAATAGTTTGATAACCCAGCATATCTAAAGCCTCTGTTTCCACCACTGTCAGCTCTAAAAATCATATTTTTATTGGGGTCGAACAATCAAGGATCAGCTGCAATTTCAACTCGTTTGAAAAGTCGTATGTCAAGACATAACTTCATATATTCAATTTAGGAAATGAAGAAGTGACAGCGACAATCAAATTAGAAATAGTTTCTTCTGTTGTGTCTGGCTGTTGAACTTGTACTGTTGTCCTCAATGCATATGATAATTCAGATACAGCAAACGCCCTAAAATCTTCTAATAACGGCTATTCGGAAACCGCGAGTGCTCTACTTTTCGTTTTATTGAGCCTGAACATTTATTTTCTGATATCTATCTTTCAATATTAATTTAGGATAAAATAAAAAAATTATTTCAGTTGCAGATGATTATAAAATAATAAGAGTTGCCAGATTATAAAAAAAACCTGAATGTCAAAAACATTTTCGAAGGACAAATCAAGCTACAGAAGGCCAAATTAATCAAGAAAAAAAAATTCAAAACGGAACATGCTTGTGCTTGTAGTAAAAATGTTTCAATTTTCAAATACATTTATTTATGTCAAAATAAATAAATAATGTTATACTTAACTTGGATTTAATTGAGAAATAAACCTGTAGGCCTATGTCATTGTTAGTTAAAGTAAAAAAAAATGTTGTTTTTTTCGCCCCACTCTGGAAAAATTCCTAGCGACGCCCATGGTTCAAACCAAAAGATAGCTCTATGGTAATAAAAAAATTATATGATCTCAGTTAAATGAGCTAAAATTAAAATTGAATTTATAAAGAATCAATATTTCATAATATTAACAAACAACAACAACTAAATTTAGAACTATAGCAGTTCATGTAGAACATTTTACTACACAACTGGTACCAATTGAACTAACATTTCTTGGAGAATATTTAAGGCGTCCTGATATTATTTGCAGAAGTTTATGTGGTAGACAACTTACTACACAGAAGTTACTGCAAGCATGTCAGTTACATTAAAGTTATTTGTTACTATTCATGATTTAAATGTGTATCTGTATGGAATCTTTTTGTAATCTGTAATAATGAGCATATTTAAAATGTATATTTTTGTGGTTTAATTCTGTTATGTAATTATTAACTAATTAACCCATTAATGCATGAGGTCTCATTTTTCATTAATATTTGCATAGTGCATGTAGTTTGGGCATTTATTGACTATACCATACGTAAAAATTATAAAAAATTTGTATAACACAAATTAAGGGCCCCCAAAGTTTTGTCCTTAAAAAAGGACGCTATGCATTACATCCCACCTGAACTTGAATATTGTCACATCACAGATCTAGACAATTAAATCTTGACAAACGCTGTATTTTATCATCTCAATGCAAAGAAACAACATAAAAAATATAATTAAAATACATCAGTCAGAAATACTGTTTTAATATAATTGTCAACTTTTAATAATATGACGTAAATAACAAAATAATAGTGTAAATGTAAGTATGTTTCCAGTGTCACCATAAGGTGTATTAGTTAGTCTAGTATCAGTGACAGCTGTTGATGTTTTGCCGCTTCTGACAGCCTGTACAGTTGCCAATCATTCTGCACACTGGCGTCAATGGCTAAACAGAATCAAGCCCACCAACATTACTTGATGAGGATGTTGATGTGAAAATTTGCGATGTTTTGGTCCATTCTGTCTGTCCCTCCCAAAAATTGATTATAACGGGCAATCATATTTGGAATTGATATTTGAATATGCTTTTTTTCACTGGTTGACCAACGCTTGGCTTGGGCTGTTTGTTCCACACCAAAGCAGTTTGATAGCATTGTAACGACATTGTTATTGTTGCAAAAAACTGCAATCATTCCGGACTCCCTGTCCACACGACTGTCAAATGATTTTCATGATTCCTTTCTCATCTTATCATTTTCTTTCAATGGACGCTTCTCCATCCTGTTTACTAGAATAATTCCTGTGACTGAATAATTCATGTCCTTCAAATGATCAAGCAGTCGTGGTGTTGTAAAAAAAATTATCAATATATGCATGTCTAGCAGGTAGTTTCTTCATCAAT
This sequence comes from Bulinus truncatus, assembly GCA_021962125.1. NCBI lineage: Eukaryota > Metazoa > Mollusca > Gastropoda > Planorbidae > Bulinus > Bulinus truncatus. The sequence goes on along the minus strand of JAGDYQ010000003.1, from coordinate 13,004,834 downwards.
TGGACTACCACAGAGCCACCAAGACCAAGATCCGCGTTGAATGAAGTTGTTTTGATTTCTGCATGGCATACAGATTGGTCATTTGAGTGATATAGTCAACAACTTCATCGTCGTGGAACATTTCAAATAGAGCTGACGGTGTGTGATCAATATCTGATGCTGAAGTGACACTCCATGGAATTTCTTTTTCTTTCAGGTCAATTTCAACCAATTTCTTGTCGGTGGTGTAGTTTTCTTCGGACGTGATGACTTTGTTGGACCCACTCCATTGCAACTGCTATCATCATGACTAGTTGTAGAACGTCAGTGGCATTTTGAGTCGCTGCTGCCCGATTGGATGTTGACTGCTGCCATTCGAAAATGCCTGTCCAAATTATGTACTTCAGCTAATGGAAACACATCATTTTCAGCTTCATCGTCATTATCTTCAGCAATGTCGTTAACGCCTATATGCTTTTTGTCAAAATCGGAAACGAGTAGAGTATCTTCTGCCTGAGCACGTAATTGATTTCCAGAGAGATTATCAATATCACCAATATCATCTTCGGGACCACTGTCTCCATTAGATTTTGTACCATCTTCCGGTGGCAAGATAAAAATATCTGCACTTTTAAAGTCATCTTCTAGCATGCTAAACACCTCAGCCACCGTGTAAGATCTAGACAAAGAAAATTTGACACATTACTGCTAAATCACCCAACAGACATTCAGGTGGGGTATAACGCATAGCGTCCTTTTTTAAGGACACTATTTTAATTATATGAAAAACAATATTAGCAAATTCATTGCACAATGACTTGCTAACAGGCATTAGGAAACAATATTTACTATATAATAATTACAAAAAATTACATAAAAATACACATAAACTGTTCGTGACATATCTTTTACGTGGAGGCATTCCTAAAAAAAATCTTTCCAACAAAATCGAACTTTAACCATAAAATAAAAATACAAAATGTCAGAAAATACGATAATATCCGGTTTAGACCATTGCGAAAATAAACAAGGGGTGCACAGATTTATTTGTTTCATACCAATATTCAAGGGTGTTAGGGTAGTGCACATTTGTATAGCATGTCCTTAAAAAAGGACGCTATGCGCTAATGGGTTAATGCAAATTACTATATCAGTTGTGCTTTTATTACTTTGGTACGTTTATGGTTTAATTATATGTAAGGCAGTTGATTAATATGTATAGTTCTATGGCCCATCCGGCTTTGGCAGTATGCGGAATATCCTGAATGTCTGTGTACAACAGTAGGTCGGATAGAGAAACGTCTATTGTTTCATTCCAATAAAATAATAATATATTGTTAGATTTAGAAATTTGAAAAGGCAATAATAAAATTAAAAATTAACAAATGTGTTATCTAGAATTATTAAAATTAGTTGTTTTGCTCTCTTTCTTTGAACTCTCAGGTATTTATCGGTAAACTGACACCTAGTTTCTTAGAGCCTGTGAGATTAAACTCGACGTGTTCCTAAACATGAAGGAACTGCCATAATATGGCAAGCAAGCTACCTGACTGGTCCAACATGTAGTCCACCATCTTGGGGCACTTAAACCTAAATGTTCAACCGTTTCTTCAACCTTCTTTCTGTGACAGCACAGAAAGTCGACATTGGGGCTCATCCATCCAAAGTACGGACGGATCGGGCAATGCCCAGTGAAGAGCTCGCCAAATAGTGCCTGCTCTACTCTTTGCACATCACGGGTCGGCCTTGGACGACCGGTCTATTTTACTCCATTTATTTCTGTCAGTCACACTATTGTTTCAACTTGAGAACCAATGATTTTATTCAAACTTATGTATCCTATCACACGAGTAATACCGTAAGCTACTTATATCACCCACGGGTTACGTCTGGACATTGATCGATCTCATAAGAAAGCCGGCTTGGTCAGTTCCAGCCACGTCCTCATGCCCAGTAATCCACTGAAGTGTCACCATTATATAATGCGGGAACATTATATCCTGCGTCAGCGCCGGTACCATGGTCAATGAATATTATCCGATACCTTGGTATGGATGTGGTCGGCACACAAAATCCTTCCACTCTTCCCACTCAAGCAACTGTTACACTGACATTTCTGGAGGAAGGGTGAGGACATATATATATATTTCCGGTTATGGCTAAAGTCCCCGCAATTTCTTTTTTTTCATCATGTCTAGATTGCCATTGCATTATCGACTATGATGGGGAAGAAAGAAGGGCACCATAAAAGAACAGTCCCATCAGTGGTTTCAAATCCCCTAAGAGATTTTATCTCATTTTGACAGAAACTTCACACACAAACTATGCTGGCAGATATAGCAAAAAAAAGTAAATGTCATTCTCCTATTAATTAAATAAATATATAGTGTCTAATATTTTCATGGGGCGTTTTTTTTCTTAGAATTTTAGTAAGCAGTGTATGTAGTATATGCAGTGTATGTAGTGTATGTAGTGTATGCAGTGTATGTAGTGTATGTAGTATATGCAGTGTATGTAGTGTATGTAGTATATGTAGTGTATGTAGTATATGCAGTGTATGTAGTATATGCAGTGTATGTAGTATATGCAGTGTATGTAGTATATGCAGTGTATGCAGTGTATGTAGTGTATGTAGTATATGCAGTGTATGTAGTGTATGTAGTATATGCAGTGTATGTAGTGTATGTAGTGTATGTAGTGTATGTAGTATATGCAGTGTATGCAGTGTATGTAGTATATGTAGTGTATGTAGTATATGTAGTATATGCAGTGTATATAGTGTATGTAGTGTATGTAGTATATGTAGTATATGCAGTGTATGCAGTGTATTAGTGTATGTAGTATATGCTGTGTATGTAGTGTATGTAGTGTATGTAGTATATGCAGTGTTTGTAGTGTATGTAGTATATACTGTGTATGTAGTGTATGTAGTGTATGTAGTATATGCAGTGTTTGTAGTGTATGTAGTATATGCAGTGTATGCAGTGTATGTAGTATATGTAGTGTATGTAGTATATGTAGTATATGTAGTATATGCAGTGCATGCAGTGTATGTAGTGTATGTAGTATATGCAGTGTATGTAGTGTATGTAGTATATGCAGTGTATGTAGTGTATGTAGTGTATGTAGTGTATGTAGTATATGTAGTGTATGCAGTGTATGCAGCGTATGTAGTGTATGTAGTATATGTAGTGTATGCAGTGTATGTAGTGTAAGTAGTGTAAGTAGTGTATGCAGTGTATGTAGTGTATGTAGTGTATGTAGTGTATGCAGTGTATGTAGTGTATGCAGTGTATGTAGTATATGTAGTGTATGCAGTGTATGTAATGTATGCAGTGTATGTAGTGTATGTAGTGTATGCAGTGTATGTAGTGTATGTAGTATATGCAGTGTATGTAGTGTAAGTAGTGTATGCAGTGTATGTAGTGTATGTAGTGTATGTAGTGTATGCAGTGTATGTAGTATATGTAGTGTATGCAGTGTATGTAGTATATGTAGTATATGCAGTGTATGTAGTATATGCAGTGTATGCAGTGTATGTAGTGTATGTAGTATATGTAGTGTATGCAGTGTATGTAGTGTATGCAGTGTATGCAGTGTATGTAGTGTATGCAGTGTATGTAGTATATGTAGTGTATGTAGTGTATGCAGTGTATGTAGTGTATGCAGTGTATGTAGTATATGTAGTGTATGCAGTGTATGTAGTGTATGTAGTGTAAGCAGTGTATGTAGTGTATGCAGTGTATGTAGTGTATGTAGTATATGTAGTGTATGCAGTGTATGTAGTGTATGTAGTGTATGTAGTGTATGCAGTCTATGTAGTGTATGTAGTGTATGTAGTGTACTAGTATGTATCAAACCATTACAAAGTTTTGAAAAACAAACAAATTAATCTTTGACATTGTTCATTATGTGTATTAATATTTTTGACACTCGTTTAGAAATCTAAAATTTTACATATCTGGTGGTTTTCGTTAAAAAAAAAAACATGTAGCAAAACTGTCAGCTTATAACAATCAAGGTCATTGAGAGTGTTATAATTGCTACACTTTTATTAATTATTTCATTTGCTGAATTATGATTTGAGAATAATATTTTTTTGAAAATTCTTGGATTATTGGGAAGGTTGGTGGGGCAATGGTTCCCAAACGACGCCCATGCGTAAAATATTTATTCTTTCTAAAAACTATCATTTAGATTTCTTTCGATAGACAGTAGAGTTATTTTAATGTTATTTAAATTATGTGAATGTAGAATTAATAATTTAGATGGTTAAAGCATTCTGAAATGAAATATATTGAGCCTATATGAGTCTGCCGTCCGGGTGTTTTACACCCTGAATGGTTTAAATGTTATAACATTCCTATTTTTGAACTTTCATATTAATTGCCAAAATGTGTAGTTTAAAACTTAAGAATATAATATATTTAATTATGTTATAATGAAGCTAGTGGACATAATGCCTGCCCTTTCAGTAGCACCCTTGGCACGTGCCCTGTCTGCCATTCCGTAGTTAAGTCTCTGTACGAAATGAATATGCTGATATGCATCATTAAGTTTCTTGAGGGGAATAAGAATAACTTCTTTGATGTGCAAGTTTTCGCTCTGTAAAAAGTTTCAATGTGCTCATCAAACGTAATAAAAACATAATGCAACTATCAATGTTTTGTTTATGGAGTAGTGCTGGGTTGTTGATGTGGGGTATCTTCTGACAGCCTTTCTCTCAATAAAATACAACAAACATTAATTCTTGGAATGATTCAAATATATTTATGCGATCAATAACAAATGGTTGACTTGTACAGACTAAGCTCTTTGACTCTTAACTACTAAACATTTCACTGGACTGAATTACTGACTGTAGGTACCACAAACTGATTTTTTTTTAAATGGGTTTACAGCTTTTTTCAACATGAATATTGCAAGAACTCGAGAATCTAAGATGGTGGACATCAAATTTATTATTATAGCTCAAATAGTTTAAGAGATAGAAATTTTTGAAAATGTGACTTTTTCATTTTTTCACAACACCTTCAAAAAGTGCCATTTTTGCCAAGCGTTATCTGCAAAAGTATTTCCTGTACACCAAATCATTTACATTCAATACAAACACAAATATACATAGAATAAACTCAATTTTTTTAAAAGGTGTAAAATTATAATATCATTAAAATTTATAGCACTGAAAATGGGTTTTCATCATTTTTTTAGAAAAAATAAAAAGGGAGATAAATTTTCAAAAATCATGACATTTCAAAAAATCATAATAAAATTTGTAATCAACACACATAAGAACTAAGTACATCAATCTGTAGGGTAACAAACTCTATACATTCAAATAGTCATGATATCTTAAGATTAATTATGATTAATATAATAAAGGTTAGAAATAGGTGGGGTGATAAAAAACTAAAAAATTTGTCATTTTCAAAAATTCACAAAAAAAAAGAACTGTTACGTATATATTCAACATTTATATATGAAAATGTAGGATATACATGGCTCTTAACTATAAAATAGTCGTTAGACCAATTACTTTTATATATACAGTACAGGGATGGATAAATCCATGCATGTAAAAAATCAATAAAAAACACTTTTCATTAGGGAAAAATCCACTATTAAGTATTATTTGAAAAGTTATATTAGTAACAATAGTAACAGTAACATTAGGTGCATACATTTCAATTATATTCAAATTATTTCATAAGTCATGGTAAGCTAACAAATAATTTAAGCATTTTACCACTACAGGAGCTCACCTAAATAAGTGCAACTTTCGAAATTTAAGTAATTTTACTTTTAAGTTAATGTAACCATTCTAAGCATATACCATTTGAATGAGTTATTAATGTACCATTAAATTGATCAGCAGGACCGGATTTAGACGTCTTAAGGCCCTAAGCTATTTGGGATATAGAAAAGTTCCCTTAGCCCTACTGGGCCATCGGGGCAGATGAAGGTTAGTATTCTTCTGTTTCTATAACCTCGACATATGAAGGGATTGTGCGTTAGCACAACGCCCAGCCGCCTTTCATTCCCCAACTTATGTCAGGTACACATTTAAAGCCGGGTGGACTTGTGGGACGACTTTGCACCATATAACATGTCGACAGTCGAGTATCTACACCACTCGGCCATCCATCATTTGGGATATGGGGCCCTTTATATTTCCAGAAATTAAATGGCAGTGTCAAATATTAAAAAAAATATGACAATTGCTCACTCTAACAATTTTTGGGGGCCTCCTAAAAAAGTGGGGGTCCTAAGCTAAAGCTTGTGTAGGTTATATATAAATCCTGCACTGTTGATCAGCATCATTCCCTTCTTTTTTAATTTCATCTTTCAATGCCTCTCATAGTAATAAAGGTTTATTTCTGGAGCTTTTCAAAACACATCTGTTTTGTTTCAATTCATGCTTACTTAGAGATAATGTACAGTTTTCTTGATCATTTAGTGATTTTAACTCTAATTTCTTCTTAAAATAGTACTACTATTTCATTAAGGACTTTTTTCCAATTATTGACCCTACCCAGGCCCGTAGCCAGGTCAAAGTAACCAGTGAGGCACCAATACCCAGCAAGGGGGCACCTTTACTTTTTCTTTATTTTTTCCTCTTTTCCTTCTTTTTCTAAGCGGGGGGGGGCACGGCCCCCCAGTGCCCCACCCCCCCGGCTACGGGGCTGACCCTACCATTAAAAGTTTTATTTGTTTTAAATGTTTTATTATGTTTTTATCTATTTCTCTGTTATTATTTGTTTATCAAGAGTTTGAATGTCTGTTGTTTACTTAATATAATAAAAAAAAAATGAATGAAAAGTTCATTAGTTAATCTCTGTAGTTTTGAAAGAACAGACTCCTTCAGGGGACTGTATATTTCACTTATTCACTCCGAAAGCTGCAAGGCTTTTAAATATATAACCCACATTCAAAATTGGTCCAAATAGGTTACATAATAAACTGCTGATATGGTATTTAAACACATAAAAGTCTTTTCTATGTGTTACTTAACTTGATTACCAGTTCTTTTTTTTTTTGGATTTGTGAGAACCATATTTAATTAAAGGTAAAAGATGTTCAAACTTCAATATATTTATAATACTAAAACTGAACTAATATTAATAATTAAATACTTAATAATAATACAAACGCATGAGTGGCTAAGAGATATTTTAATTTAAAAATTACAGGCGTAACAGTTACATGAGTCCATGACTTGCCATTTTCCTCTTTCAAAACCAGAGTTGAAGAAGTATTGTATTACTAGTCTAGTAGCCAAGGCAATAGAGGTATTTCCTCCAACTAGCACAGAAACCTTCTATAAAGTATTCAGCTGTACACCGTCTGATAAAGACAATTATGATATATAAAAAATGGTTCTTACTTAGATAATAGTGAATTTAAGCAGAGACTAAAAATAACAGTTATATTACAACAATAATTGAAAAAATATCCATTCAATAATAGTTATGTTAATTCGGTCGGCCTACAATCTACTATATGTTTACATTGACAACCAATTACCGACCAAGTGACCTGTTATATTTGTTTTGATTTGAGATAATAAAACTATCTAACAACTGTAACAAAATATATACTAGTCAATTTTGAATATATAATCTCTTAGAATATATTATTATCTTTCTAAAAAAATAGCCAGAAAAAAATAGAAGTGTCCGCAAACATGAGGGGTATCGTTCAATGTACAAAAGCATCAAAATGGCCTCGAGGTTTATCATATTAAAGTTATTATAACTACAACAATAAACATTTCCAAAGAAATATAAAGCTAAAAGAGTAATGAACAAATAAAGTAACTATTTATCTACAAGTTTGTATCATTTTTACTTACCAACTTTGTGTTTAAGTCCCAATAAAGTTCTATTCATTGTGACTGGTGTAGCGTTGCCAACATGATTGTCGGCCATTTTCACGGTCGTGCAAGAAGGGTGAAAAATGCGTGTTATATGCTATTTCCTAGCGCTCTGCGATTCTGGGCCATGCTTACAAATTAAGTTTTATTTTAACATTTTAAAAGCAAAATGGACGGGCTTTTTAATGATACTAAAGAAAAACCTACAAAATTAAAAAATCACAAAATAATTTACTTTTTATTATGATTTTTTTATATTAAAAATATCGTTAAATATAATTTAATTAAATGTTTAGTATGGTTGTAAAGGGCATTCATTTTAGCACACATTGATATATTTGACATTACTGTAGGACGAATGGCCCAGAATCGCACGGAGATTGAAAATAGGATAGTCAAATTAGATCGCGCGTCGGCCGGTAAAAAGTGACTTCGGTGATGGTTTTCATTTTAAAAATGTAACCTTTTGTTCTAAATCTACGTAATTAAAATTTACATATTATTGTAGGGCTTACAAAATAGTTTAAAATGATATAATTGTTTATGAGATTTGATCAGTTTTAAGTAGAGAAATCATTACGTTAAAACTATCCAAATATTGACTACAGTGACGCAAAACCACGATTTTGAGCCAGTTTGTGGTACCTAAAAGAAGAAAAGCTGTCGGAATTTTCCACATAACCTTATAAACTAAGACAGTTGTGTTAAATCTTAATCAATTTTATTAAACTTGGTACCAAAAGAAAGGTGATTGAAAAGAGGAAAAAGATAAAATTCTGAAGAAATTAAAATCATTTTGTCTTTAGAGTGGGCTATATGACTGACTATTTCTAAGGATTTCTTTGTACATCAGAGTAAAAGAAAATTAATTTATTCATTGTTTAGGTCAGTTTTTTCTGAAAAATTCAATGCTCATTTAGAATTAGGAGGTTGCTTGCTTTTGAGTCTAGCTCAATTAGATTGTTGCCAGCTTAATAAATACACAGCCACTAGTATGTCCAAAATGTAGACATCACAGTAATCAAAGAATATAAAATTCAGAGTAAAACTTCTGCACAACTTCCAAATATAATTTTCTATTTCTTCCACAACTTTATGCATATCCAAAACACTTCTCTCTCTTGTCCATACATTTCTTAATATATCTGCATATGTATCACTGATATGAAGATATGAATTAAATTATGATGTCTCCTTGTAAAATTTAACCAAACCTATAACAACCCCAGTCTTTTTCCCCAGTTAATACTTTCATTCACCCCATAGTCCCCTATCCCTATTGACCCTTGCTAAATCAGGACCTATAGGTTATTGCAACTCAAGTTCATCACTGGCAAGTGAAGTTTCCAACTAAAAAAAACTATATTTCAGAACTATTTTTGTTTGCCACCTGCATATAAAGTATGATAGCTCCCCTCTCCCCATCAACTTAGTTTTGCCAAGATACTTAAGCAATTAGTTGAGTTATCTGTTGGAAATCTAGGGTAGAATGGCAAATAAATAGTAGGTTTAGTAGTGTCAAATTTTCAAGCTATTATGTATGTCTACATAATTAGTGAATACCCCTAACTAAGGTTTATACAAAAACCGACTTTAAAAAAAAACGGACCTTGGCGATTTGTAAAAAATAACCTACGACAACCGTTATATTTAAAGCATTCTAGCAATAATTATTTTCATTGTGTGTCGTATTTAAATAACGTGTATGATAAAGAATCAGGTACAATGTAATTATGTCAATCCATTTTTTACGTAAAAAATATAAATACAAGAAAAAATATTTCAATATGACAGTAAAAATACTACTACTATCTACTGGGTAGGCCCGACATATAGCCTATATTCATTTAAAGTGCATTATAACTAAACATATTTTTAGCGTGACCTTTAAACAGTTCAACTTTTTTTTTGCAGTCACGAATAAGACTTAATTCTTTCCCATATTTTATTTATATTAATAATATAAATATACGTTTCTGTCAAAGACATGAGGTTTGGTTTGCCGCTCACTGTCCACTTCTGAAATCAGCCGTTGCATGAGACCTCAGTATATAGCTTATTTATGTATAGTCTAAAGATATTACGGTTCTTTTTCTACTCCTGGTATTCACTTTCAGTCTTTCCTTCTCTCTCTCTCTCTCTCTCTCTCTCTCTCTCTCTCTCTCTCTCTCTCTCTCTCTCTCTCATCCTCTGTCTAAGTTTCTAACGTTATCTATATATGTGAAACAGTACAAAAACACCTCTGCACCTCTATGGACCCACAAAGAGTGCCCGTTTTAAAACATGCCTCCACTGTTGAGCTAAACACTCCTCGCCCCTCCCTTCATACAATTATCTCCCCATCTACCGCCTCCATCCCTGTGATGTATTAGTTACACCAGTCATTACAGCGGCTGTACGACGGTCCTGCCTGTTTAGGTTAGAATTGTTGGCGTTGGTGGAGGCGTTGGATGACGATTATAAATTTAGTCAACTGGAAAAAATAGCCTAATTATGTCTATTGTTTAATAACGAGCTAAGGAGATACCGATTATTTATTCTTCCCCCTCCCTTTCCGTTTCAATAGGATGCCCGTTTCAAGTCGTATGCTTCCCGCAAGTCAAAAAAAATTAATTCTTTTGCTAAAAAAATTATCTGTTGTTCTGTGGAATTAGTAAACGACTTGAATTTAGTCCTCTTTCCTGGACGAGGAAAGGGATGCAATAAATTTCTCTATGTGTCTACACCCTTCCCCTCCATGCAATCCTCAAAGTACCCCTAATTCTTTGGTCACGCCTACTCTCTTGCATCGCACAACAATTACTTTCTAACAATGATAATGTACACAGGTCAGACTGAGGATGGAATTCATTGGAAAGTCACAGTTTCTCAGATTTCTCTGTAATTTAGTGGAATGTTTCAACATTTTTTGCTAATTGTTAAGTTCTAAACCAAAACTGTTTTTTCGCCTCTGGTTTTTAAAAACCGATAATCCCTATCTGTTTAGCCTGACAGTGTCAAACAACTAACTAGCTAATCTAATGTAACATTAATGTATCTAGAATTTTTTTGTGTACAAGCCTTAAAAATCATATTTTTTTAGATTAAGTACATAATTAAGTAAATAAAAGAGATGAGTATAAGACATATTACCTTGCATGGAAATAAAAGTGTTTAGTTTATTTTCGTAAAAGTCCCACATTAGTTATCATCTAGTAGTTACCCCCCTTTTCTTCTTATCTAATGGCATTTTTCACTATGTTTTTGAACCAAAAACTTTTTGCTCTGAACCGTAAAATATCTCAATGAAACTTTAGCTAGGTAAACAGATAAATGTTTTTTTGTCAAATGCTTAAGAAATATTTTCATTGCTTATAGAAAAGTTTGGTTGTGGTCACATATACTTTTGGAATGTAATTTTCACTAGCTAAAAATACTTAAGAAACTATTAAACTACAGCACATATGTCATACCTCATAAATTTCTTTAAAAACTTACATAAAATAAATTTACAAAGTATACTACCCTCAATCATTTTTCAGAAAACACGATCATAGCATGTCGGGAAAAAATCAATGTCATAAAATGTCGGATTTCCACATACCTAGATTATCTGAAATTCATCGCTATACTAGCGTTCATTAAACTAACATGGACATTGATTGACAAGTAAACATTTATTAACATGCAAAGACAATGCAGCCGTGCTAATCTTTTGATGATTTATCTTATGTTTATGGCATTTTTTTTATAAATTATATAGTGATTAGTATTTATCTTTAACCAGTTTAATGTTTTGTTTAATTATCTTTGTATTATGTGCATACCTATGATAAAATATTCCTCATTATACTCAACAAAATGTATCTGAATTATTGCTGTCATAGTAAACACAATGAACACTTTCTTTTGAGGAAAATTATTTTCGTCAGTGTTTCTGTGCTATTCAGTCTATTGGTCGTTAGCAATAATTACTGATATTTATTTGACAGTTTTTCTGTGCTTTTCTGTCTATTGGTGGTTACTAATAATTATTGCTTTTTGACAGTCTTTCTGTGCTATTCTGGCTGTTAAGCTTATTGGTTGTTGTTTTTTGTAATAATTATTTTAGAGATTTAATACGGCAGTATAATACGAGGTGTTTTTTTTTTTTTTACGGTAATTGATGAACTGCTTTAAAAGATCATCGCTTTTGCCTCTGCATTTAAATATATGCTTGAAGTTGAAAAAAAAAAACAAAATTCAGGCAGCCCTTAATGAAAGAGGAGAAGCAAGTGAAATAAAAATGTATTTTAAATCTGATGTCTGATCAAAGGCGCTATAATGCTCCACGCTCACATGGATTTTCTGATATAGCAGCAGTGTTTGTGTGTGAAGATGGTTACCCTCCTCTTTATAGAGATATATGTATTTAACCTCATGGAGATAATTGTCCAAATTATCTTTGACCTACCTTCTAATATTTCCTTATGGGGGAAAAGGTTGGTCAGTATATATGGAACATGTTGAAGAGCTGAGAACGGCTGTTAGAAACAAATTAATCACTCCTGAGTCTTATGCTTTTAGACTGTAGTGTTGTTTTCGTTGACGAAAACTAAAACTAAAACCTTCGTTGACGAAAATGTTGCCTTTTCGTCAACGAGAACTAAAACTAAAACTAAAATTAGAAGCAAGACAAAAACTAGACAAAAACTAAAATTATTACAGAAAAAACGAAATAAAAACTGAAACTAAAATATGACCTGGGACTAAAACAACACTATTAGACTGGCTGTAGGGTTGCGATTTACCAAGGTCTTTTGAATTTGTTGAATAGTGAAGCTGTTGAAATAAATGTCAGGCCTGGCAATTTATCAATTTTACCTTCAACTTTCAAGACAGTCATAGAGCTATGCAGCAGAATTCTCAAGATGCTATGGCTCTGGTAAGAAAATTTGGCAAGCCAGATCTATTTATCACTTTTACTTGCAACCCAAAATGGCCTGAAATCATCAACAACATTGAAGCTTCTCAAAATCCAGAAAATAAAACAGATAAAGTTGCCTGTGTATTTCATATTAACGTGAAAAGTCTGTGAAGCTCATAATGGGGAAACCTTCTGCCTTTTTGTGTGTGATTGAATTCCAGAAAAGAGAGCTTCCTCATGCACATCATCATTGCCCGTCACTCCTATCGGGGTATGGGCCACCAACTAAAGATCTCCAGCGACTTCTATCCTGAGCCATTCTCTCCAGCTGCTTCCAGCTGAACCCCATCCTGGTGATGTCCGCTTCAAATTCTCGTCTCCAGGTGTTTCTTGGCCGGCCTCTCTTTCTCTTTCCTTGAGGATTCCAACTCAATGCTTGCCTAGTGATGTTGCTTGCCGGCTTTCGAAATGTGTGGCCTATCCATCCCCACCTTCTCTTCCTGATCTCCTCTTCTATTGAAGCTTGGCCGGTTTGTTCTAAAAGGCTGGCATTGGTGATGGTGTCAGGCCATCGTATTTGAAGAACTTTCTTAAGACAGCTGTTGATAAAGGCCTGGACTCTCTTAGTGGTGGTCTTCGTAATCCTCCAGGTCTCAGCTCCATATAATAGGACTGACTTTACATTGGTGTTCAGAGACAGCTCTTTGGAATTCCAGATGTTTTTGAGCTGGATAAAGGCGGCTCTTGCTTTTGACATCCGCATCTGTTCCACCCTGCTGATCTATGATGCTACCCAGATAAGTAAAGGACTCTACTTCCTCCAGTTTACTTCCGTTTAGGGTGACTGCATTCGTGATGGTGGAGTTAATTTTCAGGATCTTGATTTTAGCTGTGTGTATGCTAAGGCCGACCTCCTTTGCAGTGGCAATCACAAGATTTGTTTTCTCTTACATCTGTTGATACCTATGTGTAAGGAAAGCAAGGTCATCTACAAAGTACAGGTCGTCCAGCTGTTTTAACAATGTCTGTGCATGACCTGTTTTGACGGAAACCTGCCTGTTCGTCTCTCAGCTGTGGGTCAACTGTGTCTTTTATCCTCTCCAAAAGGACTCGGTTGAAGACTTTGCCTGGCACTGATAGCAATGTGATGCCCCTGTAGTTTTTGCAGTCGCTAATGTCACCTTTTTTAGGAAGCTTGATGAGATATCCTTCCTTCCAGTTTGTTGGTACATCTTCTTCCTCCCATATCCTTTCAAAGAGTGGGTACAACATCTCCACTGTCGTATTCAGGCTTGCGGAGCCGGAGCCGGAGCCGAGGAGCCGGGAGCCGCTACTTTTTGCTGGAGCCGGAGCCGGAGCCGAAAAAATCTGACGGCTCCACGGCTCCCAAATGGTTTTTTTTTACAGCAGAATTTTTTTTTAGCTTTAAAATTACAAATTTGTTTGATTGTTTGCCTCCTACAATTTGTAATAGACTAAAAACAAAATGGTAGCTTTCTCTATTTAACAATTTTATTATAAACAGAATATCTGAAACAGAGCAGATACATTTATAAGGCTGTGGCTATTCGGACCCGGGTCCCAATAAAATTCGATTGTTATTCGGACCCGTGGCAAATATGCACTAAGCTTAGCTATATTTAAACTTTATTAGACGGAACCCGAAAAAATAATAATACAGAGTCCGCTTAGTGAAACCCTAGACACTGAGTAACGATTAAATCATACAATTCAAACAATTAAAAAAAATAAACAAAAAACAATAATAAAGTTTATGTATAGCTAAGCTAAGTGCATATTTGCCACGGGTCCGAATAACAATCGAGTTTATTGGAACGGGGTCCGAATAAAAATCGGAGTTTATTGGTACCCGGGTCCAGGCCCGTAGCCAGAGGGGGCTAGGGGGCTGACCCCCTCCCCCGTTCATGACCTGAGTCCCCCCTTCCCCCCCCCCGTGCATGATTTGAGCTTTTTGACAAAATTTTAATAATAACGGCTATAAAACATCAATCATTTTGTTCAATTTTGTTTTAGGGGCCCGGACTGAGCTGGCCAATCAACTTTTGAAAATATTAATATCAGCACGGGGGCCCGTTTCACCCCTGCCCAGGGACCCGAAATGTCTGTCGGTGGGCCCTTTTCGTAAACTTGTAATAGTTTTATATATTGATATCTTCTGAGGACAACTAGCAACTTATTTAAGTTAATAAAATAATATTGACTTCTGACTTCACTTTTATACATATGTATAATAAAATAATAAAGTACAAACTCCGTGATTTCTGAGTGATGTTATTTATTTTGCAAATTTACTTTTTAGCAGAATTAATTTTATTTTAAATTGAATAATTGCGACTGGTCATTTGTTGTTGATAGATCTGTTCTTTGTTTTCAATATTTCATAAGAAATATCACACAAATAGCTAAGCTATATTCGTGCATCTTTGTCGTTCTTCCCGGGTTGTACGTTTAACCAACAGTATAATGATATAAATCAGGTATCTATTATGTAACAATTGTGTAGCAGAACAAATGGTCAATATATTTATAACAGGAATCAGAAATTGCTCAGCCTCAATAAATTTTTGTCATTAAAACTCTTTACTATTTAAATTATTTTTAACAAAACTGCAACATGCATGCACTATTGAAACGTAGTTAAAATTATATATTTCTAATTAATAGCTAAACAATCGGTACTAAAATGCACCATTCCAGATATGGAACTGCAAAAAATTTCTTGGAGAAGGGACTCACTGAGGTCCCCTCCCAAAACCTCTCCTCTCCGTTCGCAAGCTTTCGGCGCTTCGCACCTCCATCTTCGCCCCCTCCCCCAAACATTTCTTCTACCCCACCAGGGGCGGAATTATGGGGAGAGGCCGGGGGGCATATCCCCCCACCTCCGGTTATCGCAAGTTTAGGTGATACATCATTAAATTATCGAAAGTTGTCTAGATCCGCCGCTGTACCCCAGAATCAGTTCTTCGGCACGCCCCCCCCCTCCGGCCGAAAAAAAATCCCCCCCCCAATGCAATAATCCTGGCTACGGGCCTGCCCGGGTCCGAATAGTCATTTCGAATTAATCAATAATAAATATAAATACTGAAGTCTTTAAAATATTTTAAATAATGTATCATTTTACTATTTGCTAATTTGATCATTGAAATAACTTTTTATTACTTTTGAAAATGGCGACTAGAGAAACCTCGATGGAAAATAATGATATAATTCTGGATGCACTGAAATGGTTTGTTTTTAGTAAAACCGACAATGGACAATGCGTGTATTTTTCAAGTTCCTGACTCTGGGGGTGAACGCGGCAAAATTTGCATAACTTTTTATCAGCGGGATGTTAGCGTGGAGCAATTACACAATTTTTTGTCTCGTGTGATACTATCTTAATAGGGAGCCGGAGCCGTCAAAATTTGTGGAAGCCGGAGCCGGAGCCGAAAAAAAATATGGCGGCTCCGCAAGCCTGGTCGTATTGAGGTCTGCCTTTAGTGCCTCTGCTGGGATGTCATCTGGTCCAGCTGCTTTCCCATTTTTTATCAGGGTGATGGCTTTTCTGATCTCCTCTTTGGTTGGCTTGTCACAGTTGATTGGCAGATCTGCTATGACTGGTTCAATGACAGGGGGGTTCAGTGGTGCTGGTCTGTTCAGGAGTTCCTCAAAGTGCTCAGCCCATCTATTCAACTGTTGATCTAATTCATTAATAGCTTTCCCTTGCTTGTCTTTGATAGGTCTTTCTGGTTTGTTGGTCTTCCCTGAAAGTCTCTTTGTTATGTCATATAACATTTTCATGTTTCCACTGTAAGCTGCCAGTTTTGCTTCAGCTGCCGATCCATCCTCGTAGTCTTTCTTGTCCTTCCTAAAACTTCTATTCACTTTGTTGTGTGCTTCCGTGTATTCGTCTTGAGCTTTACCTTTAGCTGATCTAGTTTTACTGTTGTTGACTGTTGCTTTCTTCTTCCTTCTGTCCTCTATCTTATTCAGGGTATCAGTTGTGATCCACGCTTTTTGATGGTGCTTTATTGGCCCCAGTACCTCTTGGCATGCTGATCTTAATGACTCTTTCACTTTCTGCCACTCATTTGATACACTGTACTCCTCTTCCACCATTTCACGGAGCACTTTATATTTGTTATTCAGAACCAAGTTGAACTGTTCTTTTATCTTAGGATCTTTCAGAAGGTTAATGTTGTACTTTACTCTTATGTCTGCCGTGCTTATCTCATATCTCTTCAGCTGCAGTTTCAGTTTCGCTACAACCAGATGATGATCAGACGCTGCATCCGCCCCTCTTCTCACTTTTACATCTTGTAGGGATTTTCTAAATTTCCTGTTAATGCAAAAATGGTCTATCTGATTCTCTGTTATTTATCTGGGGATGTCCATGTATTCTTGTGGATTCTTTTATGGGGAAATATGCTCCCTCCAATGACCATGTTATTGAGTGCACACAGATCTGCAAATCTCTCCCCATTCTATTCATCGTTCGCAGAGCATGTGTGCCCATGTCTTATTCATAACCTGTGTTTTCGGACCCAATCTTTGCATTGAAATCTCCCATGAGGATGATTACATCTTTTCCAGGGAAGGTCTCAAGTATCTTCTGTATTCTGCTGTAGAACTGGTCATTGTCGTCTTCATCCCTGTCGTTTGTTGGTGCATAACACTGGACTATATTAGTTTTGATCTTCTTCTTGGTACGGAAGGAGGCAGTAATGATCCTCGGACCGTGTGCTTCCCATCCAATCAGTGCCCCCTGTGCTTTCTTGAACAGCATGAGGCCAACTCCCTGTGTGTGTGGTGCATCATTCTCTTCGTGTCCGGAGTACAGCAGCATCTCCCCTGATAACAGTCATCTCTGTCCAGCTTGTGTCCACCTTGTCTCGCTAATGCCTAAAATGGTCAGTTTGTTTCTCTTCATCTCTGCTGCTATCTGAGCCATCTTTCCTGACTCATACATGGTCCATGTGCCGATAGTGGTTTTCCTGGTTGTCAGAAGGGTAGTCGGCTTTGTGGCTTCCTTTCGGCTTTCACCACAACTAAGCTTCATGAGTCTTCGTGATGAAGAACCTTCTTCTCCCAGGACTGAAATATATGTTTTTTTTCTTTAGTTAGTGTTTCTGCAGCAAAGGGTTTTTTTAACAGGGTGGGGTTGCTAGACGCACGCCCAACCCTCCTCAATTTTTAGCCGGGCTTGGGACCGTCCTTGGCGGAGTTTCCTCATTCACACATACTCATAAATTTAACAATTTAGGACACAATTAAGATGACATTGATACATTAAATTTTGTGTAGGCTGAATTTCCTGAACAAGGGAAACTCGTTGAAATAGTTTAACAAAATATGGTACATTCCCCTTGTGGCACTCTAAACCCTAATTCATCATGCATGTGTGATGGTCAATGTATGAAAAAATTTCCAAAACAGTTTTGTGATGAGGGCAACCTAAATGGTTACCCAAAATATAGAAGACGAGATACCAACTGGACAGTAAAAGTAGGAAAATATGATATTGATAACCATGGGAAAGTCCCTAGGTAAGCTTAAAATACAATGCACATATTAATGTAGAAGTCTGCTCTTCAATTAAGAGTGTGAAATATTTATATAAATATGTTTACAAGGGACATGATTGTGCAAATATATAGATGAGACCATACACTGAAGATAATGGTGAAACTGTATAGGATGAAGTGTCTACTTATCTTGATGCCCGTTGTAACGAGCTAGAGACAGACAATCCCCATCGAAGTTTTAAGATAAGAAGATATCTAAGAAGTAGGACTAATATATATAATGGTTGACAAAGTGACAGACGACTTAGGCCAAAGTGAGAAAACAATAGAATAGTAGACAGCAAAGGTGTGAAGACCGGGAGGCGACGTCGGACAGGCTAGTAGGGTTAACAATGACGACCAGACAACGCTCTTAGAAAGATTAGATGGTTAGGACCAGGGGTGGGGTGTCGGCCAAAATATTTGCAAAGGGAGATAACTTAGTATTTTTCCTCGTATATATCTCATACTAAATATATATATATATATATATATATATATATATATATATATATATATATATATATATATATAAAGATGCACGTCTAATTGTATTTTTTCTTCTTTCATTTAGGGCCCTGGCCTGCCATACTACTCTTCTCCACTTTTCCCGCCCCGTGGTCTTCTTTCTCCACTCTCTCACTTCTGTGGCTTTAAGGTCTTTCTCCACGTCCTCCAACCAGCATGCATTGTATGGGCCTAATTTGTAAATAACAAAATTAGATAAAAAAAATTCCCGAACTGTGCAGTTAAATGTGTTTATTTAAATAATTATGCACTGGGCGGGTCTCCGAAATAGTAATCTGGAAAACAATGTTCAGCTTCTAAACCAGACAAGTGAAATCTACATTTTGATTTGACCCGCAGAACACTCCCTTTTTTCATTTATATTGATAACATTTACATATATGTTAGCTCACATAAAATATTATAAACACCCCAGTGATCTGCTCTTGGTCCAGCCCTTCAATCAAATTTAAGAACCTATTGTGGTTCAGTAGTTATAAATTTACATCCCTGATCTGCGATTTTGCAGCATGTCCATTACGATGAAAAAAGTTATCAGTTGTACATGTAACATTGAAAGGTCACGAAAAAACACTATATATGGACATCAATAGTAGCTGCAGTGATTACATTGAAGTAACAAAAGTGTATGGTATACTTCAAGATATGCCACAGTATGCGGGATGTTATTTTTATAGTAAAACTGAAGCGGCCAATTTGCTACTTTTAATAAGTTCTCATTTATGCTCAAATATTGGTCAATATTATTATTAACGATTGCCTAAGTCAGCAAGTCACTGCAAAGTGCAGACATATCCAACAACACTAGAGTAATGATGCTTGGAAGTTTATAAGTGGTCATTCAGAGAATGCAGAATGCTGAAATAAAATCACGTCAAGGGCTACAGACAATGATAAAAGATGGTTCTTTCAGACCTACTTTTTTTAAGAAAAGAGAGACGTATGAAGACACTACATAATTAACAGTTAATGGAGGAATGAATCGTTATTTTACACCCGAATTATACATGAAATATGTATTGAAAATGTTTGTATTGTAATAGGTGGTGGAGGGAGGGCGCCTCAACAGCTCCAGCTACGGACTGGGCTTTAATGTAGTACCATTGTGACGTAGATTGGTAATGTTTCATTCTGACTGAGAGAAATTAAGCTGTGGAGAGTGTGATCATTCTTTGAAGTTCTAAAAGACTTGAATATGTTTGTGTGTAATCCTTCTCCAACATGGATATTGATAGAGAGATGCAAACTAAACATTTCTCATGATTTACAATGATTGAATGAATAACAGAGTAAACATAGCCAGTAGCCTTCCTATCTGCCTTCAGTCACAATTCTGTTAATGTTGACAAGTTGTTGTAATGTAGGGAATCTCGCTTTGGAAAATAATACATTTGTTGATAAACAGATTTACCAAGTATTTATTTAAAAAGAAAAGAAGAACTTAAGAAAACTTTAAATTAAAGATTGGCTAAGAACTATCTGACGTTGTTCTGGATTATTTAATTATTTTCCCTCATTTTTTTTTGGGGGGGGGGGGGAGTTTTTGCGCCGACACAGAACCGACACCGGGCAACGTACAAACGCCGACACCGACTCCGGATAAAATACAAATGCTGACACCGACACCGGGCAAAGTACAAATGCCGACACCGACACCGGCAAAAACTACCGACACCACCGACACCGGCTCCCGAGCCCTGGTTAGGACAATACTGAAGAGACTGTGACGTATTCAGGTTAATTAGGGCACGGACGTTAGGGGTATAAATAGGGACTGGATTCAGACATTAGTTAGTTTGGAGACGTTCTTAGTCAGGAGAAGTTATAGTTACAGAGATAGTGAGAATTTAGTTACAAGAGAGATATAATTACGAGAGATCTAGTGACGAGAGTTTTTAGGGACAGGACTTTTAGTTAGTCAGAGTTGAGGCAGAGTGAATTATTGTAGTGTATTCATTTATGGACTTGTTGTATTTTGATGTACATTTATGTAAACAAAACGTTATACTAACAACGCATCTTGTTCGATTGGGTTTTGAGTTGTGACAAAGGAGTGAGCAAACCAAAGTGAAAGAGGCAGAACTCGAAACATAAACCAAAGAGCCAGTAACATTTATAGAGTATAGAGTAAGAGCCCGTAACATTTATGGACTAAAAGAAAAAAGGACCCGTAACACCCGTTATGCTAGTGCTCCAGCAGCAGTTTGAAGATTGCTTGAATACAAAATGCATGATCAGTTCCATTCAGTTATCAGAATGCCAGTTCACTTACCCAACATGCAGCCAGTTTATTTTGAGGAAAATCAAGAAAAAATAACACCATGGACAATGTCTCAGCTGTGGCTTATTTATACCATGATATTCCAAATCATGATGTAAAGTATTGTTAAGTATGATGAATAAACACTACTCGCTGGATGATATAGATTAATATTTTCTAATGTTTTTAAGAATAACTATTTAAAAAAAAATCCAAATGTCATTATTTTCTCACTTTGAGAGGTACTTAGTTATATATATATATATATATATATATATATATATATATATATATATATATATATAAAACTATAACGTTAGATTTCAGTATAGCTATACAGCCATTCCATTTAATTAACCAGTTCAAAGTTATGGGATGTTTTAATTAAACATATAGTTGGGAGTCTGGGAACGGTAAGGCAGGAAGTGAAGAGTCGGTTAGAAAGGAAGTTAGGGAGTGGTGGGCAGGGAGGATAGTTGAGAATTCGAGTCGGGGATCGAGAAGAGGACAGTAGAGCATGAGGTCGAGAACAGTGTATTAGAAAGTTAATAGGAGTTAGGCCTTATGTGACTTGAAGCTTAGACAAAGAAGTGTATTATGAAGTTGTGTTTAAATTATTCATTACTTTAATAGTCTACACATCTTTCGGGACAGTGTAGAACCAGATTTATTGTATTAATGATTTATCTTTGTGTGAAGTCAAAATAAAGAATATGAATCGTAATTGACTCGGCTACATTAATTGATTGATTGAATGTGAAATGACACGCAGTAAACGACTACAGAGAACGCCTCAAATCAAACACTGCGTGACAATAACAAATGCACTTTAATACGTCAAATTCACAGATGGGAATCCACAAGATATGATCAATATAAACATCATCGGTATTTGTTTACGACAGTCCGCCTACAAGATAAATGATTCTTTCATCATCATGCCCTTAACCTGCGTGGTCGTTTGGGGATTGCACGGCCCCCCTCAACATATTTCTTCGCAGTTGCCTATTCTTCGAGGCTGTCTTTAGTTCATTCATTGGCAGCCCTGTCCATTCTTTCATATTGTCAATTATTTACATTTTATTTACTGTGCTGTATTTTACTCGGGATTGTGCGACTTACCATGGACGAGAAGTCAACCGGAAGTTGAATGGCTGCAAGTGGCAGTGTCGTGGTAATGTGTGTGACGCTCTTCTCTCTGTTCATCGGTACTTTCTCATGTTTAACAGTGATTAGTGTACATGTATTGTGTGTTTAAAATTGTGTCCCATTTTTGTCCACATTTACTATCTGAGTTACATCTCGGTCATATGAGCTCTAAAATTAACCCACACATTAGCGAAAATGAGTACGAAACAGTTGTCATAATAAAGTTTCATTGGGAAATAGAAAAGGCCAAGGAAAAAAAGAATACGAACCGTCAACATCAGAGAAACATACAACTTTTAAAAGACAATAACATGAGTCCGACTTGAAATATAGATTCATCGGGACGTGATTCCCACACACCAACCCCGTACTGCATAGTTTGAGGCGACTGGCTATGTGATGAATCAATGAAACCTTCAAAATTGCTTCGCCACTTGAGCGCAAAGCACCCTGGATTAATAGACAAGCCCCTGGAGTATTTTGAAAGAAATAAACAGCAACATGAAGGACAGAAGATATTTCTGAGGCCCACCACATCAATAAATTAGAATGTGCTTAGAGCAGCATATTTGCTGGCTAATCGTACTGCTAAGACTAAAAAGACATTCATTAAAGGGGAATAATTGATTTATCCCTTTACTAAAGATATTTGCTGTAAATTTATAGGAGATAGTACTGTTAAAATAGCGTATGTGGCTTTGTCGGCTAGCATTGTGACTAGGCGCTTGGAAATGGCTGAAGACATTGAGACACAATCGTTGGAGATGTTTAAAACAACACAGTGGTACGGCACTCTAGGTTGACGAATCTACAGATATTGACAACAAGGCGATACTACTTGTTTCTGTGCAATATCTTTATCTGGAGGATGCAATTGATAATTTGTTATGTGCACTATCTTTGCCAACTAACACTAAAGGAGATGATTTGTTGAAGTCACTGGATGTTTATATATCAGGAAAACTAAAATGGTCCTTATGTGTTGGCATATGTACAGACAGAGCTGCTGCCATTACTGGGCGACTGCCTTGTTTACATCACTAACCTGAGTATTTGAATAACGAAAGTAATTGCAAAGATATCTCTCAAAACAGAAGTCACAGCTGGCAGCACATTTCAATAACAAATTATGATCGAAAAACTGACTTACCTATGTGGCATATTCAGCCTGCTCAATGAATTCAAGTTGTCTCATTAGGTAAATGACAACTGTTTTCAAGTTAGCAGACATAGTAGCTGCATTTAAAGCCAAACTGAAATAGAGTCAAGTTTCACACATTAGCTGGGATTTAATACAAGACTGCACCTGGGCATTCATTTTCCCAGTTGAAACATGATCACTTTTATTTGCTTTCAAAAATTTTTTGAGCGATACTTTCTAAACGCAAAAGACCCACGAACTGGTTAGGAATGAATTCGCGACCCATTAGTCAACCAACCAGGCGAATCTAGTATCTCTGTGCAAGAAGAAAATCAACTGCTGGAGATTGCAATTGACTGCGGCTTAAAACTACATTTGAGACAACTCTGTCAGTGTTCTGCATTAAAGTCATGGCTGAATACCCTGAGATTTTCATCACAATACTTAAATCCCAGTGCCATTTCAGATATCATGTATATGTAAAGCGGGATCTGCAGTAACAGTAATCAAAACAAAACAACGGAACAGCGAGAAAATTCTACAGCTGGAGCCAGGCATTCTACAGCAGAGGACATGCCCATAGCAGGGGGTGGTGGAAATAAATGTTACTAAGTAGAGCAAACAATCAGAGGGGGCCAGACAAAACGCTGGGGGGCCCCACGGCACGCTACGGGCCTGCAACAGAATAAGCTAGACATAAGCAACACGCTTTGGTTGTCTTTCTCTTCTATTTCCGCAAATGGAACAGTTTCGTTTGCAGAGAAACAATCTCAGGATTATCATTGATTTAGCATTTCAGTGAATTAAAACATGAAATCGCTTTATATTCAGTTTTTGTAATGTTTAAATACATTAAAATTAAATTCTGAAATCAAAACAATCTAACATATAAATAATCAACGCCCCAGCGGGCCGCGGTGAAATTATCAAAGGTTGACCGGTTCATGGCGAGAAAAAGGTTGGGGATCACTGCTATATACAGGCCCGTAGCCAGAGGTAGCTAGGGGGCTGAGCCGCCCCCCCCCCCCCCGTGCATGATTTGAGCTTTTTGAGAAAATTTTAATAATAACGGCTATAAAACATCAACCATTTTGTTCAATAAATCAATAATAATAAAAACTTATAAGTTTATATTTTGGCAATCATTCAGGCTATTTTACTTACATATATAGCTTATCTAATTTTTGGGCATAAAAGATTGAATCTTATTGAAGTTCACTTCTGGGTATTTTGGGCAGCATTGGCATTTGGGGCTTCAACAGCCGTGTGTGAGAACAGTTTCTCAACCCTCACACGAATGCTCACCCCATATCGCAGATCAATGTTACAAAAGCGTCTAAGCAATCTTGTCCTGCTTGCATTTGAAAAAGATTAAACAGACAATCTGAATGCTGAAGCATTTTTAGGTAAATTCAGTGCTAAACCACGACGTTTGGAAATTTGAAACGTATAAAAATATAACTTCGCAACTAGTGCCGACGAGGGGGAGGGGTGGCAAATGCCCGGCGAGTTTTAGGGGCCCGGACTGAGCTGGCCAATCAACTTTTAATATCAGCATGGGGGCCCGTGTCACCCCTGTCCAGTGGCCCGAAATTTCTGTCGATGGGCCTGTTCGCAACCTTGTAATAATATTATATATTGATATCTTCTGAGGACAACTAGCAACTTAAATAAGTTAATAAAATAACATTGACTTCTGACTTCATTTTTATACATATGTATAATAAAATAATAAAGTACAAACTCCGTGATTTCTGAGTGATGTCATTTAATTTGCAAATTTACTTTTTAGCAGAATTAATTTTATTTTAAATTGAATAATTGCGACTGGTCAATTTGTTGTTTATAGATCTGTTCTTTGTTTTCAATATTTTATAAGAAATATCACACAAATAGCTAAACTATATTCATGCATCTTTGTCGTTCTTCCCGGGTTGTACGTTAAACAAAAAGTATAATAATATAAATCAGGTATCTATTATGTAACCATTGTGTAGCAGAACAAATGGTCAATATATTTATAACAGGAATCTGAAATAGCTCAGCCTCAATAAATTTCTATCATTAAAACTCTTTACTATTTAAATTATTTTTAACAAAACTGCAACATGCCATGCATTATTGAAACGTAGTTAAAATTATATATTTCTAATTAATAGCTAATCAATCGGTACTAAAATGCAACATTCCAGATATGGAACTGCAAAAACTTTCTTGGGGAGGGGACTCACTGAGATCCCCTCCCCAAACCTCTCCTCTCCGTTCGCAAGCTTTCGGCGCTTCGTGCCTCCATGGCCATGCCCCCCCCCCCCACTGTAATCGCAAGTTTAGGTAAGACATCAGTAAGACATCATTAAATTATCGAAATATTTTTTGTTCTAAGACCAATTTTCAACAATGAAAACAGTTTTGCCCCCCACCCCCGGCCGGGTCAAAGTTTTGCCCCCCCCCCGTCAAAGTTGTCTAGATCCGCCCCTGTGCCCCAGGATCATTTCTTCGCCCCCCCCCCAATCCGATAAACCTGGCTACGGGCCTGGCTATATAGTATGTCTATGAGTATGCTCCACGTTAAGTTCTAAATTTTTCTCCCTAGCGTTAGTGATGCAGGTTTTTGTGCCCACACCGACTTCACAGTGGCGTATGGAGGGGGGCAAGGGGACATCATAACCCCGGCTCTACTCACAAAGGGGCGTCTAATGGTATATTTTACCTATAGGCCCTAATATTATATGGTTTTCGAATGGGGGGAGAGGCGCTAAAAAGGTGTTGTGCCCAGCCCCGTAGCGTGAAAATTCTACAGCAGGGGCCAGGCATTCTACAGCAGAGGCCATGCCCATAGCAGGGGGCAGGTAATACATTTTACTAAGTAGAACAAATAAGCAGAGGGGGCCAGACAAAACGCACGGGGGGGGGGGCTGGCCCCCTGGCCACCCGCACGCTACGGGCCTGGTTATGCCCCGATTGCGAGTTATGCTCGCTACGCCACTGCGACTCCGGTTAAAGTACTGACGCCGACACCGAGTCTGGACGAAGTACCGATGCCGACACCGACCCTGATAACGAACAAAAAGTGTCGACACCGACCACTGCCCACTGAATGGCAGTGCACCGACAAAGGCTCCCTAGCACTGGCGAAAAGCAGTTTTAGTAATCCTTGGGAAATTCCCGTTGATTTTTTTGAAATGCAAGATTTTCTAAGAAAAAGTAACTGTTAAGACCTGTATATAAAGCTTGACAGACCTACAACAAAGCGTCTGTCATTTCTCTTCTTCATATCATCATCTTTATAAAGCAAGTTTCTTTCAGTTTAAATGGTCGCCATTTATGGTTAGTACCGATATAATTAATTTTTAAGGTATGGTAATATTACAATTTATCGACAATTATATATATATATATATATATATATATATATATATATATATATATATATATATATATATGGAGAACAATAAATTAACTAGACAGATATGATCAACACTGTCAACAGCCAGTCTGGCTATATTAAAATAGACATTTTGAATTCTGGCATATTTTAAACACAGTGGATGCATACTTTTTTATATAAATAACACTCAATAACTTAGTAATAACTATGATTTTGGAATATTTATAGAGGTAAAGTACCAATAATTAGGTATGTGACATGAACATTTCAAACTAATCATGTAATCTGCATGTATTATACATCATTTGAAAGAGCATAACAAGAGCTTTCCAATGATATAACATACTTTTTTTGTAAAAGTTACAGAAGTTTAAGTTGCTCAAATCTGTCAAAATAGACTAAGATTGTAAGAAGAAAAACTGTGTCAGAATTTTCCACATTGTGAAACATAAACTAATATAGTTTTGTTAAACCATAACCAATTTTGTTAAACTTGTTATCATTGAAAGAGCAACAAAATGATATTTATTAAAGTAAAAAATAATAAACTATGATTTCTTTGGCCAGGTTTTTGGGCTAAAATTTGGACAACTGTATGACAACTAAAAAAGGAAAAAAAAATCTTTAATGAAAAATAAATTTTTTAGGATAATAATATATTGCTGGTATTAAAGTGTGGTTTCTGGCTGACTATTAATAAGATATACTAAGTATATCATAGTAAAAAAAAAAATCTTATTATGCTTCTTTGGCCTAATTTATGGACAACCATTGGATTAACAAAATTTTAAAAATGACATGCAACTGCTTTTGAAATGTCATCTGTAAAAAAAATAGTATACTATCTAAATGTATATAGCTAATGGGGTACACAATTGGTAAACTCATTGCATACTATCATATTGTACACCAGCATCCAAGTAGACAGTGAGTACTCCCTCTTATCATCAGTTAACATTTCCTTAATGTTTATTAAATCTTCTATTTGTGTTATTTAATCCTCTAATTTAAACTAGTCTGTGATATACTTTCAACAGCATGTTTCGACATGGGATAATGAATGGGTAAGGGATGATGCTTAAACAGATAATGAGTGGTGTCTGATTATAGCGTCATTCAATGTTGATGTATTACTTTAAGTAAATATAGGCAAAGGGCAGATGAAAAATTGCTGATAATAGTGATTATTGATGATGCAGAATGAGCTACATCAAAATTAATGATCATACTGATACTCACTGACACATAGATATAGTCATATAGTTGAGCATAATATCAAGTTAGATAGTTTCTTTAATGAAAAATGTTTTGCTTTTTTTAAATGAGCAACATTGTAGTACAACTGTTAAAAATATACCTTTCAGACAAAAAAAAATCCTCACAAGTGAATAGTTTTTGACTAAATATTATTTCAAACAACAAAGGAGCTTTCAGTACAAATTGTCTCCCCTTTTTGTTTATCCTACCTATGTAAATATTGTGATAATGGCAGCTGTGATACACCTTTTTGACCATAAAAATTTTCCAAGTGCTAATATGAATTTTTCAATGAAACTTTGCAGGTGTATTAATAAATGGTCCCTCTAACGGCCAATGAAGTTTAATGAAAAACTATGGAAATTTTCATCAATTGTCTCATATACCTTTTGGAACCATATTTTTCAAAAGCATAATCTTTTATAGAAAATAACTATGAAAAAAATCTAAAAAATACTACTGATTCTAATTCATTATTGTTTTTTATCTTTTATACCACATTGCACTATTATATTTCTAAATAAGCACCATAAGACGCACCAGTTTTTAGAGAACAGAAATGCAGAAAAAAATATTTGAAAGATTTCTATTAAGATTTTGAAACAAATAGTGTCCTAAAATATTTTATGTGCATTAAAAACCAACAGCACAGTCATAAACAAATGTAATCAATATCAACAGCACAGTCATAAACAAATGTAATCAATACCAACAGCACAGTCATAAACAAATGTAATCAAAACCAACAGCACAGTCATAAACAAATGTAATCACTACTGTAAAGTAAACAGCAGCATTTAGAACCATTATTAACAAATAAAGTCAGCAAAAGACAAAATTACGAATTATGAATTTTATAAACTGTAAAACACCCTAACATTTTTTTCTACATTTGGACCATAAGACGTGGGGACTTTTTCCCCTCATTTCTAGAGGTAAAAATGTGTGTCTTATGGTCCGAAAAATACTGTACCTATAATAATATTTATCAAAATAATAATTGTCGATAAATTGAAACATTATGATTACCAATAAATTATTACCGATATAACTTATATAACTTTTAAAAGGTAAAGACATGGCATTATTACCATCATAATTATTTTATTATTTACATTATATTTTGTTAAATCAACATATATTCACTGTTTATTTGGGCATTCACCTATTATGTCATGTGAGTAGCTTGATATATAGATAGCAGATTCAGTAATATTGCAGATTCTTTAGATATGATGTTCTTTAACATTTTATATATATATATATTAAATTAATTTTTAAAACTGTATGGACAAAAATATGGTAAATCTGTAGCATTTGTTATCTTTAATACTCATCACTCACTGTCGGGCGGCCAATTTGCACTTACTTTACGGGCTTTTGTTGCACGCTAAGTCCACATACTTAAGATTTAAACTTATGGTGTATTAAAGGAAAAGAAAGGTTAATTATATTATTAAATCAAGTGGCAAGCCAAGACCTCCATAGACCTACAAATAAATATCCAGAAGGAAATTGAGATGGTTCGGTCATTCACTCAGGAAGCCTTCAGAAGACATTAAAAAAATGGCTCTGCACTGGAACCTCCAAGGCCATGGTTGGTCCACGAAGACCACTTGGAGAAGGTCTTGTGAACAAGAAATGAAGTATTGCAGCCTAACATAGAGTGAAAAAGGCCTATCAAAACAGTGCAGAGTTATTGCTGAGGTCCTATGCAGTGCTCGATTTAAGAAAAAACCAGTGCTGGGGATGACGAAAACTTTCTGCAGAGCCGGGGATAAATGTCTATGCTTTCATCCCCTGCAGGAATATATTAGCTAAAGCAGAGCCGGGGATGACAGTTCTCAGTGCATATTTTAAACACAGTGGATGCATACTTTTTTATATAAATAACACTCAATAACTTAGTAATAACTATGATTTTGGAATATTTATAGAGGTAAAGTACCAATAATTAGGTATGTGACATGAACATTTCAAACTAATCATGTAATCTGCATGTATTATACATCATTTGAAAGAGCATAACAAGAGCTTTCCAATGATATAACATACTTTTTTTGTAAAAGTTACAGAAGTTTAAGTTGCTCAAATCTGTCAAAATAGACTAAGATTGTAAGAAGAAAAACTGTGTCAGAATTTTCCACATTGTGAAACATAAACTAATATAGTTTTGTTAAACCATAACCAATTTTGTTAAACTTGTTATCATTGAAAGAGCAACAAAATGATATTTATTAAAGTAAAAAATAATAAACTATGATTTCTTTGGCCAGGTTTTTGGGCTAAAATTTGGACAACTGTATGACAACTAAAAAAGGAAAAAAAAATCTTTAATGAAAAATAAATTTTTTAGGATAATAATATATTGCTGGTATTAAAGTGTGGTTTCTGGCTGACTATTAATAAGATATACTAAGTATATCATAGTAAAAAAAAAAATCTTATTATGCTTCTTTGGCCTAATTTATGGACAACCATTGGATTAACAAAATTTTAAAAATGACATGCAACTGCTTTTGAAATGTCATCTGTAAAAAAATAGTATACTATCTAAATGTATATAGCTAATGGGGTACACAATTGGTAAACTCATTGCATACTATCATATTGTACACCAGCATCCAAGTAGACAGTGAGTACTCCCTCTTATCATCAGTTAACATTTCCTTAATGTTTATTAAATCTTCTATTTGTGTTATTTAATCCTCTAATTTAAACTAGTCTGTGATATACTTTCAACAGCATGTTTCGACATGGGATAATGAATGGGTAAGGGATGATGCTTAAACAGATAATGAGTGGTGTCTGATTATAGCGTCATTCAATGTTGATGTATTACTTTAAGTAAATATAGGCAAAGGGCAGATGAAAAATTGCTGATAATAGTGATTATTGATGATGCAGAATGAGCTACATCAAAATTAATGATCATACTGATACTCACTGACACATAGATATAGTCATATAGTTGAGCATAATATCAAGTTAGATAGTTTCTTTAATGAAAAATGTTTTGCTTTTTTTAAATGAGCAACATTGTAGTACAACTGTTAAAAATATACCTTTCAGACAAAAAAAAATCCTCACAAGTGAATAGTTTTTGACTAAATATTATTTCAAACCACAAAGGAGCTTTCAGTACAAATTGTCTCCCCTTTTTGTTTATCCTACCTATGTAAATATTGTGATAATGGCAGCTGTGATACACCTTTTTGACCATAAAAATTTTCCAAGTGCTAATATGAATTTTTCAATGAAACTTTGCAGGTGTATTAATAAATGGTCCCTCTAACGGCCAATGAAGTTTAATGAAAAACTATGGAAATTTTCATCAATTGTCTCATATACCTTTTGGAACCATATTTTTCAAAAGCATAATCTTTTATGAAAATAACTATGAAAAAAATCTAAAAAATACTACTGATTCTAATTCATTATTGTTTTTTATCTTTTATACCACATTGCACTATTATATTTCTAAATAAGCACCATAAGACGCACCAGTTTTTAGAGAACAGAAATGCAGAAAAAAATATTTGAAAGATTTCTATTAAGATTTTGAAACAAATAGTGTCCTAAAATATTTTATGTGCATTAAAAACCAACAGCACAGTCATAAACAAATGTAATCAATATCAACAGCACAGTCATAAACAAATGTAATCAATACCAACAGCACAGTCATAAACAAATGTAATCAAAACCAACAGCACAGTCATAAACAAATGTAATCACTACTGTAAAGTAAACAGCAGCATTTAGAACCATTATTAACAAATAAAGTCAGCAAAAGACAAAATTACGAATTATGAATTTTATAAACTGTAAAACACCCTAACATTTTTTTTCTACATTTGGACCATAAGACGCAGGGACTTTTTCCCCTCATTTCTAGAGGTAAAAATGTGTGTCTTATGGTCCGAAAAATACTGTACCTATAATAATATTTATCAAAATAATAATTGTCGATAAATTGAAACATTATGATTACCAATAAATTATTACCGATATAACTTATATAACTTTTAAAAGGTAAAGACATGGCATTATTACCATCATAATTATTTTATTATTTACATTATATTTTGTTAAATCAACATATATTCACTGTTTATTTGGGCATTCACCTATTATGTCATGTGAGTAGCTTGATATATAGATAGCAGATTCAGTAATATTGCAGATTCTTTAGATATGATGTTCTTTAACATTTTATATATATATATATTAAATTAATTTTTAAAACTGTATGGACAAAAATATGGTAAATCTGTAGCATTTGTTATCTTTAATACTCATCACTCACTGTCGGGCGGCCAATTTGCACTTACTTTACGGGCTTTTGTTGCACGCTAAGTCCACATACTTAAGATTTAAACTTATGGTGTATTAAAGGAAAAGAAAGGTTAATTATATTATTAAATCAAGTGGCAAGCCAAGACCTCCATAGACCTACAAATAAATATCCAGAAGGAAATTGAGATGGTTCGGTCATTCACTCAGGAAGCCTTCAGAAGACATTAAAAAAATGGCTCTGCACTGGAACCTCCAAGGCCATGGTTGGTCCACGAAGACCACTTGGAGAAGGTCTTGTGAACAAGAAATGAAGTATTGCAGCCTAACATAGAGTGAAAAAGGCCTATCAAAACAGTGCAGAGTTATTGCTGAGGTCCTATGCAGTGCTCGATTTAAGAAAAAACCAGTGCTGGGGATGACGAAAACTTTCTGCAGAGCCGGGGATAAATGTCTATGCTTTCATCCCCTGCAGGAATATATTAGCTAAAGCAGAGCCGGGGATGACAGTTCTCAGTGCATCCCCGGCGGTAAATCAAGCCCTGGTCCTATAGCATGCCCCGCATTGAGTCCAAGGAATTAAGCATGCCCCAACAACCATTAATGAAAAGAAATATCAAATGAGAAAATAATTGGACACTTCACACATGAACAACATTAGGTAATTGCAACAATTAGCATACTTATCACTTAAATTATGGTTTTACTTTTTTTTATTACAGTGAAAATCTGAGTAAAACAATATTATAAACCAAAATGAGTGTTACTGTTCCGTACCATGATGATATGTCTTTGGGATGTATGGTAGACATAAAAACAATGACTGTTGGAGATCAACTTTCAAATTATGGACCAGTAAAGATAGAAAAGGTAAAACAGTTGAAATTATTATTAAATTATATCACAGTATGATAATTATTCAAATTTACTAATTAAAATACTATCAACCTGCTATCATTCTGTATATTCGGCATAGTACAGTTTATACATTTTTTAAATCTTCACATCATTAGCAGCTGTACAGTAATTAATATCGATTGTTCATGCGGTAAAGCTGTCGACCTGAAAGTATCTGGTTTGATTTCCGGTGAGGACCAAGGAAATTTTTCAGGTCTTGGCTCAAGTTCCTGATATATCTCCCGTGGTGCCTCCATGGCCATAGCACTATCGGCTATGGTGGGGATGAAAGAAGGGCATCATAAAAACCGTCCCATTAGTGGTTTATAGGATCTAAGAGATTTTATCTCATCCTTACAGGGACTTTACACACCTTAATTAAAGAATCAATTTGCAATAGATGATTGCAGAGCTTTTCCTAGAGAAAGAGAAACTAGGGGCAGCCTAGGGTCCTTAATGCTCGAAATGTTCAGCTGGCGCAACAACAAACTTTTAATTTTAATGTATATAGGTCTTTATTTGAAACATACAAATGTATTAACCAGAAGAGGTATTAACTTGTGCTGATATAAAATGACAAAGGCCAGTCTTACATTTTCTAGAAATACACTATGTGTTAGGGTTAATGGTATAAGAAAAGAATATGCCTTTGTAGAAATTAATATCTCTTTCAATTATTTCATAAATAGGAAAATAATGGACACCCATGTTTATTTTATTAATAATGACAATTTATATAAATATTTGTATGATCTAACAAATTATTTTTTTACTTTTTAAAAACACTGAAAGTTTTAATTCTACAAGCCATTATTTTTCTTGGTCATACATATATTTGATTTATTTTATTTCTTAGAATTAAATTCAAGGTTTGTAAAATGAAGAGCCTGCTGTCCTGTCCTTCATTGGTTGCCTAAGATATTTGCATTACACTAGAAATTCCAAAAAATGAATAATTTATCTGTAGATCTAAATAAGCACTCATGTTTATATTTTTTTAGAAATGGCAATTTATATAAATATTTGTATGATCTAAGGATTTTCTTTTTTACTTTTTAGTGTATTCTAAAAAACTCAGTTTTCCTTTACAAGCCTTTTTTTTCTTGGTCATATATATTATTAATTAATTTATATTTTTTAAATAATTCATTTAAAGGTTTGCCAATCAAAGAGCCTGCTGTCCTTCATTGGTTGCCTAAAAGACATTAGCACTACCCTAGATATTCCAATGGAATATGTTCTGAAGGTTCAAGCTGGCATCATAAAAAATGAAGTAGTATTTTCATGTCTTGATGCACTACATAAACAAGCATGTACATTTATTTTACGGACATCTTTCATTCAGGTTTTTCATTTTTTAAACATTTGCTTAGTATTGCTATTAAAAATATAAAAGTATTTATTTAATTTTAATTTTAAGTCTCTTAGTTCATCCTTAAACCCTGTAATGCAATTTTTTTTACCTGTTGCTATTAAGTTACAATCCTGAAATTTTGCACATATGTGAAAATACACTGTTTTCATATTGTAAAATCAATTAATTACTTATGTGAAAAAAAAAAATAATAAAAGGAATATGGAACTATAAAGTCAGTCCCAGCATGCGGGGACGAGGCATCCATATAGACAAGTACAAAAACCAGAGGAAAAACAGAACAAAACGAATAAAAAGTGGGCATTTAAATGATTCATACCATATTAAGCTGCACAATAATTTTTATATTGAACATATATACTAATAAAAACACTATTTTGCCTCTTCTCATTTAATCAAATGTTAATAGGATCTATAAGCAAAAATGTTGCAGATATAAATTTGGATTACACTTGTATATTCTTGTATGCCATTCATTGGCTGAGTTAAGGGGAAAAACCACTCATAAATATGTTGTATGCCGATGCCTATGGAGAGACCAACAACAAATTTTAACTACCAACATTCTCACCAAAGAATTATTTACAAATAGATTATAAATAACCCGAATTAAATAGAAATTGAGAAAATAATCAAATTATACATCTTACTAAACATAAAAATAAAGTTCTTAATCTATTGTCTAAAAAGTATTTAGTCAGCACTTGACTTCCCTACTACACCTTTTTTTGTGAGTCAGCGATAACACAATGGGAGTGAACTCTTTTTATTTAAGGCTACTGGGTGTATTCAAATGTTATTAAAAAAACAAAATTTATATGTTTAATACAAATTTTCCAGATGTTGCTAGATTCCAAATATTTTTTCTTTTGATTTTAAATCTATATGTTCTATTTCATCTCCCTCGTATTTGTATAAGCAATGCTTTTTTCTCATGCTTTTTCATTTCATTTTTTAAAGACTGGCTTGTTTTACATCAGATAACAACAGTAAGGCTGAAAGTATTCAGCATCTAATTAGGTAAAATTAGTTATGTTTGACAATCGAGACCTACCTATAAAGCCTACACTTAAAAAATATTGCTGCATTAAAATTATGTGTGTTATATAGTTATAAAGAATTTTTTTAATGACCTGCACCATCTTTGATCAAAAAACAAAATTCTTTTATGATCTTGGACGATATTGTCATAGGTACTATGATATCCGTGCCCAAACGACCCGGAAATAGCCTTGAAAATCTCCGTATGCTACATAAGCCATGTTTGGCAACAGTTAGAACCAGTGGTACTGTGATTTTCTGAAACGCTTTAATTTACTCATTATTTTATTTTTACTTTGCCATAATTTTAAAAGAACTTATCCTTAAGTTAATCTGTGTGAATTTTTTTGTTAACTACGCCATCTTCGTTTTGAGGAATCAACATTTCAAAATAAGGTAAGATAAATTTTGCTTTTATTTTTTAATTAGGTCGCGACCCAATGTTTTTATTGATCGATCAACTGTTAATATATTCTAAATATCTTATTTAATCATTTTTATGTTGATTGACTGCTCAAAAAATTAAAAAACCGTGTTCTTGACGAGTCGCTTATTTGCCGATAAAAGTTACCTATTATCGATAACGGCAACCGCGGGCAGCGCTAATCTTAACATTAAATCCATACATAGTAATCCTTCAAAATCAATATTTTTTAACTGCCATCCTTTAACAAAGTTACGTTTTTTTTAATCTAGTATGTGTTCTGAATATAAAAACACTAATATTTTTAT